>CM040626.1:94088665-94688665 GCA_022817965.1 Solanum lycopersicoides
CCTTTCCAAGCTCAACTAACTCCCTAAGTTAGTTGGCTTGGCAGTAGCAAGGGTTCCGAGGTCTGGTTCTACGCGCATCAATCCGTGTGAACCTTGGTCTAATCATAGGCATTCTTGACACATTAAGCATTTCTTATCTAATCCATTTTTAGGGTTGTTACATTATCCCTCCCTTAGGAACATTCGTCCCCGAATGACCCTACTACTATCTAGCGTAATGCCAGTCAGATCATAACATAATCACTATGCACAGTCAAGCAATAACAACAAAATATGGAGAGATAAGGAAACTTAGACTTAAGAGTAGGAAGTCTAACCTCAAGAGCTGAAAAGATGAGGGTAACGGGATCTCATGTCGGCCTCAACCTCCCACGTAGCACCCTCAACAAGTTGATTTCTCCACAATACCTTTACTGTGGCAATCTCTTTGTTCCTCAGCCGCTTGATCTGTCTGTCTAAGATCTCAACAGGTACCTCCTCATAGGACAAGTCTTCATCGACCCCCAAATATTCCACAGGTAGAATCGATGTTGGATCACCTAGGCACTTCTTTAACATGGATACATGAAAGACTGGATGGACAGAAGCTAGCTCCGCAGGCAATGCCAACTCATAGGCCACCTCACCCACACGCTGTAGGATCTCGTATGGCCCAACATACCTCGGACTCGACTTCCCCTTCCTGCCAAACCTTATCACCCCCTTCATAGGTGATATCTTCAGATAGACCTGGTCACCAACATCAAACTCTAAGGGCGTTTTCTGTTATCTGCATATGACTTCTGCCGACTGTAAGCAGTAGCCAAACTGTCCCTAATCATCTGACCTTCTCTAAGGCCTCATGAATGATCTCTGGACCCAAAATGGATGACTCTCCAACCTCGAACCACCCAACTGGAGATCTACACCTCCTACCATACAGTGCCTCAAACGGTGCCATCCCAATGCTGGAGTGATAGCTATTATTATACGAGAACTCTATCAAAGGCAGATGGTCATCCCAGCTACCCTGAAGTCAATCACACACGCTCTCAACATGTCCTCCAATGTCTGAATGGTGCGCCTGCTGCCATCAGTCTGAGGATGAAAGGCAGTACTAAGCTTTACCTGCGTGCCCAAGCTCTTCTGAAAGATCTCCAGAAATGTGAAGTAAACTGAGCTCCTCTATCTGAAATGATAGACAAAGGAATCCCATGCCATCTCACAATCTCATCAATGTAGAGTCTCGCATAATCCTCGGCTCTGTAAGTAGACTTCACAGGGATAAAGTGGCAGACTTAGTCATCCTGTCCACAATAACCCATATGGAGTCATGTGTCTCCTAGTCCTCGAAGACCAACACGAAGTCCATATTAATGGCCTCCCACTTCCAAGTCGGAACCTCAATAATCTGAGTAAGACCGCCAGGCTTAAGATGTTCTGCCTTAACCTGCTGACAATTAGGACACTTGGCCACATATTCTGCAATGTCTTCTTCATGCCATCCCACCAATAAATCTGCTTAAGATCATGATACATCTTGGTGGAACCTGGATGTATGGAATATCTGGAACCATGGGCCTCTGCAACAATCCTGGTCCGCAAATCATCCACATCTGGTACACACAGCCTGTCCTGATACCTAAGTATGCCATCACCTCCCAAAGCGAAGACTCATTCATCTTTATCAACACTGAGTCCTTCAGCTCCATCAACACAGGATCGAGATGCTGACCCTGCTTGACTTCAACTACCAAGGATGATTCAGAACTAGGATGAACTGAAACACCCCCACTAGTAGAGTCAACCAATCGCACACCAGTCTGGCCAGTCTGTGTACATCTTTCGCCAACTCCTTCTTCTCATCCTCAACGTGGGTTATACTTCCCATGCTCATCCTGCTCAAAGCATCAGCTACAACATTAGCCTTACCTGGATGGTAGTGAACATTCATGTCATAGTCCTTCAACAGCTAGATTCAACTCTCTCTGCGTGAACACGTACTGGAGACTCTTGTGGTCTGTGAACACATCCACATGCATCCATACAAGTAGTGCCTCACAGCTTCAGTGCAAACACCACAGCTGCCAACTAGGTCATGAGTGGGATAATTCTTTCATGAACCTTGAGCTGTCTGGACGCATAAGATATCACCTTACAACCTGCATAAGAACACAACCCAAACCAACCCTAGATGCATCACAATAAACAGTGTAATTCTCACCACACTTAGGCAAAGTAAGCACCGGGGATGAAGTGAGTCTGTCCTTGAGCTCCTGGAAACTCTTCTCACAAGTCTCCGTCCATTCAAACTTGGCCTTCTTCTTAGTCAAAGCTATCAGTGGGGTAGAAATGGAAGAAAAGCCCTCCACGAACCTGCGGTAGTAACCAGCCAATCCCAGAAAGCTACGGATGTCAGTGGGAGTAAGAGGTTTTGGCCATTTCTTCACAGCCTCAGTCTTCCTGGATCCACCTCCACGCCCTGATCGGACACAACATGACCCAGGAAGGTCACTGATCTAAGCCAGAATTCACACTTGCTGAATTTGGGTACAGATGATGTTGTCTAAGTACCTGCAAGGTTAGTCTCAAATGTGTTCATGCTCTCCTTGGTCCTAGAGTAGATGTGGATGTCATTAATGAATACTATGACGAAAGAATCAAGGTATTCACGGAAGACTCGGTTCATGAGGTCCATAAATGCAGCTGGTGCATCGTGAGACCAAATGACATAACTAAGAACTCATAATGACCATAACGGGTACGAAAGGCTGTCTTTGGGATATATCCATCCCTAACCCTAAGCTAATGATACCCTGAACGAAGATCAATCTTAACATACTTGAGACTTTACTCTTTGTGAATTTCTATTTCACATTTACTCTGGATAATGCATATTACTCAAGCTTATCTGAAGCTTTATATTTGAGATTGAGCAACTTCCTTCTCAATCGCACTTAACTTGATGCACCTCACAACTCATGCAACACAAAAATCATGTCCACGCTATACAACAACAGTAACATGACATGCAAACATGAATTCATTTTAACTCTAACTTATTCGAAAACTTAACCTTACTACCCTGTTTCGATAGTCTATGGTAGTCTAGCATTTATGAAGTAATCCATACCTAAGCCATCTCCTCGAGCTAGTAACCAGCCAACTTAGCCTTATCCTCTTAATCAGTACTCATAGTAGGCTTTAGAACCTACCACGCACTCACCTCCATGCGAACAACCACTCTTACCAAACGTCTTTTGTTTACGCTGGGCATTTCTATCACTGCCCCTTCTTGGGAAGGCCAGATCTTGAGTCTGGCGCCTTAGACCACTTGGCCATTCTAATTATTGTGTGTATTCTTCTTCGCGCGCACACAAGAAGGAAGTTAGATACTTAGAATGACACAAAGTGTCAAAGCTCTAGATAGCACGATAAAGAGTAGAAGAAGGGAAATTTTCCTACGCATCATGCAGTCTCTAATCCAGGATAGTGGTGCACTTCACTACCATGACTTAGAAACTACTCAATGTGGTTGATGTGAACTTATTAACCTCGGAATTTAACCTAGTGCTTTGATACCAACTTTGTCATGATCGGAATTTAGACCCCAGACGAGACCGGCGTTGTTGACCTCTCAGAGGTCGCAGACAAGTCTACTTACGTCATTCTTACTTCATCTAGGTTAATTTTAGCGGAAACTTTAAAACTTTTTATTTTTTATCATGCATAAAGGTCATTCTACTTACATTCATAATGTTCACAATCAACCATCTAACATTAAGATTATCAACTGAAAGAAATAGTTCAATACTGCATTAAATGTATAATAGCCAAAATGGCACCAATACAATGTCTGAAATAAAAATGGAAAGAAACACTAGTGGAACATACTCCACTAGCTAAAGCCTACATCTAAGCTAGATAGTAACGGTAGACATCCTCGAAAGCATGAGGGCCTACCAAGTCCGAATGAAAGCTGCAACGTCTACCTTTAAGCTATAACGTCCACCTGTGCCTGCACCTAAAAATATAGAGTTGTATGGGATTAGTACACACTTGTAATAAGTATGAGTATATTCAAGCACACACCAAGGACATGCATGAGTAAGAATATCTCTTTCCTAACAACATGATTATGGAAAGTCAAGTCAGTGGACATGCCAAATTGGGATTAGGAAAGTTAGTGAGCTTTCCAAATTTGGATTAGGAAAGTCAGTGAGCTTTCCAAATTTGGATTAGAAAAGTCAGTGAGCTTTCCAAATTTGGATTAGGAAAGTCATGCCATGAGAGTAACATGCATCATCATAACTATCATATTGCACACAGCACATAACATCTTACACATAGCACATATCATATTGCATATAGCACATAACAACTTTCATATCATTCATTCATATGCCATGAGACCTTGGAATCATGGACTTGACATTAAGACTTTCCAAAATGAGGGCTCAACATATGGGACCTCAACTAGGGAGTCTTCATTAGCAAACATAGAGTCTGCTTCATTCATTCATACGTACTTCATTTCATTTCGTTCATAGGCTAGTGTGAACACCAGCTATACCTAGGATGTAGTTTAAGACTTTCATCGGGTTTGCTGTGCAATGATCAAGAATAACCTAGTGTCATTACTTGAGTCTAGCTCACCTCTTGATTATCCTATCCTAACACCTTTGGTATCTTTCATTTTATTATGTGCATCATTTGAGGCTGGCCTCATTAATTCATTGGGAACTTTAACTTTAACCGACATAGATCATGTGAGCATCATGAAATCCAGTGCATCAAACCCCACACCAAAAAGAGGTGGAATCACCGGCCAAAGTGACCCAAAACATGCTAGCGTACATGGGAATTGAAACCCGCCAGATCCCTATATTGGCAGTATAGGTTCGAAGACTAGGAGATATAAGGAGACCCATACCCGGCATGCCGGACAGTCTCATCTCATGAGAGTTATATGAACCTCCGCCCTTCCTGAAAGAAGGCATCACCGCTCATAGCTAGTCTATCGGTGCTCAGTATAAAGTTCCATTACACGCAACTCATACGTCATAGAAGCTGTCTTCTAGTATGAGGACATCATAGCTCAATAGATGATTTCTCATCTCATCATTAGTATTATGTGTGTTAATCTCAATACTTTCATTAGAGTGTTCATAGAGACTGATCTCTTCATTAACTTTACACTCTCATAGGTGAGTACGTTTTGGTAATATTTACTTAGGCTCATTTGAGATTGCTCTCATCTTTCACATTAGCCTCTTATCATGTTGTCACCACATTCATTAACATTAGCACATTTGCTCTTCATAATTACTCACCCCTTTTTACGTAAATGTTCATTTCATCATATGCCAATGCACTTGGCCATTTGTCTGTTTCACACTCTTACTTAACCCTTCTAGGGTTTTATCATTTCATTACATAATATTCATTTCATCGTATGCCAATGCACTTGGCCATTTAGTGTGTTTTACACTCATACTTAACCCTTCTAGGGTTACATCATTTCATTACATAATATTCATTTCATCGTATGCCAATACACTTGGCCATTTAGTGTGTTTTACACTCTTACCTAACCCTTCTAGGGTTATATCATTTCATTACATACATCTTAGGTTCACTTATTTTTAAACGTATGCTAGACTTATGGGTCTATACATACAAGCCATGAGGCTTCATTCATAGTTCGTTTAAGTGATTCATATCTTCCTAAGATTATGTGGTACAAGACTTATGCATCTTGTATGTATGCCAAGATATCGATTTCGATCTATGTAGGCGGCATTATTCTTGAACATTTAATTCACGTACGACTTATGTATCAATACGGAATTTGGGCAAGGGAACCCAATTTCGAATCACTTGGACAACACGTACATTTTTCATCTATTTTATTTTGGTCCATACGGCTTGGGGACCCAAGATCGAGCCCCAACACCTTCATTTTATTTTTCCCTTAGTTTTTCTCTTCATTTTCGCTCAATGGGATTGAGAGGATGTGGGATCGAACCCCCACAACCTCATTTACTTTTATTTTCATTGCTTTTAATTTTCTCTTCTTTGGCCGAGGGGTTGTGGGTTCGAACCCCCACAACCCCTCTTTAATTTCTATTTATTTCTCCTTGACTATTTCACATTGACCATGAGGTTGTGGGATCAAACCCCCATAGCCTCACTTTATTTTTCTTGTAATTCTCTTCTACTGCCTAGAGGTCGTGGGTTCAATTCCCACGCCTCACATTTCTTTTATTTCCATTTTTAATTCTCCTTAAATCTGCCTAAGAGGTCGTGGGTTCGATTCTCACACCTCACATTTCTTTTCTTTACATTTTTTCTTAAGCTGTCTGAGAGGTTGTGGGTTCGAATCCCACTCCTCTCATTTCTTATTTTTCATAGCTTATTTTCCAGCTAAGACCATGGTTCGAATCCCCTTCACCACATTCCTTTTTACTTCTTTATTTTCATGGTTTTTAACATGGTGAGGTCACGGGTTCAATCCTCCATGACCTCACTTGTTTTAATTCATTTTTCACACCATTTTGAAACCCCTTAACTTGACTGAAATTCAGCATACTTTCATCAACATTTACACGTAAATTCATAGGGTAATTCGTAGATCATTTAATACGTTCTTAGGTGCATTTTTCATGGATTCGATTAGCCAAGAGATTATCACTCAAATCAGCCACATTTCAACTCATATGAATATCACGAATTACATAATCATTTGTACATGAAATACAACCACAACATCACATTTTAGAGCCTTAACCCGAGGCACATAGATGCGGTTTCACATTGCACACACATGTACACATATTTGAGAAAAACATCAACATAAGTCACATAATTTCGAACATACATATAAACACATAATCATCACGAAAACACGTTTCATCCCTAGTTTTCTACCAGCAAACATAACCAACCTATGATTCAATGGGAGCTAGTGACAGGGACATGCAACGGGGAAACAATCCTAGTTTTCGGACTAGAATCGACTGAATCCTAGGGGTTTCTTGGGAAAGGGACCAAGAGTAAGAAAACCCATACCTTTTATGACGTTCAAACCTCGACTTGCTGCCAAATCTTCTCCAAAGATCACGTCTAAATCCCCTCAAAGTCAACACCAACTCGACGGACAAACTTCTCTTTGCCTACATGATTGATTTAATTTGTTTTCTTATATTTTTGTTGTGAGTTCTTCAAGTGTGAAGAACTTTGGTTTACCTACTGTTTTTTGAAGTTATTTGGCAGAGAGAATCGTGAGTGAGAGTTATAGAGATGTGAGAGAGAGAGATGAGCGTGAGAGAGGAGAGTTACCTTAGGCTTAGGAGTCTAGTTTAGGACTTAGTTAAATAAGGTTTAGTTAATTATTATAAAATCTGATTTCCTTTTATTTTAAATCAGCTAATAAATATTAAATATTAATTAATTACATTAATTTTACAACTTAAATTAAAAAAAAATTAATTCATTGCTTCCACCTAGGTTCGAACCCGGGTGGAGCAAGACTTCACTTCAAGAGCCAATTTTTGGACTTCTCTCCCCAAATTGCCCCTCCACCTTATTAATTAAATAATTAATTATATATTTAGGGTAATTACGATACTACCATTAGCCTGGAAAAAGACCATTTTACCCCTAGACCCTCCAAATCTAAGATTTCCCCCTTTTAAGTCCGGTAAAGACTCCTTCGAGTAAATCTTCGTATTTGAGAGCCCTACATGGTTGGACCCAACCTTTCCAAGCTCAACTAACTCCCCAAGTTAGTTGGCTTGTCTGTAGCAAGGGTTCCGAGGTCTGGTTCTATGCGCATCAATCTGTGTGAACCTTGGTCTAATCATAGGCATTCTTGACACATTAAGCATTTCTTATCTTATCCATTTTTAGGGTTGTTACAATGATTCATAAGGAGATCGAGGTATATGTGGATGACGTCATAATCAAGTCCCGCAGAGTTCGGACCACTTGACGCATTTGAAGAAGTTATTTGATCATCTGCGTCGGTATAACTTGAAGTTAAATCCCGCTAAATGTGCTTTTGGGGTGCCAGCCGGCAAGTTGTTCGGATTTATAGTTAGCAGAAGAGGTATTGAGCTCGACCCTTCCAAGATTAAGTTAATTCAAGATTTACCTCCTCCGAAGACTAAGAAGGAGGTGATGAGTTTCTTAGGGAGGTTAAACTACATCAGTTGATTCATAGCTCAATCAACCGTGGTGTGCGAGCCTATCTTCAAGCTGTTGAAGAAAGACGCTCCAACAAAGTGGACTGAAGAGTGTCAGACTGCTTTCGACGCTATCAAGAACTATTTGTCAAATCCACCGGTATTGGTTCCTCCGCGAGAAGGGAGTCCTTTTTTGCTGTATTTATCCGTCTCAGATAGTGCATTCGGATGCGTGCTTGGTCAACCAGACGAGACTAGAAAGAAGGAAAGGGTTATCTAATACATAAGCAAGAAGTTTACTCCATACGAGTCTCGTTACACTCTGTTGGAGAGAACGTGTTGTGCTTTGACTCTGCTTGCCCAGAAGTTGAGACATTATTTGTCTTCTTATACTACATACCTCATTTCCAGAATGGACCCGCTGAAATATATTTTCCAGAAGGCGATGCCGACTGGAAAGTTAGCCAAATGGCAGATGCTGTTGAGTGAATTTGACATTGTGTATGTGACTTAGAAGGCGATAAAGGCACAGGCCTTGGCTGATCATCTTGCAGAAAATCCTGTTGATGAAGAATACGAACCGCTCAAGAGTTATTTTCACGATGAAGAAGTATCGTTTGTGGGTGAAGATATATCTGAAATGTATCCTGGCTGGAGATTATTCTTTGATGGAGTGGCAAATCACCAAGCAAAAGGTGTTGGAGCGGTCTTAGTGTCAGAATCTGGTCAACACTATCCTATGGCAGCCATGCTCCGATTTAATTGCACGAACAACATGGCCGAATATGAAACTTGTATCCTTGGTTTGAAAATGGCCATCGACATGAATTTCCATGAGTTGCTGGTTATTAGAGATTCAGATCTGTTGATTCATCAGGTTCAAGGAGAGTGGGCCGTGAAGATTATACTGTATGTGCGGTATGTACAGAAGTTGTGCAGAAGATTTCGTAAGATCGAGTTCATACATACTCCCAGAATACAGAATGAGTTGGCTGATGCCCTTGCCACCATCGTTTCTATGATTAAGCATTCGGATACTGATTATATTGATCCTCTGGGTATAGAGTTGAAAGAACATCCAGTCCATTGTCCACATGTTGAAGTAGAACCAGACGGTTTGCCATGGTATTTTGATATAAAGAAGTATTTGGAGTCCGGTATTTATCCAAAAGATGCTACATCTAACCAAAAGAAGTCGATACGTCGTATGACTCTCAATTTCTTTCTAAGTGGAGAAATCCTTTATAGGAGGGCTCCAGATTTAGGTCTTCTCAGATGTGTCGATGTTGTTGAAGCTGCAAAGCTTATTGAACAGATACATGTTGGAGTTTGTGGTACGCATATATATGAATGGGCTCACTTTGGCAAGAAAGATCCTTCGAGCCGGTTATTTCTGGATGACAATGGAGAATGATTGTTGCATGTTTGTGCAGAAATATCATAAATGTCAAGTGCACGGTGATCTAATTCGAGTGCCGCCTCACGAACTTAATGATGTGAGTTCACCTTGGCCGTTTGTAGCTTGGGGAATGGATGTCATCGGTCCGATAGAGCCAGGCGCTTCTAATAGACAAAGATTTATTTTGGTTGCCATCGATTACTTCACCAAGTGGGTGGAACCAACTTCTTACAAGTCGGTAACCAAGAAACTTGTAGCTGATTTTGTTCGCAACAATTTGATATGCAGGTTTGGAGTACGAGAATCCATCATTACTGATAATGGTGCAAATCTCAACAGTCACTTGATGAGAGATATATGTGAGAAATTTAAGATTACTCATTGAAACTCAACCGCTTATCGTCCTCAAATGAATGGAGCTGTAGAAGCCGCCAATACAAATATCAAGAAGTTTCTGAGGAAAATGATTGACAATCACCGAGGTTGGCATGAAATGTTATCATATGCTTTATTGGGTTATCGGACGACTGTCAGAACGTCAACTGGAGCTACTCCATATTTGCTAGTGTATGGAACAGAAGCAGTCATATCTGCTGAAGTTGAGATACCATCCTTGAGAATCATCCAAGAAGCTGAGTTGAGTAACGCTGAATGGGTTAGCAAGAGAATCGACCAGTTAACTTTGATTGACGAGAAGAGAATGGTTGCCGTTTGTCATGGTCAGCTATATCGACAGAGAATGATTCGTGCTTTCCACAAGAGAGTCAGAGCCCGAATTTTTGAAATTGGTCAGTTAGTACTCAAGCGCATTTTTCCTCATCAAGACGAGTACAAAGGAAAGTTCGCACCAAATTGGCAAGGACCCTACATGGTTCGCAAAGTATTATCTGGAGGTGCTTTGGTCCTGTCGGAGATGGATGACACCTCATGGCCAAAACCGATCAACTCAGATGCTGTCAAGAGATACTACGTGTGAAGCTTTGGTTTGCATTTCTGTAATTTTCTTTTAATCGTTCAATCTGCTTGTTTGCTTTGTTTAGAGTTTTATCCCCCTTTGTAATGAACTACGTTTGACCTGAATTCTCAAAATGAGATACGTAGGCGGCCTATGTCGGCTTCGGTCACCCCGTTTATCCCCTTTAAATATTTCTTTATATTTGAACTACGTTCGACCTGAATTCTC
This sequence comes from Solanum lycopersicoides, assembly GCA_022817965.1. Lineage (NCBI taxonomy): Eukaryota > Viridiplantae > Streptophyta > Magnoliopsida > Solanales > Solanaceae > Solanum > Solanum lycopersicoides. Next base: position 94,099,413 of record CM040626.1, read on the forward strand.
AAGAATGAGATACGTAGGAGGCCTATGTCGGCCTCGGTCGGTTTCTTTGTAAAATCTCTTATTGTTTTTACCTTTGAGGGGGAACTGCGTTTGACCTGATTCCTGCCTCAACATGATACGTAGGCGCCACAAGGGTTCGGTCATATCTCCCGTAGGATTTCTATTTCTCTTTACAATAGAAACTGGGACAGAATTTTTGAGAGAGACTCAAAACTTCTCGAGAAGAAGATTTCTCCTCAACAAGTCAAGACCGAAAATATTTCAAGATTTGCAACTGGGACAGAATTTTTGAGAGGATCTCAAAAATTCCGCGGTTCGCTCAGCAACAGTTGAAAGATAAGCCAATACAGTTAACTGGGACAGAAATTTTGAGGATGGCCTCAAAATTTTAACATAGGTTTATCGACAATCTAGAGTGACTCCTAACTACTCGCCAGCGAATAAACCTCCAAGCATCAGACTCAAAGAAGTTCGTTAAGCCTGATTGACATGACACTTGGCAGTGACTTTTTTTCAAAATATTACTTCTCAAAATTTATTTTCTTAAAGATTTTCGTTTCGTGTTTCATCTATTTTGGCATAAAATAGTTTGTCTTATTTATCAAGAGTCGGGAGATCAGGAAATCAACCGGAGATAGCAGGACAAGGAGCAGGCAACTGAAGAAATCGACACAGATCAGTTCATTTTAAACTAACAATTTTTCTGTGGACGCAGGCTTATAGCTTTGCTTTGATATCAGCAATTTCCTCCGACCGATGAACATGGAGAAGTCAAGGGAGGAGAAAGTTCTCCCAAAATTTAACGGTGTTCCTGTAGACGCAAGAATTATTTTATATTGCTTATACCGAAGACGTGGGAATATGAATGGTTTATTTCAGTCAATTTCCAACAACATGAAGTCTATAAGGAACGTCCATCTAGATTCGAAGGTGAATCAAGCAAAAATCTCAAGAAAGAGTTTACGGTTTCCGTAAAGGACGTCATATGCATTATAATGTCAGATATGATACAATACATTACTCGGAGGTGTCATTTATTTTATTGTCGATCAAGACAATACATTACCCGGAGGGTCATTTATTTTATTATCGATCAAGACGATACATTACCCGGAGGGGTCATTTATTTTATTGTTGATCAAGATGATACATTACCCGGAGGGGTTATTTATTTTATTGTCGATCAAGACGATATACTATCTAGAAGTCATTTTGCCATTATCGTCAATTGAGACGATATGATTATCCAGAAGGCACCCAGAAGATCACTATGTTGCTCAATTGAAGCACTATCTTCATTTGGTACCAAGGATGACATCAAGAGCAATATTCATGTATCACGGAAGATCATGCATCGCGAGTCAACATTCATGCGTCGCGAAAGATCATGCATCGCGAGTCAATATTCATGCATCGCGGAAGATCATGCATCACGAGTTAATACTCATGCATCGCGAGTCAATATTCATGCATCGCGGAAGATCATGCATCGCGAGTTAATACTCATGCATCGCGAGTTAATATTCATGCATCGCGAGTCAATATTCATGCATCGCGGAAGAACATGCACCGCGAGTTAATACTCATGCATCGCGAAAGATCATGCATCGCGAGTTAATATTTATGCATCGCGAGAAGATTTCATGCCACGCAGAAATTATGCATGGCGAAAAGATATTCATACCTCCTAGAATTTATGCATCGCGAGAAAATTTCATACCCTGCAAGAAATCATGCACTGCCAGAGAAGGAATCGTTCATCTCAAGAGAAAATGTTTACCCCTCAACATCAACTGCATCTTTATTTGGCAAGAATGAATGCCAAGAGAATCATCGAAAATAGCGAAGAGAAATATCAACATTGCATCAACTTTTATCCATTTTGACACCAAATGAAGAATACATTGAAGATTACATTGCAAACATAAAACATAAGCTTTATTTGCTTTCCGTCAAACCCAATGGATGTTGACGACAAATATCGAAGGAGAGAAACTAAGTGTCAACACGGTAAAAGACACTACTTCTCACTTTAATTGCATTTTTGTGCTAACGAGTTTTATCTCAGTCTTTGTCGAGAGCATCTAAAATGATGAATTCTCCACAAAAAAAAAAAAGTGCGGACGACATCAAAAGGAATGCAGCACAACGTAAAACTTTTTCTTAGCAGCGAACTGGGGACATAGTCCAAAGAGGAATGCCAAACTCTTTGGACGCGAGCAGAGGAGCGACTTCCACCACAGTCAAACCACACCCCTATCAGAAGCCATGTGTGTTTTTCTTTGGCTTTTGTTAGTTTCAGTTCGCATCCGGAGTTTCGGTCTGCCGGAAGCAAGTTTCCAATCTGAGTGACAATGTGCCAAGAGCTTTGGAAATTATGTCCGTGTAAGTTCTTAATTATGGGTGTGAAGTGCACCACATTCATGACTAAGAGGTTACAAGCCTCTTTTTCATACTCGATCTATTTGTCGCTCTTACAGAACCAAAGGCTATCTAGTATAATAGATTTCCTTCTCAACTGATAAACATAAAGAAGGAAAAAGTGAGTAATATATAGAAAGGACTCCTTGGTTGCCATCCGAGTTTGGTTTGCGTGATCGAAACCTTCTCTCGTGTGTATTGGAAAAGGTCTCATCCTGCTCGTTTCGTCCTGGTTTGCTGCACTTCAAAAGGTAATATCTCCTTCTATTTTTCGCCCTACTTCGATTCCAAGCGTCATGGGGTAACTTGCTTCTGTTGAGTTTCTCTTGGTCCCTGTTTGTTCTCTCCTCTGTTCTTGACTTTAACATATTTAGATGGGAATTGGTTGATTTTGAAATACAAAGGTTACCTCCTTCTCTGTGTGGATGCTTAATCGATTATCGTTTATTCATTCTATTGTCCTGGTTAATTATAGAGGATCAGTTTTGTGAGTGTAAGTTCAACTTCATATCGTTTTGGTCATTTCTTTTGTTTTGATACCTAGCCAACCTTCAAACCTTTTGTATCTCTTCATTTGTCTTTATTTCTGATTTTATTGCTTCTTGTTTAAGTATAATGAAATACTTGCTTCTATTTTTAAGTTTATTTGGTCCATTTCTTTTTGCTAAAAAAACATATTTATAACAAAATATAATACATGTTATATTTTTCTGTCTAGTTGTTATTTGATTAGCATAGTCATCGATCCAAGTTCTAATAAGATGTGTTAGCCTAGCCATTTCTTAAATTGTTCATCCGTTGACTAAGCACGTGATAACTTTAGCGGGATAAATTTATTTGAGTTTAATGCTCGACTAGGCCTCGATCGGACCCGATTAATATTATTTTGTTCCACGCTAATCTAGAACTTGTCGACTACTGCATATTTCGAAATCTAGCTATGTCCTAATCCCTTTTTGTTTGCCTCTGGCTGCTACTGGGAAAAAAAATGTGTGCCTGCTTTAATTCACCGCATAAAAATTTAGTGTCATGTGCGAGTACGACTTATGTCTTCTCATCTAGATCTCCTATCTCTTTCCCACTTGGGCATATTTAGAGCATTTAGTAAGTTTACGAATGTCAGCTTGGTTTATTTTAACGTGATTGATTCGTTAATTAAGGCTATGATTTCCTGTCACTGTAATATACATGATTTCGGCCCCCTTGTGCATTGCATATTTAGTTTCAGGGAGTAGTATTGATTCTCTGCAAACTTTAGCCGTATTACTATTCATTACCCCCCTCTCATGCGTATAAAATATTTAACCGCCATGATCATGTCTCCCGTATCATTCTTTAGTTTTATGCTTTCAATGATTCACCCGCTTATTGTCTTTTAATTTGTTCCCTTATTTTTCCTTAATTTATTACCCACTCTTCCACATAAGAAAGAAAGCTAACTCCCTTATTTGCGTGTGTCCAATTTATGTGTCGCCTTGGGTGCTCGTTCATTATAGATATACGTGCTTTTTTTATGTTTGTTTGTACGCATGCTTTAATTGTAAAATTTGTTGAATTGGTGTTAGCATAATCCTTAGCTCGAAAGTCTTAGTGTTTACAGTATGATTATTGTGAATAGTTACTGTCAACAATTTTTTGTGTTGCTTAATCTTAATTTGTTTACTCCGCCCCTTGGGAGTTTGTTTAATTACGCTTCTATCAGGCGCATCCTTTGGTATCGTTTAAAGTTCTGTTTCAAGATATTATTCCTTGAATACTAATTCATATTTTCTTGTTGAATGTGAAAACTGTCCGAGTTCGCCTAGAACCCTTTCCTGCCTTGCATTTCGAGTGGGGCCACGAAGGTCCCCCAAATTTCCTCCTCCCGATTCAATCCTTAAAATCGATGTACAGGTCTCCGAAGCTGAAGAATTCGAAGCAAGTCAATTGAAGAGTTGGAAGAAATTGGGGTCATTAGGACCTAAATTTTATTTTATTATTAGAATTTGTATTTTGTTGTTGTTGGGCCTAAGCCCATTTAATTATTTACCTACTGTATTCTTAGAATGTAGGACAGGTACAGGTGAAGTGGGCCAAAGGCCCAAAACAAATGGGTCAAAAACCCAAGTCAAATGGGTCAGAAGCCCAAAACAGGTGGATCCAAAATTCTGGTCAAGGCGGACAGAGACCTGGATTTGGACCCAAATCTCTATCCCTTTCTCTTTACATGCTCTTAATTATTCGTTGTTTGATTGTCGATAGTGTTAAAGTTAGAAATTCGAATCCCCGTAGAATGCTGAAATGTTTTAACGACTTAAAATGAAATCAAGATTAAGTAGTTCAAAATAATAAATTTTTGCAAGTTAGATATTTCACTTAGATAAAAACTAAGTTTTCATTTCCAAACAACTCTAAGTAATTTTTATTTCAAACAATTTTTGGCCAAATAGTTAGTTGCCGGAAAACTGCAACTAAGCGGATATTTTAGGTGCTTAACACCTTCCTAAAATATTAATAGGAATCCCCGAACCCCTTTAATGTTTTCATTAGATTTTTCTATTTAAGTCTTTTGAAAACAAAAGTTTTCTTAATTTCTCTTAAAATTAAGTGGCGACTCAAAAAGTCGAAAATATCTTATGAAAATATTTTCGATAAAACACATAGTTCATTTTCACAAATAAGAGAGAAACAACCTCACAGGTACAGAGCTAGTATCAACTATGTTAAGTTTCACAAGCTTTAATAAATCCTCTCAGTTTTCAAGTATATTCAGATTTGTAAAAAAAAAAAAAAACAATTGACATATGTTGAAAGATATGAGAGATGTAGATCTTATGATGGAGGGCTTTTATTCCTCATATCTAGAGTTATACCTTGATCTCCACAGTTTCCACATTAAAATAGGAGGGAGAATTTTTACAATATTAGCGATATAATTTCAACAACTTTGAATTGAATCCCGGAGTTTGGTATTCCGGTACTAATACCCATTCTAACTCCTAAAAAAGAACTTCATAATAACTGTGCAAAATGGCATGAGTAGAAGAGATGTTCATCGGCCTCCATCCACGATTTCGTACCAATTATGGTACACTTGCAAGTTTGGGCTAGAAATTCCTTTCTTCATTAGAAAATGAAATTATCAATTTTTCGTTTAGAAAGTTGTGAGTTATTGGTGATAGCTGAACTTTGGATATTTGAACATTTTTATTCGTTGCAAGATTGGCATAGGATGTTTGGGTGTTTTCGGCCCATTTATTTGCCAATGAAGAAGAAGATTTTGCTTAAAATAGGGATTGATTATAAATGGTTAAATGATTTTGGGTAATTGGGTAACCTGATTTTGGAGCTCAAACGGGTGGAAAGTGAGTAGAGAGAGTGAGAAACTTTGGATTTAGGGATGAAAAAGGTTGCAAAGCCATCGAAGGGGGGATACCGAGGACCGGGAGGTCCACGGTGAGGAACATGAGCTCTTCGGAAACTACCAAAAGGCTAAGCAACAGTAATTTTTGTAGAGAGAGAAAAGAAGAGAGAAGTATTTATGTTGGTGACGATTCTACTTTGCTTAGTTTTATTATAGGCCTAACTAGTGCTGGCAATTCAAGTCCATTTTTCATTGACCCGTCCAAATAGCCCATCAAATATGGGTTGAAAGAGTGATTTTAAATATGGGTAATATTTGAGATTATACCCATATTTTACCCATTAAAATATGAGTATTTTATGGGTAAACTACGGGTCAAATATGGGTATTGCAAGTTTTCTCCAAATTTTCAAAAAATCTTCAGTTACCAAGTTTTAGAAGCGATTTTTCAAAACTTTCATATATGGGTCCCTATTAATATTTCAACTCTCGACCTCCACCCCACACTTCCCAAAAAAAATAATTAAAGTTTATTTTTAAAAAATATTTTGAACTTCAAAATTTCATTTTTTTCACCCCTACCCTCGACCCCCCAACCCATCCCCACACCAGCCCCCTCACCCCCAACCCCCAAAAAATTAAGTTTATTTTTAAAAAATGTAATGAACTTCAAAATTTCATTTTTTCATCCCTACCATCGTCCCCCCATCACCCCCCACCTAAAAAAAATTAAGTTTGTTTTAAAAAAATATTTTCAACTTCAAATATTTATTTTTTCACCCTACCCTGGACCCACCCCACCCCAGCCATCGTCCCCCCACCCCCACCCCTACGCCCAACCAACCCCCACCCTTCAAAAATATAAGTTTGTTTAAAAAATATTTTTAAAAACTTCAAATTTTTTTCACTCTACCCTGGACCTCCCCAACCCCAAAAAATTTTTAGAAGTTTTTTTTTATTTTATAATAAAATAAAACTAAATGAAGCATTTTCAACAGATTTCTTCTAAGAAAAAAGACTACAATATTTTCTCCATATTAAATTCTTAAGTAAAAAACTATTTATTCATGAAATATGGGTAAACTGGTATTTTACCCAATCCATTTATTACCCATATCAAATATGGGCGGGTTGAATGGTTACCCATTTTATATTCACCCATTTTCAATCCGCCCACATTTGACCCAACCCACCCATTTGCCATCACTAGGCCTAACCTATCGATGACCCCTTAAAGTTGACACGAAGTATCACTTAGACACCTTAACTAAACAATGTCCATTCTAAGCACCTCATGTAGCATTTTGATGTGTCATTTTAATACTTTTTTGGTTACATGGCACAACGAATGTAATACACTCACTATATGCGCATGAGAGATTTATTTAACTATTTTTATTTTATTTTTTTTATTTTTTCTCCATTTTCAGCCACCATATTCCCTAACTTAAACTCCTTCCATGGAAAAATACATCTGATGGTGACAAAGAAAGCAGTACAAATCTCCAAAACACATTTTCTTATTTTGTTTCCCTCTTCCTCCTCAATTTAGTTTGACAAAAAATAATCGATATATTATTCTTTTTTTTAAAAGAATTTCAAGAATTTGAAAAGAGATAAGTGTTAATGGAGGAACGCACATCACATCACATTTGCTCTTTCTTTTAGTAGTTGATCTACAGTCAAGAAACTAATATTTAGTACATGAAACTCATATTAAGCACAAGATTTTGATTATTGGGATAAAGCAAATCAAAATTTGATAAGAAAAATTTGTGGGGTTCAGACTGTTTTCTGCAAAAAGCGTTGGAGAAGATGGGTTGGAAGGGGGGATGCGGGGTGCATGGGAGGGGTATGAAACAGCACTGCAAAATAAATTTTAAATAGATAAATTATTTCGGAAAAATGCTACACATGTCATCATTTATTGGGTATTTTTTTTCTTTAACTTGATATTCATTGTTTAAGAATTATTTTGAACATAAATGACAAATGCCCAAATTTAATTCGTCATTTTACACGTCAGCGCAAGTGTAGTACTCGCACCCATTATATTTTTGTTAATTCTAAAAGAAGTGTTAAAATAAAACAACGAAATTCTACATGAAGTGTTTAAAATGAACAAAGTTAAGTTAAAGTGTCTAAGTGAAAATTCGTGCCAACTTTAGGAGTCACCGATGAATTAGACCTTTATTATATATGTACATAATAATTCTTAATAAGATCTAGAAAAAAGTCTAATATCATTAATAGGTATTTTTGTGTGGATAATACTCACCATTATTTAATTCACAATTATCCACCATCATCACTAATCACCTCTGCCATCACAATCACCACCATTGTCAACCACTAGCTATTATCTCTGTCTACTATCAACCACCACCATTGCTAACAACTACTATCAGTTGTTACCACACTTACATCCTCTATAATTATGATTATATCAATTGTCACCACTATCCTATCTCTCTAGCCATCACCGTCTCTACCACCACTATTACCACTATAGTCAATTCCCAATACTAATAAATTATGTCATCACAACTAGCACCCTGCCAACTACCACGCCATACATTCTTCAATTATCATCACCAGTACTGTCACCTCCATATCCACCACAAGTATCAACCACTTCACCACCATGACCAATCTCTACTACCATCGACTTCCGTCATCATAAGTAGCATCGCCACCAATGACCATAAATACATCACCAACCACTACACTTTCTTCTGTCATCACCATTAACACTGTTAACTACTAACATCAATCTATCATTATAACAATCAACACTACTACCATCCATCACCATATGATAGTTGTCACAACACCGATTACCTTCACCGTCACAACTATCACCACCATCATTACTAATTACTAGTTACTAACAACAATTATTATTATCAGCGCCATCACTAGCGAGTATAAGTTTTTTATTTTTTATCAAATAATTTTAATTTTTAAATTTCATTTTAATACATCGGTGGCTCCTTAAACTTGGCACGAAATTTCAGTTAGACACCTCAACTTGATGATGTTTATTTTAGACACCTTATGTACGGTATCACTCTGTCATTTTCACACTTTTTTTCTAATCAACAAAAATATATGAGAGGTGTGTATTACTCTCGCTAATGACGTGTAAAGTGACAAATTAAACGATGACATTTGTCATTTGTGTCAAAAAATAATTCTTAAACAATAAATTTTGAGTATAAATAAAAATAATCAATGAATTAATGACATGTGAATTTTTGCCCAAATAACTTTTAAGAAAAATTAAGCCAATAAAATTCTCGCCCCCACCCCTACAGCCTTTTTCTCCATACACCCTAGTCCATTTGCAGAAATACCAAAACGCTACCCCACCCCACCCATTTTGCAAAAATATTTGTACACACCCTGTTCTCCCCCCCCCCCCTCCAACTCCAATTTTCTTCTGCAAAAACATATGAGCAGATTCACACACAAAAAAAAATCTATGTAAATATTCAATTCTTTTGGAAAAGAATCTCATGAATTAATTTACTAAGTAAATCTTGAAATGGGTATATTTCTAAATTTCTAAAACAATTTCCATCATTTTTCAATTGCTTATGGTAATTATTTTGATTCACCATAGTTGGATGTTTGAGTTTCAGAAATGGTGGTTGAAGATGAGAAAGAAGAAGAAACAAAAAATTAAAAAGTCAACTAAATAGGTTTTCACGCGCGGTCAACGAGTGTATTACACTCACTAAGCCATGTAAGCAAAAAGTGTTAAAATGGCACAACGATTTCCTACATGAGGTGTCTAATATGAACACTGTCCAATTAAGGTGTCTAAGTGAAACTTTGTGGTTAGGCCATTAATTTTTATTTGATGTGTATATTTATTATATACATATAAATAATTTATGTACATTCAAATTTTTAGAAACAGACTGTCTTAATCATTCAATGTTTAGATATAACGATCACATCTTAATTATTCAGATTCAGACTAGTGAATCTTAATGAAAACAAATGAAAGCCAATTGAATCATATAATAGGTCACGTTCAATTAGCCACATATGTGCGACTCCATATTCGACCCAAACTAATTTGCAGCAGTGGAATATACGATACCTACAACAAAATATATTAAATTGATCTTAATCATTATTTTTTCAGAAAAAATAAATAAATAAATTCCGAACTATCATAAATGTTATTTAATTACCTTCTGTTATACTTTTAGGACACTAATACCCTTGTCATCTAATTTTTGGAGTGTATATACAATTTGTACTAAGGTAGAGACATATGTCGCAATCTTAAAGACCTACCCAAAATTTATTGGGTTTTCACCCATCATTAAAGGCCCACCCAACAAATTCAAAACTCGCCCAAATAACTAAGATCCAACCGAAATTATAAGCCAAAATCTTCATATTGTTATAAATTAAAATAATAAATAGAAGAAGTGAAGTGGAGAAAGAAATAGGGAGAATGAAGTACTACCATTCCTTTCAATGTTTACGAACATATTTATAGGCCAATAAATTGTTTTTCATCTTGACAAGTGTCAAGGTGCATGAAATGAGATTTGCCAAGTGTAAGGACACTTGTCTTCTTTGAAGACATTTAAGTGCCAACACTTACATATAATATGGCCCATAAATATACATAATTTACAACACTCCTCCTTGGATGTTTATGTACAAAAAAAATGTTCATAGTTATTTGTAATACGTATTATTTGTTGCTTCACTTAAAACCTTACCAGAAAAATCCAGTGGAATAAAACCTTGGTTAAGGGAAAAAGAGTTCACCAAGTATTTACTCCCCCTGATTAACACATTACTTAATATCTCGAAGATGATGCATTCTGATCTTGTATCACAGCTTCTCAAAGATTGAAGTTGATAATGCCTTGGTGAATATATCTGCTAAATTATCATTAGAACGAACTTGTTGAACATCTATTTCTCCCTTCTTTTGAAGATCGTGAGTAAAGAAGAATTTTGGTGAAATATGTTTTGTTCCATCTCCTTTGATGTATTCTCCTCTTAGTTGAGCTATACACGCAGCATTGTCTTCAAATAAGGTTGTTGGTATGTCTTCTTTTAAGGGAAGACCACATATTTCCTGGATGTGTCGAGTTATTGATCTCAACCACACGCATTCTCGACTTGCTTCATGTATGGCTATTAACTCTACATGATTTGAAGAAGTAGCAACCATAGTCTGTTTTGTTGAACGCCATGATATAGATGTACTTCTATATGTAAATAAGTAACCTGTCTGAGATCGACCTTTATGTGGGTCACAAATATCCTGCATATGCATAGCCAACTAATAGTGAATCAGATTCTTTTGAATAAAATAATCTCATATCGATGGTCCCTTGAAGGTATCTAAATATATGTTTAATACCATTCCAATGTCTTCGAGTTAGGGAAGAACTAAATCTAGCTAATAAATTTACAGAAAAAGATATATCTGGTCGAGAATTACTAGTAAGGTACATTAATGCACCAATTGCACTAAGATATGGTATTTCAGAACCAACAAGTTCTTCGTCATTCTCATGAGGTCGAAATGAATCTTTATTAATATCAAGTGATCTCACAATCATTGGGGTACTTAATGGGTGTGCTTTATCCATGTAAAATCTCTTTAAAATATTCTTAGTATATGTTGATTGATGAATAAATACTCCATTTTTAAAATATTCAATTTGTAGACCAAGACAAAATTTTGTCTTTCCAAGGTCTTTCATTTCAAATTCCTTTTTTAAATATTCTGCTGCCTTTGAAAGCTCTTCGCGAGTTCCAATGATATTCAAGTCATCAACATATACAACTATAATGACAAATTCAGATCCTGACCTTTTAATAAATACACAAGGACAAATTAGGTCATTCTTATATCCTTTCTTTAATAGGTATTCGCTAAGGCGATTATACCACATGCGTCCTGATTGTTTCAATCTGTATAAAGATTTTTGAAGTTTTATTGAACAATTTTCCCGAGAATCTTTATATACTTCAGGCATTTTTAGTCCTTCAGGAATTTTCATAAAAATATCGTTGTCTAGTGAGCCATATAAATAGGTTGTAACGACATCCATCAGATGCATGTCAAGTTTTTCATGAACTGCCAGATTTATAAGATACCTGAACGTGATTGCATCCACCACATGAGAATATGTCTCCATATAATCAATATCAGGGCTTTGCGAAAATTCTTGTGCCACTAGTCGTGCCTTATATCTTACGACTTTATTTTTCTAATTTCGTTTTCGCACAAAAACTCATTTGTACCCACTGGATTTATACCTTCAGGTGTTCGGACTATCGGTCCGAAAACTTCGCGTTTTTCAAGCGAAGCTAATTCAACTTGAATTGCATCTTTCCATTTTGGCCAATCATTTCTCTATCTACATTCCTCGACAGATTGTGGTTCAAGATCCTCATTTTGTTGCATTATTTCTATAGCAACATTATAAGCAAAATTATTGTCGACAATTATATCATTTCGATTCCATATTTTTCTTGATGAGACATAGTTTATTGAGATTTCTTCATTATTTTGAGGTGCCTGAACCTCTTCCAAGGTTTCATCAATTATTATGTCTCTTTTCTCTTCTTGAGCAGGTTCTTTCATATTATGACTATCTTGATCGTTAGTTTCTTTTCTTTTTCGAGAATTTTTATTATTAGAACCGAGTGGTCTACCACGTTTTAGGCGTGGTCTAGACTCATTTGTATTTATTAATTATCCTATCGGGACGTCAACTCGAATTGGAGCATTAGCAGCTGGAATATGAGATTTAGTAACTCTTGATAGGTCAGTGAATGCATCTGCAGTTGATTTGCAATATTTTGCAAATGGATTATCTTTTGAACCTTTTGTTCACATTTATTTGTACGATGATCTAAATGAGATAGCGATAATGCATTCCAATCTATGTTCTTTTTCAGCTGCTTATTTTCTCCCCCTAATGCTGGGTATACTGATTCATCGAAATGACAATCAGTAATCTTGACGTAAATAAATCTCCAGTCATAGGTTTCAAATATTTTATAATCGAATGAGATTCATACCCAACATATATTCCCATCCTTCTTTGCGGACCCATCTTTGTACGTTGTGGTGGAGCAATTGGAACATATACCGCACATCCAAATATTCTTAGATGGAAAATGTTCAGCTCGTGATCAAAGTCAATTGTAACAGGGAGATTTTATGATTACTTGTCGGTTTGATCCGTACAAGACTTGTTGCATGTAAAATAGCATGACCCCATAATAAAATGGGAAGTTTTGTTCTCATAAGCATTGGTCTAGAAATTAATTGAAGACGTTTAATCAATGATTTCGCTAGACCATTTTGAGTATGAACATGAGCAACTGGATGCTCAACTGTTATCCCAGTTCATATACAATAATCATTAAAAGCTTGGGATGTAAATTCACCAGCATTATCAAGACGAATTTTCTTAATTGTATAATCTGAAAATTGTGCTCTTAACTTTATTATTTGAGCAAGTAACCTTGCAAACGCCACATTGCGCGTTGATAATAAACACACATGTGACCATCTTATAGATGCATCTATTAAAACCATATAATATTTAAATGATCCACATGATGGGTGAATGGGCCCACATATATCACCCTGTATACGTTCCAGAAATGCTGGAGATTCAATTCCCACTTTGATTATTGATGGTCTAGTAATCAATTTGCCTTGAGAACATGCAGCACAAAAGAATTCCTTAAATTGAAGAATTTTATGGTTCTTCAAAGAGTGTCCATGTGAACTCTCTATTATTTTGCGCATCATATTAGAATCGGGATGACTCAACCGGTCATGTCAAAATAAAATTATTTGATTTAGTAAATATTTTGTTTACTATGGCATGTGTTTCAGCCATGCTAATACTTGTGTAATATATGCCGGATGAAAAAGCGGGTAACTTTTCAAGTACAAACTTCTTACCCGACATAATTGTAGTAATATAAAGATATTCATTCTTTTCATCACTTGTATTCTCCATATGATAGTTATTTTGACGAATATCTTTGAAACTTAATAAGTTTCTTTGAGACTTACTTCAATATAATGCTTCATGGATTATCAAATTTGTTCCTCCGATAAGTACTAAGTTAGTTTTTTCGGAGCCTTCTATTAATTTTGTACTACCAGATATTGTATTCAAATTAGCTTCTTTCATAATTAAATAAGAGAAATATTTCATATCTCTTAAAATTTTATGTGTTATGGCACTATCTATAAGACATATATCATCATGATTGATTTTGGATCCAACTGAAGACTGAGGAATTTCCATATTCTAATATATTTGAAAGAAATTAGAGCTTCGTGCTGATAACCTATTATAAATTAAAATAATAAAATAGAAGAAGTGAAGTGGAGAAAGAAATAGGGAGAATGAAGTAGTACCATTCCTTTCAATGTTTACAAACATATTTATAGGCATTTAAGTGTCTTCTTTGAAGACATTTAAGTGTCAACACTTAAATATAATATGACCAATAAACATACATAATTTTCAACACATATGTCCATTTCAAAATATAAAAATAATTTTCATTCCTAAAAGAACTCAAATCTTGATACCACAAGCCACAACATCCATTTCAAATGAAAAGCTCCAAAAAAAAAAAATTGAGCACTTTAAAGTCTAGATTGATGAGAAGATTCAAACTTTGTCAGAAATCTCAGTCAACTTGAACACTTTAATTTTAACTTAGGTGTATTTACATAATTACATGGTAGTTGAAGCAAGATACCTCAGTCTTTTCACTCAACAACAATAACAAATCATTTCGAATCAAAGAAATGAGTTTTCCTACAATACCCGATGGGGGGTTCTTCTCTTTTGCCATTGCGGACGTCGAAATTTATTTTTGACCTTTTCGTGCCATTCCGTTCAAACTAAAATGTTTCATCAAATTTGATATAAGGTCTAATTTAGGTAATTAAATGGCTGATGAAAGTGAAGATTTTGGGATTATAATTTGAATGTGGGTTTTGAATTTGTTGGGTGGGTCTTTTAATGATGGGTAAACCGTGAACTCAAATAAATTTCGGGTAGGTTTTTATCATTGAGGTATGTGTCCTTCCGTTAGTCCAAATGATATATACACTCCAAAATTTAAACGACAGGGGAATTAATGTCTTAAAAGTAGGACGGAGGGTATTTAGATACTCCTTCCGTTTTATTTTATGTGGCACTTTTCACATTTTGAGATTCAAACAAGTATATCTTACACCGTAACTTTTTCATAGATCCTTTTAACATTTTGAATTATCAATTATGGTGACTTATAGTATTCTTTACGTTATTTACAAATATATAAATTTCATTTCAAAAAAATTGAAAATTCCATAGCAAATGCTCGGTCAAAGTTAAATTGTTTGACTCTCGAAAAACGAAAAGTGTCACATAAAATGAGACAGAGGGAGTACCATTTATGATAGTTTAAGGTATATTTGTCCTTTTCCTTTTGTTTTTTTTGTATATTTATTATTTTATTTTATTTTTTTGATATATTACTTAGTGTTTGATATTCTTATTAAAATTCGACTAAATCCATATATACATGCATATGAATATGTTTTGTTAAAATTCTAGCTCTGTACATATTATGGAAAAAAAATAACCTCAGAGGAGTCTTGCTTTTGGTAGGTACCAGCCATATAATTAAACGTTCAGTTTTAATTCGTTAGGTTTGTGTAGTTGGGGCATGATAGGAAGAGTTATAATCATAGAATTCATGTTGCTGAAGAAGGGAGGGATTAAGAGTCTTTTTGGATTGACTTAAAAGGTGATTAAACTTACTTTTAAGTTATTTTTAGCTTGGATGCGATATCTTAACAAATGCCAACAGCTTACTGGAAAAAGCATTTACTACTAGGCTTCGAAGGGGTCTTCACTATATCAAAAATGATCATTAGCGGTAATTAATTAACGATAATTATTTAATTGCTGCTAAATATGTATTTTTAGTGGCAATAAACACTTTTTGTATATGTCCCTAAAGAGTTCAGCGACACTGGTTCTAATGACACTTAACTAATGTTGGTAAAGACTTTAGCACTCCTTATTAATGTCTTAATTTATTACTGCTAAAAGTTATTTTCATCATTGCTTCCCGATCACTCCTCAGTTAGAGAGAGCATTAGCTGTCAGTTTTATTTCTACTATGTGATCTCTGATGAACAACTGTTTTCAAATGTTTAAATGTTTGTATTAATTCTCCACCAACTCATTTTCTGCCTATAAAAAGAGACTCAAAGGAAACACCACTCCATCACTACTCATCAAGTGTAAAGGCATATATAGGATAAAGAAAAGTAAAGTCATTTAGGCCATAAATATAGGAAGTGATGGCAAACAAGTTGTGCATAGTTATTCTTTGTCTTGCTTTAGTAGTGGTTCATACCACAGCATCAAGAGACATGCCAAGTGATAATGGTCTTTATAACCAAAAGAATGTTTACGGAGGCGCTGGAGGTATCGGTGGCATTGGAAGCAATGGACTGCCTTTTGGTGGAGTTGTTAGTGGAGTAGGTGGGAATGTTGGTGGATTTGGTGCTGGAATTGGTGGAGGAATGGGTGGTGGTGGACTAGGTGGTCTAGGAGGACTAGGTGGTATTGGTGGTGCTGCTGGTGATGGTGTTGGTGGTGGTGCAGGAAGTCTTCCACTTCCATGAAGACTTGTTTTATTCTTATATTTATTAGTTAAGTTTGTTTAATGCATGTTTGATTATGGTCAAGTTAATTTGCTAGCTAACTAGTGTGAGAAAAGAGTGATTTTTTTTCTTTTTTTTTGGTTGTTGATGTTTGGTTTTATCCATATTGTAATGTTACATGATTTTTCCCATGTTCAATGAAATGTAAGTTGTTGCACTTTTTTTATCTCACTTTTGTTTCTTTGATATATATGGTTGATGAAGTCGTATATACGTACCTAGAAATTAAGGTGATCCAAGCGGCTGAATCTTTGTGAAAAAAAATCTTATGGTTTGGTGGACCTGACACCACAAACGCTGTAGTCTAAAATAGCTAACTAAAATATTTTTAATACAATTATATAGGTTAACATCGTTAATAAGAAAAAAAAATTAATATATTTGAATTCAATATAATAATACATGTTATAGGTATGTTTCAATGCATGAATATATAACTAAAACATTTTTAATGTAAATGTATAATATCATTTAGGTGTATATATACACTCTAATGGTATCAAGGAGTAAATTAGTAGTAATTTCATACACATGTATATATCATAATAATACTCCCTCCGTTTCAAAAAGGATGACCTAGTTTGACTTGAAACAGAGTTTAAGAAAAGAAAAAAAACTTTTTGATCTTGTGATTCTAAATTAAAGTTATATCAGATGTACCAAAATGTCCTTTAATCTTGTGGTCTTAAACATGTCACGTGGAAAGTTAAAGTTAAAGTGTTGCCAAAAAAAAAAGGTCATTTTTTTAAACAAACTAAAAAGGAAATAGGGACATTCTTTTTTAAACGAAAGGAGTAGTTTTTTCACCGAATGATACCATATATATATATATATTAATAGTATCAAGAAGTAACTTAGTATTTTTTCAATGAAGTGACTTTTTCTTCATTGATACAATCAGAGTATAGATATACTCTGGTGGTATCAACTATAAATTTAGCTAAAATTGATACCATTAGGTATATATATATTTGATATCACACCATGATATTTATATAACCTAATAATATTGAAGAGTAATGGAGTAGTATTTTAACTGAAACACTCTTTCAAACCATCAAAGTGTTTATATATATATATATATATATATATATATATATATATATATATATATATATATATATATATATATATATATATATATAAATATCAAATGACTATTAAAGCTAAAGTTATGTCACAAATGGTTACAAAAAAAAGTAACAGTAATAAGGATAAGTAATCAAATAAAATAGTATTATTTAAGTAAAAAAATTCAAAGTTAGTTATATTCTAAAACGAACGTTGAAAATTTTAATTCAACCTCACCAAATCATGAATTGGACCAAATTGGTCTAACAAGTCTAGCTCATATTAACGATTCTACATAATTTTTGTGCGACAACCAAATCAAGTGTAATAATATCATCAATGAGGTGGTTGGTGTCTTATATATATCCATCAATTGAAACATTAACTGATTCATATAATAGGTCACCTTCAATTAGCCACATAGGTGGCCCTATATTCGACCCAAACCAACTGTGGAATATACGATAGTAGCAACCGTATACATAAAGTTCGTATTTATATATATGTTTTTAAAATTTTCCTATTCAGTATTTACTTATATTGAAATTTAATTATTTTTTTTAAAAAAATATTAAAATCTAATTAAAGTCATACACACATTTGAATATGTTTGGCTAAAATTTTGGCTCCGTAGGTCATTAGATTTATGAAGAAAAATTAACATCACAGGAGTTGGGTTTTGGTAGGTATTCAATTAAACGGATTTAACTTTTCCCCGTTATGTATTTTTTCTATTTTTCCAAGTACACACTTGGATAAAAGCCATGTGTCATAATTAAAAACTAAAGGACGTGGAGATTTCTATTCTATTGTGAGACACATCATCATCACTTAACATGATTTTGTCCTTATTTTATTTTAAGTTCGCTCTGAAAAACTGTTGTCAAAACACCAAATCAAATCAATGTGAAATGATAAATTCAAGTCGAACCGAATTAGTTTGAATCAATATTTGGGTACACATTTTTACAAAATCAAAAATCAAAGAATCGAACAATAATTTAATAAAAGAGAACTCAAAAACCAGATTTCTACCCATAATTCAAACTGAACGTTTAATTGGGATGATATCCTCTCCATTTCCCCAAGTACACACTTGGATGGAAGTTATGTGTCATAGTTAAAAATTGTGCTTAAAAAAGGCCAAATACATAAACAAATCCCTGAACATATTGAGTTATTCCTCTCACATACCTCAACTATGCTATTTTCTTATTGAATCATTGAACCACCCATAATTTGTTTCTTTTAAACACCATTGGCTGATGCGAAATCAGATTTTGTGAGGGGTATTGATAGAGGATACATATGGTGTTCCAGAACTCATTAGTCCAATTGATAATGAAAATGTTCGAGAATAATTGTGTATTACTTCAAGTCATTTGAACACATTAAAAAATAATTGAGACTAATACATAGTTTGTCTTCGTTCCTTAAATCAAAAGCATTATAATACGACATAATTGAAGGTATTTACAATAGAAAAAGCCAATCAAAATCAGCCAACAATGTTTAAAAAGAACAAATTATGAGTGGTTTAATGATTCAATAGAAAATGACGTAGTTAAGATACCTGAGGGGGAAAACCCAACAAGTTTAAAGATTTGTTTATGAGTTTGGCCTTAAAAAAACATATTTGTCTTTCTCAAAAACATTGTGTTGTCAATGTATTGTTCGAGGAAAACAAGGATGAAAATAGATTCCTTTACACAATGTACATCGACAAAAAAAAAAAAAACTTTTGACCGGCTCCTCTTGGAAATTAATATTCAAAGTCAACTATTTGGGTTGTAAAATTGTTGCTACGTACTTTGATTTGTTTATGAATGATTTAATTGTTAGTTGATATATATATCAAATATTTCTATGTTTTAAAAAGAAATTAAAAAAATTTGATTCTTCGATGCACCGATATGAAACACTTTTATCAGACTGAAGAATTGAAATATTTTTAAAAACGGTAATGCTAAATAGCCAGGAAATTTGGCTAGAATATAATATATTTTTTTATTTTAAAATAAACTTATCTCTTTTTCTTTTTTTTAATTATAAGGTATTAAAATTAAAAGGGTAAAAATATTTAAAGAGATAAAAATAACATACCTAAAACACTATTCTGGCCAAAAAGATTTTTCCTTTTAAAAATGTAAATATCAAACTAAAAAATTGAAACTTCAAATCAGTTAGAGTGAATCAAAAAATTTCGATATTTAGATCCATCGATTGGTGTGGAGTTTGGGGGCATGATAAATAGGAATAGTTATAATTAGCATAGGATTCATGTTGCACAAGAAGGGAGGAATTAAGTGGATGCGATATCTTAACTAACAGCCAGCAACTTACTGACGAATGCATTAACTACTGGGCTTTGAAGGTCTTACATTAGCTGTCATTTTTATTTCTTTGATCTCTGCAGAAGAAGAAAATGTCATCGGAGTTCAACTGTTTCTCACTGCCCAATCATAAATTTTTAAATCTTTAAATGCCTTTTAAATCCGACCATCGGAGACATCATGAGAAAGATGGTGGAATCCTTTTGTGGATCCGAAGGTAAAATAAAGAAGAACTTTCACAAATAATCATTATAATGAATTTAATATGCTCCATAACAATAGTTTACATATTTACGAGTTGTAACTATAGTTTAAGTTGTATCATTTGTATGATTTGCAAATTTATATAATTCGTAAGTTTGTATAATTTTCGGGTTCATTTTGTTGAAGAAGAAGAAAACTGACGATTGAAACATGTCTAAGGAAGTTGACTGACGTGTCTACAACAAGTGTTGATAAAGAAGAAAACTGACGATTGAACATGTCAAAGGAACATGTGTCTCGCACTTTATACAAACATAAATGTATAAATTACATTTGTGTTTGTATAAAGCAAAAAAAAATTGTATATACAAATATTAATACATATATTTTTGTCCTATATACTTATAATTATACAAATACAGATCTTCTCCTATACATTTTTTCTTTTGTCTTTCTCTCTTTCTCGCTTTATACAAAACAAATTATATAATTGATTCTTTTGTATATGTATGTCGAAACAGATTATACAGTCATTTCTTTTGTATATGTATATCGAATATACATATTATAGTCGTACCAAACATAAAGTTGGTTACGGAGCAATTATACAAACTATAACTATAACATATAAATATGATTTTTATATTTGCTAAACCTAAGTTGTTTTCTATGATTAATAATTGATTTTACCATTATTTTTGAAAAAAATTATTTATTTTATTTGGAAAAAATAAATGATGGATGAAAAATATCGAATTTGAAGAATTGAAAATTTGGAAAGTAAAGTTGAACTTCTTAAAGAAATTTCATAGAAAACAGAAAATTAGAAGAAAAAAAAAGTGGTGTGAGATGACGAGGTGATTCCCACATTATAATATTCGAAATACATCATTAGAAAAATTATTTAAATATATAATTTATTTATCGTATTTTTTAAATTTTTTTATCATTTTAAAAAAATTAAAAAAAATACCTATGCTTTTATTCTTGGGTATATTATCAATCAGAGCAATGTATTCGAAGCTCAGACAATATATATTAGGATATATGGAAAATTTCATCAAATTTAAAGGATTGTTGTAATTTTTTAAAAATATATAAATATAATGTAATTAACTTTTAATATTATGAGATTGTGTAAAATTCGTATAAATAACATTTCCTTATCAAAATATGATTTGCCATATTTCTCACACACGTAAAATAAGAATAAAAAATAAAAATTAATTAGTGTAAGTAGGTTCCAGAGAGAGGGTCGATAGGCCGGTAGCTCAGTAATAACTACTACTTGACCATCTATTTAACACACCACTTTCTTTTGACCTATACATCTTTCTGAAAACAAATAGACCCTCCCCACCCTAAATAAATATTTATTTCAAATACTTTTAAAAAAAAAATATGAAGTTAGTGAAACTTTTAACAGAAAAGAGTAATTTAAAGAAATACTCTTAATTATAAGTAAAATGGTCATTTGGTTGAAACAAGTTATTCCAGGATTAGTTATTCTATGAGTAGCTATTCTGGAATAACTTATCGACCTACCATGTATATGGAATAACTTATCCATCACGATGATATAAATTGTGGGATAAGTTATCCCAAATATAACAACAATAAGATTTAAATTTTTTATCTCATAAGTATTTTTTTATGGAAAAATTACGTAGTTAACCAAACTTATACTACTTAATTCCTCATCATAACTATAGTTTGCTATAATTATCACTCATGGCTAACATTATACATTAACTACATGGACTGACTTTGAGTTTATATAATTGGTCACGTTTGTGTATGTATAATTCACCAGAATATACAAATACATATGTGTAATATACAATTATCTAATCGATATACATATACAATTCATCTCTCTCCCACTCTCTTCCCTCTCTCGCTCACCTATCTCTTCCTTCTCCTAATTACACTAGCATCTCTCCTCCCTCTCGCTTGTCATATATACAAATGCATATGTATAATATATAATTATTTAACTGATATACATATACAATTCACCTCTCTCCCACTCTGTGTCCTCTCTCGCTGCCTCTCTCCTTCCTCTCCCAATAGCACTCGCCTCTCTCCTCCCTCTCCTAATCTCGTTCGCCTCTCTCCTCTCTTTCCCAATCTCACTTGTCATGTGTACAAATACATATGTATAATATACAATTATCTAACCGATGTACATATACAATTCACCTCTCTCCCACTCTTTGCCCTCTCTCGCTTCTCTCCTCTCTCTGTCAGTCTCGTTCACCTCTCTCCTCCCTATAACATGTAGCTACGAATTGTAATTATCATTCAATAGCTATGGCGAGTAATTAGACTATTTTTGAGTGGTTATATGTGGAATTTCCTCAATAAAATAGGAGGCATTGTATAAAATGTTTATTTACAAAAATATCCACCACAATTGTGCTGAAAAAGATGTAAAAGTGTTTTTGAGGGGTAATTGAATCTTTAACCATTTTAATGCATGCTTTAAATTACTAATACCTAGAAATCAATGATATTAGTAGTACAATCTTTAATACACAATAGAGTGACATTAGTTATACAAGTTAGAAAATAGTTTATTTTATGAAAAAAAAATTGAGAAAAGCATTTGTGGGGAAATATTTTTTTTCCTTGTCAAACAAAGCAAAGGTTTTCTCCAACTACAGTAACCAGTGGCTACAAGCAAAGATGTATACAGATAGAGGCATTGAATTCCATTTAATGTGTGTATTCATTCCTCCACCAACCCATTTTTTGCCTATAAAAAGGGACTCAAGGAAACTCTACTTCATCACTACTCATCAAGTGTAAAGGCATATATAGGATTAAAAAAAATATAGGAAGTGATGGCAAACAAGTTGTGCATAGTTATTCTCTGTCTTGCTTTGGTAGTAGTTCATACCACAGCATCAAGAGACATGCCAAGTGACAATGGTCTTTATGACCAAAAGAATGTTTTTGTAGGCGCTGGAGGTATCGGCGGCATTGGAAGTAATGGCTTGCCTTTTGGTGGAGTTGTTAGTGGAGTAGGTGGGAATGTTGGTGGATTTGGTGCTGGAATTGGAGGTGGAGCTGGGTTTGGTGGAGGAATAGGGGGTGGTGGACTAGGTGGTCTAGGAGGATTAGGTGGTATTGGTGGCGGTGTTGGTGGTGGTGTTGGTGGTGGTGCTGGTGGTGGTGCAGGAAGTCTTCCACTTCCATGAAGATTAATATTAGTTCAAGTTTAATTTGTATCATGCATATTGTTTGGTTAGTATTATGGCTAGTGTGAGGAAAAGAGTGATTTTTTTTTTTTTTCTTTTTGTTGTTGATGTTTGGTTTCATTCATAGTGTAATGTTATGTTATTTTTCACGTGGTTAATGTAATGTAATTTGTTGCACTTGTAATGCTTCTTTAATATTTTTTGCTTTAGTTGTGAAGTTTGATTTTGCCATACTTGAAACTATCGATGGAAAAGAAAAACGTAACAACTCTTCTAGATATAGTACTCTAGCAAGCTTGTACTTGAAGGTGAAGAAAGGTGAACTAGTAACAACAACAAACTCCACTGTAATTTTAAATATGAGCAGGGGTGGCTCGACAATGTTAAAAAAAAGACATGTGCCTTAGATTCTCAAATTTAAGAGGCCTCATTTTTTATAATAATAGGTTATAAGTTATTATATTTTAACAAAAGAAAAACAACATTTTTAGTCCCTGTGTTAAGGCTATATTCTTATTTTAGTCCTTGTGTAATCTAACTTAACACTATTAACCTTCAATTATATCAAGTGAGTGATTTTGATTGTTCAACTAACAGATTCAAAAAAGATTAACAGAGAGTTCACCGCTAAAAGGGATAGTTCGGATATTTCATTTTAATTCTTTCTTTGCGAAAAACAAGTTAAGTCTTCCATGTCTCTATCTTGAAGAACAAGCTCATCAATCTGAGCTACAATTTCAACAAAACTAACTAGATAAACGTTAACCCTCCCTCTTACACTGACGAACGGAGATTTGCAGCGAATGATTTTTTTTAAAAAAATTCTGTTTTCTCAAGTAATAACTTTAAAATACTCGAATTACTCCTTTTAGCAGTGAACTCTTTGTTAACTTTTTCGGATCTGTTAGTTGAAGGATTAAAATCACTCACTTGATAGAATTGAAGGTCAATAGCGCTAAATTAGATAACACAAGGACTAAAATAAGAAATTAGCCTTAATATAGGGACTAAAAATACCGTTTTCCCTTTAACAAATATTGAATACTATTTGTAGAAAAAGTAAAGATTTCATGAAAAATGAAGGGATTATTAGAAGAAATTTGACATATTTGGAGTACTATATCTAATGAAAAATAATTTAAAATAAGAATAGTTATATTATCATATGAAAACTAGAAGAAATAATTTATATAAAAGATATTAACAATTAAATTTAAGGCCCCGTTTAAAATTTTTGCTTTAGGCCACTAATACGCTTAAGCCGCTTCTGAGGATGAGAAGGATAATATTTACGTAATTTTATTTCTACCTTAATAAAAATTAATCAATTATATGTTTACGATAGATTCTTGGCCTTATATAACTAGATATATATAAGGAGTAAACCAAAAGAATTTCAATTTTGCGATTACAATGAATTATTGAAATGTTTGAATTTCTCCAAGAAAAGTACACTACTTTATATTTTTCACTAAAAGAGGAGCATTTTGCTTAATGGATATTATGTATTTTTCTTGACAAACATCTTAAATTAATCCCAATCTATATCAATTATTTCAACAACCACTTAAACATTATATTCGTCCTTTAACAATAAATATATCACAAAAGGAGAACTACTTCCATACCCTACATCCACCTTGTCTAGTATCTTCTACAATAGGGTTAATTACACTAAACATTTCTGTAATATGACCCTATTTTGGATCCATTCTATGTACCTTAGAACTAAATACTAAACATCCCCCTATTAATAAAAAACAATAATCATATTTACAGTACAGTACTCTATGAGGTATAGCTATAACTAAGGGTATATTTGCTATAACTAAGGGGCCGTTTGGTTACTGGTTAGAGTTATGCAGGTATTAGTTATGCAAGGTTAAGTTATGCAGGTATTAGTTATGCAGGGTTAAGTTATGCAGCTATTAGTTATGCAGGATTTAGTTATGCAGGGTTTAGTTATGCAGGGTTTAGTTATGTAGGTATTAGTTATGCAGGGTTTAGTTGTGTTGAGTTTAATTATGCGGATATTAGTTATGTAGGTATTATTTTGTTATATAGAGATTATAATACATGAATTATTAACTATTGAATATTAAACTTGTTGTAAATTATTAATATATATTATTTACAAAATAATAATACATGCTAATAAAATGTGGAATATATTGAATAATATATAATGCTAATATTTGATTAGCATATGTACCGTCAAAAAATATACAATAAATTTTTAATATTAAAAAAATATTTATATTTGCATAAATAAATAAAAATGGTAAGTATATAAAAAGAAATAAAAATAGTCTATATATAATAGGAAAACAGTAAAGTTTTCAATTTAAAAAAAATTAAAAGAAATAAAAATGGTCTATATATAAAAAGAAATAAAAAATAAACATATATAGAAAACAGTAAAGTTGCCAATTAAAAAATAAAATAAATTTATAGGGTAAATATGTAATTTATCATTTTAATACATGTATAACTAATACCCACATAACTTATTCCACCTTCTACCCTGCATAACTTTATACATAGATTCCCTCATAAGTTATGTTGATATTAATTATGTAGGACTACAAAAAATGCAACCAAACACCGTATAAATTAATACATGAATAACTTTTATACAACATTTAAATTCTTACCAACCAAACATGGTATAAGTTATGTTAATTTTTATACCTAACACAAAACTTTTACCAAACATAGTAAAACTAATGTAACTTTTAATACATGTATAAGATGTTTCTTATACAATAACCAAACGGCTCCTAAGGGTATATTTGGTATGAGAAAAATATTTTTCTAGAAAATAAGAAAATATTAACTTATTTTTTCATGTTTGGTTGACGTGTAGAAAATATTTTCCAGAAAAATATTTTAGTTGGTTTTTGAATGAAAAATGTTTTTGAGAAATATATTTTTTTTTTTACTAGAGTAGAGGGTAGGGGTGAAAAAATGTATTTTTGAAGTTGAAAATATTTTTAAAAAATAAACTTAAATTATTTTTTTTGGGATGGAGGTGGTAGGCGGTGAGTGGGGTCGAAGGTAGGGGTGAAAAAATGAAATTTTGAAGTTGAAAATATTTTTTAAAAAATAAACTTAATTTTTTTAGGGTAGGGGTGGGTTGGGAGCTGGTAGGGGGGGGGCTGGTAGGGTGGAGTGGTAGGGAGAGGTTGGAAAGAGTTTTGAAAAATATTTTTCAAAAAAATTGATCCAACCAAACATGAAAAAATTAAAAAACATTTTCCGAAAAATGATTTCCACCCTACAAAACACACCCTAAGTATATTAAATTACTCCTATAATTATTACTTACTAAAAGACAAATTAATTATGAATAAAATTTCCTTATGTATTTATTTTTTACGAAATTTCAAAAAGAGGATTGTTGAATTTTTTCACTCTCGCCTTTGATTTGAATTAAGAATAATATTTTTTTTAACTCCAAATCTCCAATTATATCATATTAGGTAATATGTGTTCATTTTCTATTGGGCAAATACACATACAAACTCTTAAACTCGACTTTCAAACCCTCCAACACCATTATAAATGTGCCTTTTAAGCACCTTAATTGATTGGAACAATTGTCAAAAATATAATTTGTGCGCAGTTCACACAGTGGTGACATGGCATTATAAGCCACTAAGAAAATAACACATAGCTCTGAATAAAATATAAGTTTTTGAGCTTTAAAAGAAAAACCTCAAATTTTTCAAAGTCTTGGAATTTTAGTTCAAGATTTGGTCTTTAGCTTCTTGCATTTTGTTAAAATAGAAAAATTTGACTATCATTACTGTATTATTTTTTTTTTAATAATTGTATACAAATCATTATATTGAGATGGTTTGCTATGCCATTGGAGATGGTAAATAAGGTAGAAAAAGCTATGAAATGGAGCTCAATGGTGATGGAGGCAATAAATATAGCGGTACAAGTGTTGTAAATGTTTTCCAACTTATAATTCGTTACTAATCTTTTATTGATGTGGCTATCATTTTCTCGAATCACAAAAAAAAAAATCTTTAAGTTGTATAAAATTTAATCAATTGAATAAAGTTGATGAGAAATACATAAAATATATAAAGGTAAATCAGTAAATATCATAGACGTTTCTTGGAAAAGGGTCAAATATGCCCCTAAGCTATTTGAAAATTTAGCTCACTCATGTCCTCATCGTTCAACTTTTGGCATAGATATGCACTTATGGACGTTAGTTGGTCTGGTGGATATATCCAACTCATTTTCTATTTCTTTAAATGCCAAATGAAATTGTTATGTCATGAAATTTCAATAATTTTTTTAATTATATATCTTTTTTCATATTTTTCCTATTTTTTATTAATCAATTACTCATTTTCGAAATTTACCATAAACAATAAAAATTAAAAAAATGTTGAAATTGTTGGATTTAAGGTTACTATATACATTTGTGAATTTTTGGCGTTAATTCTATATTTTTTCTCATAATTGTTTTTAATAAATTACTCATTTTGGGGATTTGCCGAAAAAATAAAAATTTTAAAAAATTGTTGAAATTGTTGAATTTAAGGTTAAAATATTTATTTGTCAATTTTTGGCGTTAATTTTATAATTTTTTTCATATTTTTTATTAATCAATTACTCATTTTCAGGATTTATCGATAAAATAAAATTTTAAACGAAATTATTGAAAACTCCGCCGATAGTTTATTTAAAAGGAGGTTAATTTATGGTTCGAATTAGGTGTTTATGGGTCCAATTTTTTTACGGGCATAATTGATCTCTATCCATTTTCATATAAATGTCATGTCATAAGGTCAAAATGATATGACAATTCTATGTGACATTTAAGGAAATGAAAAATGAGTGGTATATGTCCAGCAGACCAACTAATGATCATAAGGGCATATATCTATGACAAAAGTTGGACGGCGAGGGCATGAGTGAGCCAAACTTTAAACGGATGGTATATCTAGACCTTTTTGAATAGTTTAGGAGGCATATTTGACCCTTTTTCCTTCTTTGAATAAACTAATGAGTTTGAATTCGTGACTTATTTTTAATAAACGAGGGCGTATAAAATTCACTAACCTAATAAAAATAAATAAAATTTTCATGAAAAAATATACAAAGTATTTAAAAGATTTATACAAAACAACATATTGTATACATAAAATTGTATAAAATATGTGTATATAAGTATCGATGATTCCATTTTCGGTTTAGTTTGTTTTAAATAAACCAAATAAAATTAAATATTATCAATGTAAAAAGAATTAAATCAAAACCAAAACTAAACAAAAATTTATTTATATACTTAATATAATTCAATTTCGATTTAAATCAATTTTTAATCAAACACAAACACCCCTTGACTCCAAACGTTCGTTATTTTGGAAGAAAAAAAAGAAGAAAATACGTTATAGTTTCATAATTTTTAAAAGAAGAGAACTACACCTTTTCAAATTAGTGTGTAATTGTTAGCAAGACCAAGAACCACCAACTTTATTGATTCCACTTAATTACTGCTCGCCGTATTAATAAGTTCATAAATGAGTGCAACAACCACTTGTTTGAACCTATTTTTCACGCGTCTAACATGAATCTTCCTCAATAGCATCTAAATTTTTTGTGATCAATATTCGAGTTTGGTGCCTAAATGACAAAAAAAATTAACAAAATTATTAAAAGGTCATATAACATTTTTTTAAACTAAAGGGGCAAAATCGCTAGGGATAGTGATTTTGTTTTAATGTCGTCATTTCGTTAAACAATCAAAATCGCTGATCTATCAACGATTTTGTCAAAAAAAAATTCATTTTTAAAAGAAAAATACTGTTCGTGCAGCATTTTTGAGAAACATTTTTTTTTAAAAAAAAAAAAATTGCTGCAATGACAACGATTTTAGTAAAAAAATAATTAAATGGCGCGATTTTGAGGGGAAAGATTTTTTTTTTAATCTTTAAGTGGTTTTCTATAAGCGGAAAGATAATTATAACTTACCTTCATTAATTTACTATTTTTTTGTTAGTAATATGAATAGACAAAGGCTACAAAAAAGAAAAAAAAAAGTTTAACGCTGCCCGAACAACGATTTACTTTAAAAAAATGGAATTGTTTTTGGATAAAATCGCTGGTAGGTCAGCGATTTTGATTGTTTAACGGAGAAACAGAGTCAAACCAAAATCGCTATCCCACTAGCGATTTTTCCCCTTTGGTTAAATTTTTTTGATATGACTTTTTGAAATTTTTGTCAATTTTTTTTGCCCTTTAGGCTTCGGACTCATCAATATTCCTTATTTCATTTTTAAAACTTCAAAATATAGGGATCGTTTGGTTACTGGTTAGAGTTATGCGGGTATTAGTTATGCAATGTTTAGTTAAGTAGGTATTAGTTATGCAAGGTTTAGTTATGCGGGTATAGTTATCCAGAGTTTAATTATGCATGTATTAGTTATGTTATGCGGAATTCGATATAATACGAGAAAATATAAATGCGAAAAACAAGACAACAGATTTACGTGGTTCACCAATAAATTGGCTACGTCCACGGGGAAAAGAGGGAGCAGTTTTATTATGGAGAGGCAAGAACAGAAATTACTGAATAGGGTTTGCCATAGCGTCTATATATAGTGCTAAGCTACGCCCTAACAGGCTTGGGCCCAACATACAGAATTGACAGATAATTAAGGGCCCAATACAACAACATTGTATACCGTCGGGCCAGGGGCGTCTCCGCCCCCCCGGACCCCCAGGCCAGGGGGCGCCCGTCCTTTCTGTTGTAACGGGTCCTATTCAAGGCATTCAACAAATCTCCACCTTGACTTGAATTCTCCAAACAGATTCTTCATACGCACTATGATAGTGCCAAGCCTCCCCCTCTTCCTCAGAATTGCCCCGCAGGGCAATTAACAGCTTCTGATGTTGAGCAAGTCCAAACAGTGTTGAAACTTGCTCTGTGGAACCGGCTTTGTGAACATATCAGCAGGATTATCAGCAGTTCCTACTTTCTTCACCTTGATTCTCTTCTCACTTCTCAGAAAATGATACCTTACGTCAATATGCTTGGTTCTCTCATGATGGACTTGATCCTTGGCTAGACAAATTGCGCTCAAACTGTCACAATACACCGTAGCCTGATCATGATGCAGACCAAGATCACTAACCAGCCCTTTCAGCCAAATCCCTTCTTTTGCAGCCTCTGTCAAGGCCATGTACTCCGCTTCCGTAGTAGACAAAGTCACTGTAGGTTGCAAAGTTGCCTTCCAACTGACGACAGATCCTCCAAGGGTAAACACATAGCCAGTCATCGATCTTCTTGTGTCAACATCTCCAGCATAGTCAGAATCAGAATAGCCATTAACCAAGCACTGAGTATCACCTCCATAAATGAGACCAACGTCAGATGTACCTCTAAGGTACCGGAAAATTCTCTTCACAGCCTGCCAATGTTCTCTCCCTGGTTGTCCCATGAATCTGCTCACTACACTGACTGCGTGTGCTAAATCTGGCATTGTACAGACCATAGCATACATCAAACTTCTTACGGCACTGGCATAAGGGACTCGTGACATATACTCCTTCTCTTCTTCTGACTGTGGAGCGAACATGGCAGTGAGATGGATATTGACAGCACTGGGGGTATCAATAGGCTTAGATGAAGACATGCCAAACCTCGCCAAGACTTTCTGAATGTAGCTTTTCTGTGACAAGAAAAGTTTCCTTCTCTCTCTGTCTCTAATGATCTCCATCCCTAGAATCTTCCGAGCGGCTCCCAGATCCTTCATCTCAAACTCAGCACTAAGTAAGCCCTTCAGCTTCTGAATGTCATACTTCTTCTTTGCAGCTATCAGCATATCATCTACATAGAGCACCAGATAGATGAATGAATCATCCTTGAGCCTATTGTAGTAGACACAACAATCATATGAGCTCCGAGTATAGCCCAACTTCACCATATAGCTGTCAAACCTTTTGTACCACTGCCTTGGAGACTGCTTAAGTCCATATAAGGACTTCTTCAACTTGCAGACGTGATTTTCCTTCCCTGGAACTTGGAAACCATCCGGCTGAGTCATGTATATCTCTTCCTCCAACTCTCCATGTAGAAACGCTGTCTTCACATCAAGTTGTTCAAGCTCCAGATTCTGATGTGTAACTATCGCTAGTAACACTCGGATGGAAGTATGTCTGACCACTGGTGAGAAGATCTCATTGTAGTCCACTCCCTCTCTTTGGTTGAAACCTCTGGCAACAACCCTGGCTTTATACTTGACTCCTTCTGCTGGTGATATCCCTTCCTTCTTCTTGAAAACCCATTTGCAGGTAATAATCTTTCTCCCCGAAGGCTGTATGACCAGATCCCATGTCTGATTCTTGTGTAGGGACTCCATCTCATCTCCCATAGCAGCAAACCATTTTTCAGAATCAGGACTTAAAATGGCTTCTTTGTAAGTAGACGGCTCAGATGTATCTACCTCTTCAGCAACCTGCAGTGCATAACCCACCATGTCCTCAAAACCATACCTCGTAGGTGGCCGAACTCCAACCCTCCTTGGCCGATCTTGAGCTATACTCCGATGGATATCTGATGGCATAGATTCTGGAATATCAGTTTCTGTCTGTGGCTCTTGATCCTCCTCTTCAGGTTCTTTCAAATCGCTCTCGTTCTGAATGACTTGAAACTCCACCTGTTTATCAAGACTCCCAGTTTCTGACGTAGTTGTAGACTTCACAATGGTTCTAAGCAGAGAACTTTCATCAAAGACAACGTTCCTACTCATAATAACCCTCTTTTCTGCTGGAGACCAGATTCTGAAACCTTTCACTCCATCTCCGTAGCCCACAAATACTCCCTTTTTAGCTCTTGGTTCTAACTTACCTTCACTGACGTGATAGTAAGCCGTACAACCAAAAAGCTTTCAGATTTGAATAATCAGCAGCTTTTCCTGACCACATCTCCATAGGTGTCTTGCACTGTATGCCTGTGTGTGGTCCGCGGTTAATCAAGTAGCAAGTTGTACTAACCGCTTCTGCCCAGAATCTTCTATCTAGCCCAGCATTAGAGAGCATGCACCTTGCTCTCTCCAGAAGTGTTTGATTCATCCGCTCAGCTACACCGTTATGCTGTGGTGTATTTCTGACTGTACGATGTCGAGCAATCCCTTCATCCTTACAGAATTGATCAAATTCAGACCAGCAGAATTCCAGCCCATTATCAGTTCGCAACCTCTTGATCTTCTTCCCTGTTTGATTTTCCATCAAAATTTTCCACTCCTTGAACTTCTGGAAAGCTTCACTTTTATGCTTCATCATGTACACCCAAGTCATCCTTGAGTAGTCATCAATAATGGACACAAAAAATCTGCAGCCTCCCAAAGACTCAACACGGCATGGACCCCAGCAATCAGAATGGATATAATCAAGTGTGCCTTTTGTTCTGTGAATGGCCTTTGGAAACTTGTTGCGATGTAGTTTTCCAAAGACACAATGTTCACAAAACTCTAGGCTCTTAACCTTATGACCAGCAAGAAGATCCTCTTTTGACAGAATTTGCATTCCTCTTTCACCCATATGACCAAGTCTCATGTGCCATAACTTAGTCATATCCTTCTGGTGAACTTCTGACGATGCATCATGGGCTGAACCTGTAACCGTGGAACCTTGTAGAAAATACAAAGTACCACGCATGACACCTTTCAGAATCAGATTTGAACCCTTCCAGACCCGCAAGACTCCATCTTTTCCCGACCAGCTGAATCCCTTGCTGTCCAAAAGACTGAGAGATATCAAATTTTTCGTCATCAATGGAACGTGCCTGACCTCGTTCAATGTGCAGAAGCTACCGTCATGTGTTCTTATCTTGATCGAGCCTGTCCCAACCACCTTGCAGATAGAACTGTTGGCCATCGAGATGCTGCCTCCGTCTACCTGCTCATAAGTCGTGAACCACTCTCTCCTAGGACAGATGTGATAGGATGCCCCAGAATCGAGAACCCACACATCTGAATGATGAGTGTGCTCATCCGCAACTAGGGCAATGTCTTCTTCAGAATTGGTGTCTTCTTCAGCAACAGCAGCAGAAACTGATTGTTTTTCCGATTGCTTCTTCTTCTTCGGACAATCAAATTTCCAATGTCCCTTCTCCTTGCAGTAATTACAAACATCATCCGGCTTTGCACCCTTCGACATCGGCTTCTTTTTCTTTCCGTCGTTTTTTTCTTCCCTTTCCGCTACTGGTGAACAGATCGGAAGGTTGTATGTCCGTACTTGTGCCGTTAGCCTTATGCCGTAATTCTCTGCTATGAAGGGCCGATCTGACTTCTTCCAGCGACACAGTATCTTTCCCAACAATGAACGATTGAACAAAATTCTCAAACGACATTGGGAGAGATACTAACAGAATCAGGGCAGCATCTTCATCCTCGATCTTCACATCGATATTACGCAATTCTAATAACAAAGTATTCAATTGCTCTAAATGTTCCCTGAGTTGTGTACCTTCAGCCATTCGTAAACCGAATAGACGTTGTTTCAGAAGCAGCTTGTTGGTTAGAGATTTTGTCATGTACAAACTCTCCAGCTTCAACCACAGACCAGCAGCAGTCTCTTCATCCGAGACCTCCGTGATGACGTCATCCGCGAGACACAGCATGATCGTCGAGTGCGCCTTTTCCTCCAGAATCGCCATCTCAGGAGTAACGACGGCGTTCTTGTCTTTCGACAACGGCGCCCAAAAGCCTTGTTGTTTCAACAAAGCCCGCATCTTGATCTGCCATAAACTGAAAATGTTCCTCCCTGTGAATTTGTCGATTTTCACGTTCAAAGCAGACATCTCGAATTATCCAAAAAACACCGATTAACCGAGAGGCTCTGATACCAATTTGTTATGCGGAATTCGATATAATACGAGAAAATATAAATGCGAAAAACAAGACAACAGATTTACATGGTTCACCAATAAATTGGCTACGTCCACGGGGAAAAGAGGGAGCAGTTTTATTATGGAGAGGCAAGAACAGAAATTACTGAATAGGGTTTGCCATAGCGTCTATATATAGTGCTAAGCTACGCCCTAACAGGCTTGGGCCCAACATACAGAATTGACAGATAATTAAGGGCCCAATACAACAACATTGTATACCGTCG
Organism: Solanum lycopersicoides; assembly: GCA_022817965.1. Taxonomy (NCBI): domain Eukaryota; kingdom Viridiplantae; phylum Streptophyta; class Magnoliopsida; order Solanales; family Solanaceae; genus Solanum; species Solanum lycopersicoides. The sequence continues at coordinate 94,133,883 of CM040626.1, forward strand.
GGCCGGGGGCGTCTCCGGCCCCCCGGACCCCCAGGCCAGGGGGCGCCCGTCCTTTCTGTTGTAACGGGTCCTATTCAAGGCATTCAACAAGTTATGCAGGGTTTAGTTATGTATGTATTAGTTATGCAGAGTTTAGTTATACATGTATTAGTTATGCAAGTATTAATCATAGGATTTAGTTATTTAAGTATTATTTAGTTATGTAGAGATTACATTACATAAATAATTAACTACTGAATATTGATTTTAATATAAATTAATATATATTATTTACAAATAAAATATGTAAGCAAATAGTATAAATTCTCCCTTAATTGTGTGTTTTTCTCTCTCTCTTTTTTTTTTTTTAATGTTTAAAGCTTTAAAAATAAAATACTATTAATATATTTCAAGTACATTATACTATCCTATTTTATATAATGTAAATTACTATCAATATGATGCATATGTTGTTTCAACAGTTTTAGTATACCAAATTTATAAATTTTATATAAATTCACATTCTAAATAAAAATAAATACATGATAATTAAATATGTGAATATATTTAGTAATATATAATGCAAATATATAATTAGCATATGCGCTATCAAAATAATACATTCCTATTCATAATATTAATTAAAAAAAAATTGATTTTAAATGAAAATAAATAAAAAATTGTTTGTAAAAATAAATAAATAAGAAACGAAAATAATTATAAATTTTCTCAAATAAATATATCACACTGTTCGTCGCTTTTTAATAAAAATAATTATTCTTAAAATTATTTTACAAAAAGCGACGGACGACATCTCTTAGTGTATCACTTTTTTTCAGCGGATTTTGGCGTCAAATATATATAAAAATAATGATTATTTATTTAATATATATATTGACGTTGTCCATCGCTTTTAATTAAAAATAATTATATATAAATTTAACAATAGCCAAGACGGCCGTCGCTTTTGAATTATTTTATTTTACTAATTATTTTTTTATGAAAGTGACGGACAACAACTTTATGTCCGTCGCTTCTTGATCAAATTATTTGGTCAAATATTTTAAATAAGCGTCGGATAGGGTCTCTATGTCCGTCACTTTTTGGTCAAAATATTCGATCAACTATTTAATGAAAAGCGACGGACTTAGAGACGTTGTCTGTTGCTTTTCATTAAATATATGATACTCATATACGCGATTTCTCCCATTTCTCATTTTTCACATTCTCTTCTCTCCTTCTCTACTCCTTCACTACCGTCTCTCAGCCTATTGTGGCTGTCGGTTGGAGTCGTGAGGAGTTGTCGCCGCGAGCGTCACCTGCCAAAGTTGTCGCCGCCACCTCCTTCCCCTCTCTCTTCATTTTCTCCTTCTCCTTTAAGGTTAGAGTTTTATTTATAAACAAATTCAATTTGAGCTATATTTGATGTTGTTAGTTATTTGATTGTATTTAGATTATTGATTTTGTTTTTAATGATTGTTAGTTTGAATTAGGAATTATTAATTAGTGAATGAATTGAAAATTTTAATGTTAGGGTTAGTTTGAATTAGGGTATCTTAGGATTCGTTTGAATTTGAGTATTTCTTGAGTTAATTAGTTTAATTTTGGGATTGTAGGATTAGTTTGAATTAGGGTATTTAAGGTGTTGTTTGAATTTACGTATTATTTGAGTTAGTTTAATTTTTAAATTTTAGGACTAACTAGAGTTTGAATTATTATTGAGATGTTAGGAGTAATAGTTTGAATTTGGGATTAGAAATATCTAGCTAGTTTGAATTTAGAATTTTAGCATTAGTTAGATTTTGAGATTTTAGGACTTGTTTGAGTTTCTAATTTTAAGACTAGTTTGAATATGGAATTTAGGACTAGTTCGAATTATATTTGAGATTTAGGACTACTAATAGTTTGAATTGGGATTTTAGCAGTAGTTTGAATTTGAAATTTTAGGGATTTGAATTACAACTTAATTAGAACTTATAACTAATTATAACTTGAATTTACTATAAATTGAACTTAATTAGGAATATGAACTTGAAATGTTATTGACCTTAATTAATTAGAATTTAACTTTTATTCTTATTAGAACTTGGATTTTATTTGAACTTAATTAGAATTTTAAAGTACTTGAAAATCTTATTGACCTTAATTAATTTGAATTTAATATACTGATCAACGTTTGGGTTGGATGTTGCCTCATGTATTTAATGATTTGAGTCTGTATTGAAACGCAAATAAGTTTAAGGTAATGTCCGAACAAACCAAAAAGGCTAGAGGCAGTCTTAAGGATGACTCGTTGCACACAGTGGTGCAAAGATCGTTGAAACAATTACAAGAGAGATGGTGAGTTCTAATTCAAACTTTTAATTAAATAATTAGTTACATTGATACTTATATATCGTCATAGATTTTGAAGTTTTATTTATAGGAAAAAGAATTTGGGTGCACTCCCTACCAAATGAGAGCTATAGATTATTATTTTTTGTATTTATTTTGATGTGAATTTTAAAGGTTTTGAAAATTGTATGTTGAAGTTATTATTCAAAATATTTATTATTTTTATTTGACATAATTTGAATTTGTGAAGCTTATTATTATAAAATTGTTTAATGTAATTTGATTTTCTTTAAATATGTTATTTGGTAAAATTATTCTTTATTTTGAACACTTGATGTAAATCAAATTCCATATTTATTATTATTATAATAATAATAATAATAATAATAATAATAATAATAATTTTGTAAGATTCCACAAATCAAATTATATATTTAAATAATAATTTCATATCATGATAATTTTGATCCACATAAATTTAATTTTTACAATATTGAAATCATACGGACTAGTGTGAAGGTTCTAAATTGTCAAAAATTGACTAAAAAATCTCTACAAATTTAAAAGTGATTTTGTGGGGTGAAGATTTACTAAACCGCTACAAAATATGTTAGGATAATTGTAGCAATTTTAGAAACTGTCACAATTTAATTTATGGGATTCCTAAACCATTATAAATTGATAAAATAACTCATTAATTGAGCAATTTTTTTATAGTGCCTATATTTCTCGATTCAATAAAATTAAGCGGTGTCACAGCTTAGCAGCTAAACACACTCAAGTAACTTTTCTTTACAGCTTTTGAATTCTTTGATGAAAATCTTTTATGCATTGAAAAAACTTATATAAAGGTTCTAGTGAATGATTCTCAATCCTTGTAAAAAGAAATTTATAGTGAAATTGGAAGAAGAAAATTTAATTTGGGTTAATTAAAATTACCATCAATTTTCAAAATCATATCAATAGATAGGTAAAGAATGAAGCAACGACTTAAGAAAAGGAGGAGATTTTAATTTAGAACATGTGAAGTATTAAAGGGATCCGTAAATTTGATTATGAATTGAGGTAAATCTTTTAGAGAGTTTTCTTCCATGGTAATTTGAACAAAATCCTTGACAACTTATCGATTTCCAAGTAGTTGACTCGTTAATTGGAAAACTACCACATTGAATGAGATTTCTTTTGGAGCAAATTTTGATCACTTTTGAATTCCAAAGGAAAGTAAATATTCTTTTTTGGTTCAAATGTTCTAATCAATTTTTTTCTTATTCCTTATGACAGAATATTACATTAAGAAAAGGCGATTACTTAGTAACGGCATCGGACCGAGTTGTATCGATACCTGTATGTTATGCATTTTGGTTCGGTAGTCTTCAGAACGGAATAGAATACTGTAAATCGATACTCAAAACGGAATGGTATCACGATTTCCGGTATATCCGTACCGGTTTATTTCGGTCCGGTCCGGTTGATTATTTTTTAATAATTAATTTATATTTTATAATTTATATATAGGCACATTTTTAAAAAATAAAAAATAAAAAAAATGAATTGGATGGATTTTTTAAATTTGTGGCATTGTTTTATCCTTATTTTCATTTAATTTTTTTAAAATTACAAACTTAAGTTATTTGAATTACAAGTTATAAGTATAACTTATAAACTTCAAAAGATTCAAATCTTGAAAACTTAAGCTCAAAAACTTTAAAACAAAAAACTTTACTAAACTTAAATTGCAAATTTAACAAGTAAAAATTAAAAAAAATATCTTTAAAATGAACTTAAAACATTATAAATTTCAAAACTTTAAATTCAAAACAATTAAGTTAAACTTTAGAAAAATAAACAAACATTCATATTTTCTCGTAAACCAAAAAATAAAAATAACTAAAAATGAATTGTTATTTTTTAAAATAGCTATATATGTCAGTCCCGTATATCTCAATTCGGTGGATAGAACCTAGTATTCATCCCAGTAATTCCGATCCGATTCATTCCGATATCGATCAATCAACCCGTTTCATTCCGATCTTGTATCGGTTCGTTCCGATCCGATGTCCGGTCCAGTCCCGTGCCCAGCCGTAGTAAAACCCTTCTATTTCAAATATACATATAGATGGGTCATATTATGTCGAGCAAGAATGATTTAAAAAAATAAAATATTACAGATCACTACAAATAAATTATGTATTGCTTTGTAGAGGACTTTCACTGTATGAAAGTGCACGAAAGAAATTTTAGTTAGATCACTGGCAAGTAGTGGCCTAGCTAGGATGCGACAAAAAGATATAACTACTTTTGAAGCCACAAAAATTAAAACACATTCATGAATATTTCAAATCTCATTGTCAAATTTCAACACGTCAATAAGTCTCGAAGTAAGGGGGAAACATATAATTTCTTTTGAGATAAATTCATATGAAAAATTGAATTTAATTCAAGTTTATTTGAGTTGATTAATTAATTTTGGACTTGACGCATTTTTGAGGGAAAAAAGTGGCTCATTTTGATAGCATATGTTGCCTTGCACAAAATATAGTAGAGAGATATCAGTAATACAGCCGATGCATACCTCATTTTGGTGCATCATACTGAGAATTATCATGAATATGTTTATGATCATCATTCATCAATGTCTGCAGCAGTTAAAAGGGGCAGCAGACAGATGAATTTAAGTGTAATGTAAGAAAATGCTTGAAGATCACATATGTCGTTGAAACACTAGCCTCAAATTATATCCACATATGCCAAACGGAAATGAGATTTCAGGGCCACAATATGTAAAAGCAAAATGGATACTCTAGTAATAATTACAAGTTAGTGATGCTATATTTGTATCAACCTGCACTTGATGTTCCTCTTACGCTACAAAATTTAGTTTCTGGCAAATATTTTCGCCTCCAGCTAATCAACCTGCAAATAGATAAGAGGAACAAATTTTAATTTTCTATTTCTCCAGTTTGTTGTATAAGACCACCACGTTATGGCATATATTATACATAAAAAATAAGATCTGAATGGTAAGCTTGCCAGATTGATGATTCCCTGGATTTCCAACTTCTTTGCTGTTGCCGGTTTTATTGTTACTGGGCTGTTCTACTGCCCGATTCTGCAGTTAACCAAGTTTTATAAAATGACAGATCACTAGAGAAAGCATATGGATCACATTGAAAGGAAAGGAGAAACATCCTTGGACTGTTTCAAGCAGCATCCATCCTATAGATACTCATTTCAGTAAAACTCAATTTTGCAAGTTTTATAGAAGAAGCAAGAGTATCTGTTTCTTTTGGAGAAAAAATTTAATCTAGCAACACAATCTTCTGTGAAGTGCAATCGACCAATGAGGCAATGACCAAGGTGAAAATAAATCGTCATCGCAAGATGCAAACAGTAAACTTGTTGCCTGTGGTCTCTACATGGACATAGTTATCATGATAAGCAACAAGTAGATTTGTTCACGGTGGTTACTATATTGACATAGTCTCTATGAAATACGTTAAGGACCAAGTAGAAGAGGAAGGGCTTGCCTGCGGTAATGCAACTTGCGCTTGCTGGAGACCAAAAAACTGCTGATATGGATCACTAAAATTCGGAAGTCTTGGCTGGTTCGAATTATGTGCAACAAGTGAATTTAGCATTGGATCTGGCTGACTTGAGGCTTGCATTCTGGATGGATCTGGTACTGGAACTGGTGGCAAATGAAATGGAGGGATAGAAAATCTAGGACCCATTTGTGCTGCTGCAGCTGCATTCTGCATCGCTGCACCTGGTAATAGAGGTGGATATGGCACCATTGGCCTGTTCATGCCAATCTCCATCCCCATCCCCATACCCATGCCCATTCCCATTGGAGGCATGTACGGCTGCATTCCAGGATACATCATCGGGACCATGCCACATCCCATGGACATCATCTGTAGAAAAACAGATATGATCAAACTACACTCGATGCGAGTACAAATCCTTTTTAAGACAATAACAAACAGGAGTACATGGCTATATCAACAACTAAGTTCAGCATGCATATTACACAACCAGAGATTAATTAAGAAACTCCAATAAAAGATACTCATGAAAACTTCCTTGTCACTGAACAAATGTACACCAGCTCAGACCAAGTCTGAGCTGGAAACGCAGGTCAATAAGGAGAATAATGAACCTCATCTTTTGACAAGTAAGGAATGTCACTTTTGGAAGAGGAGGTTAAAGGCAGTGAGAATATGATCAGTGATCCTTAATATTCACGTTGTAACATTGAAGATGTACATTGGTCTATTTTATCTATATATTCAAATACACTAAGGTGAAAGATATAGGTTTATTGTTTCAGAGAAGGAATTACATTTCCATTCACGTCCAACTGAAATTCGATAATAATGCTTGAGCACCTTCATGGAATTTGAAAAGAGTGTGCTACAAACAAATTAAGCACTTAACTGCACATATTACAAGGTGAGCTGCTCTTTTATGAGCAATGATGGAACTGGGAAAGAATTAACACTGTAAAGATTTTTGTTGCTTCGTCTAACTCAACCCCCAAAGCTAACTCATGGGGAGGATTACCTAAGTCCATATGAGCATATCAGCAGCCCATTCCCAAACCAATGTGAACTTTAACCCACTCTAACACTCCTTTTACACCCAGGTCCATCTAAAGCATGGACCAGAAGCCCAAATGGTAATGGACTTGACTCTTATAATATGTAATCGGATGGAAGAGGATATCTTATTCCAAAAGGTAAGCAATGAATAAATACAATAGATTGTTTGTTAACTTAGGAAAGAGATAGAAGATGATTCCTACAAAATTTGCTTTCTAAATATGGCTATGTACTTTAGAGGAATAAAGTCTAAATACATTCTATACCATATTAAGATATGATAATTAAACCTAACTCAACCCCAAAAAGTTAGCTCAGGAGAGGAAGATTACCCAAGTCTATATAAACAGATTATCAGTATATTACCCAACCATTACGGGACTTAAACCCACTCTAACATCCCTTCACACCCCCAACCAAACTGGAGCGCAATCCAAGTGCCCAAACGGGGATGAACTTGGTTCAAATACCATGTAATCAGATGGAGGAAGTTATCTTATTCCAAAAGGTTACCAATGAATAAATACGATGATTGTTTGCTAACTTAGGAAAGACATAGAAGATGATTCTACAAACCTGCTATCTAAATATAGTTATGTACTTCACCGGAATGAAGTCTATATACATTCTATACCATATAAAGATATGAAACCTGAGTGTAACTCAACTCAAGACTGCCCAAATCCATATAAGCAGACCGTCAATCCATTCCCCAACCATTGCGAGACTTTAACCCAATCGAACACCCCTTCACGCTCTGACCCAACTAGAACATGGACCGGGATTCCAAACAGGGAAGGAACTCACTCTACTACCATGTAATCGGATGGAAGAAGTTATCTTATTTCAAAAGGTAAGCAATGAATATATACAATAGATTGTTTGCTAACTTAGGAAAGATATAGAAGATGATAACTACAAATTAATCTGCTACCTAAATATGGCTATTTACTTTACTAGAAATGAAGTCTATTTACATTCTATATCATGTAAAGATTAAACATTTTGACCTAATTCAACCCCAAAAGTTAGCTTATGAGGAGAGGATTGTCCAAGTACATATAGGCAGACCGTCACTCCATCACCCAACTAATATGGGACTTTGACCCACTCTAACAAACACTAATGGAGCCCAAAAGTGTTTTTCCAAGCAGTTTTTAGGGAAGAAACGTTGAATGCCCTAAAGTGGCCCAGTTTAGTTATCCCTCCTTAGTAAGGAAGCATTAAACATTTCATTCTTATATATAGAAGATGAAGAAGAAGACCATGAAAATAACACCACAGGTCGTAGAATTAACTTAATTAGTGTAGAAACTAAAAGTTTTAGCAAATAAAGAATGATGATTTGTTGTTCTATTAATTATAAAAATGTTATTATTTCGTCGTTATTTGTTTCCTCCAACAAAAAGCAAATGTAATCTTTTAGCAGTAAATATTTGGAAACTAAATAGTAGTGCCGTATTGTAGTGGAAGTGAATATACTGTATACATATATTATGGAATCAATAGCAAAAATGGAAGCATAGATAATTTCATACTTAAAATGATGTTAGGGAACACACCCACACAGACACACACATGGTGTGCGCATGCACGCATATATGTGTATAAATACTTAAAATATATGAAAAGTGTAATTAAATTAGATGCATAGGAAAGACACATGTTATAGCCTACACTTTCGCAAGAAACCTGGTAGTGAAGTAATGACAAGATGAGATTTGGTTCCATTAGGACAATAAAACTAAAAAACAGAATAACACTGTAGTACTTATTGACATGCAAGTTCTTAAAATTTAGACAATATTGCAAATACTGCATTAGAATCATACAGGTATTGCTACATGAATTACAAATACTGATAATTCAGATTCTATATTTCTTAGATATTATATGATTATCTTATTGTGCTATGAGATAAGGATATTCTGATCGAGCCCAATTGGCGCTCTGAGTAGTCTAGTTACCATAACTACTTCCTACTAATACTGTAAACGAGAAAAAGTGTGTTATACCAAACGTGTTTGAATATAAAATGTTGCTGACTCAGTCATAACTTACTAAGAGTGTGTTTGGGTTGGTTTTTGACTTGAGACTTATAAGTCACAAGCCAAAAGTTATAAATCCTATTTTATGGCTTTTGCTTATTTTTATGATGTTTCCGTTAAACCAAGTGCTTTAAAGCACTTCTTTTTAATCCAAACACTCTTAAAAGTTATTTTAGCTTAAAAACACTTAAAATAGGCATATCCAAACGGGCTATAAAAAAGAAAAGAAAGGACTTGACCATATACAAACATTAAAATAATGCAATGAATAGTTACTTGCAGACAATGAAAGAATGTAATATTTACATAAAAAAAAGTTCTAAATATTTATATCTTGACTTTCTATTATTTATATTTGAGATGCAGGCATTAAGAGAATGAGGTTCTTTAGGTTTAAAATTATCCAACTTTCTGGTGTTTAAGCTAAATAAGTTATAGGACTACAATAAACTATTCCCTCTTCAGGAAGAACTATCAAATTCCTTTACTATAAAGAAATTGAACAAGAAGGGTTGGAATGTATCAAGAGGCAATACATGAAAAGGATGTTAATAAATGTACCTGCACTTGCAATTGCAGTGATTTCAAATACTCAATTGCCTCATCAAGCATTGAAGCTTTGTCCGTCTGAAATTCAACAAAAGATTAAGTTAAATATATTAATATATTAAGAGGAGAGTAAACTTATATATGTTCTCTATATTGTAGAGAATTCAAAGAAGAGGCCAAAACCTTGTTACAGCGTGGTATGAGTTCCTGCAGGGCCTTCATCTTCTCATTTATTCTGTCTCTACGTCTCTGTGGTGATTGGAGCATTGGCATGTTGATTAACAGTCAAATGAAAAAACAGTTAAATTATCAAAACTCTCAAATCAACAACTGCACAACACATACCCTTTCTGAAAGATTATGGACCTCCGCAGCACGAGATCTCTTTGTGGATGTTGAACCGCGTGCTTGCTTTTTTGTATCAGGAGACTCAAATTCAGCATCCTAGGGAAATTGAGACATAAGTTAATGAAGCATTAATAGTAAAATCGAGTCATCCGAATCTATTAATGAGATGCAGAATCTCAATGATCAAAGATAAGAATTATGGTAACATCCGGGCTGCTTCACAGGTTATGCAGTTGCATATAATGTGGCAAACTCAACAAAAAGGAAAGAATTTGTTCTCAGCTTCCAGAGTTTCTTGTCCTTCTCCCACAAGACAACACATCAGGAAAGTTGAGTTTGACAATCTTACAACAGAAAAGTTCACGTGATCTCCCAAAAAGTAAGATCGTATATACCATTCTGGTGAGGAGGAAGATAAAAGTGGCCAGCAATTGCCAGTGTCCCTTCATCACCACCACTTTGAAATTTTCTTTCTGCCACCTTCTGGTAGTTCTTACATTTATACATCAATAGACCATGAGATTCTCCAAGTGCTCCTGAGTTTTCAATTGCTCCCACTCGTCGGTAACCTTAGAAAGTATTTAGACTTAAATGTACCACACTTCCTTTCTTTACTTCATTTAAGTTTTCTTCTTTTCTTATCGCAAAGAAGAATTATGCTTGAAGCAAATTATTGATCATCTCCGAGGAACAAATTGATTTAGAAGTAACTTGCAGGTTAACCTGGTGCAATATGGAATGCTGTCTACAAACTAGGGTGTCAGGAGAAGTAGCAAAGAACTATGAGGTGGGTTTCATCTGATGTAAACATTATGGTACTGAGGTATATATACATCTTGTTCAAACAGTTATCAACTCATATTCAGGTCCTTAATGGGAATTCTATGTTCTAAGAGTGTTGAGAAAATGAGATGCTTCTCGATTGTTTTGAGAACTCGCTTGGAAAAGAGATTTACTCTTTGTCCACTCAAAGTTGTCTCCTAAAAACCAACTACCACCGTCTGATTTGTTATTTGAAACTTGCAAGTATCCAGTATACAGTAGCAATTCAAAGGTAAATAAGGTGTGTTTGGTATGGAGGAAAATATTTTCGTTAACTCATGAGTTCGGTATGAAACAAACACGGTTATTCACAAGTCAAATATCCTAACTATCACTCCATTTGTATTGAAACAGATCTCGATGTTGAGTTGGCGTACATATATTTTGCCAACTCAGCATCAAGGTACTTTTTACTATTATAGGAAATGATAATTTCTACAAAGTATAGATCAATGAATAATTGAGGTATGAAAATGTATGCATTTACTTTTTACCATTAACTCATTTTATTTTATAGGTCAAAGGGTCAACAATGCCTAACTAGTATTCGAAAGTCTAGCACATCCATGACCCTGCGTTATATATATAGGAAAAAGAATTGGAACTCCTTAAAATTATTTAGTTTAATTTTTTTATTTAAACATTAATTAACATAACTTCATATGTATAGATATCACATGACAAGTTTAAGTTAAGAGTTCTAGGGATAATTTTTTTATACTTCTTATCCACTACAGAAAATGAAATTAACAAAAGAGGTAGACAGTTTTTTTAAAAGTTTATCTTTTTATGACACTGTGATTTTAGGACTGTCAGAAAATTCAGCACAATATAAGATAGGCTGATTTCAGAAAACATTCCCAAGGAGATCACATACAGCCCCCCTCTTCTTTGAGCTCTGCTGTATCACGAATGGTTCACACAGAAAAAGGGACAAAGTAAAATAAGTCCAAATACTCCAGTGACCTTTGCTAGAAAACAGGGGGCAATATAAGGAAAAAAAAATACTTTCGAAAGGTTCTAGAGTCTTCTTATTATTTTAACCACATGTTTCCTTTTTCTTTTTCACCTCATAACTAAAAGCAGTATAGAAACTTTATTTTACGGCTAATGATCTGCCACGTGTTCTGAACGACAGCCACAAAATTGCCGGCTCGAAGCCACGTCACGTCACAGCACAAACCGGTGACGTAGCAAAGAAAAATCCCTCGTAACGCTAAAATGCACCGCAAGTTAGATATTCTTGCGAGCCACGAAAAACGACAGCGCCTGTGATAGACAGGTGCGAGTAATTGGGAATTACAAGAGAGGAAAACAACAATTACTGCTCACCTCATTCTGACCTTCGTCCTCCGTTTCCCTTCCTTTCCGTTTCCGATCATCCGCTGCTGCCGTTACCGTTGGTGCCGCTGCCTTATGCGACGGTGCTGGTGCTGGTGCTGGTGCTGGTGGTTCGGCACTAGCGCTTACACTATTTCTTGAGCCACCCGGAGATGACGTCATTGAAATGTCACAAGTAGTCGTCGGTTCCCTAATTGCCGTTGACGCAGTCGCAGTTCCGGTGTTGCCGTTTATTGTACTACATCCTACATTTCCGCCGGGTACTGCTACCACATTATCAGGTATGTGTGAAACTCTAGATTCCTGCCCTGTAATTGGAGTTACGTTTGAATCCACGACCGTTGAATCTCTCGGTGACTTGGTTAAATTTGCCGGACCAGGTTCTAACCTTGCTTTAGGCAATCGCGAGAAGTGTCCGAAGTTCTGGAACCGATTTGAATTTTCTGTGACGGAGCGCCTAGAAGGAGGTATAGGCGGCCGAGGAGCTGTTCCGATCGGCGCTGCTGGCGATGGTTGTGGCGGAGGTGGACGGATCTCAAACGTAGACGTACGGTTATCTCGTGGCAGCGCGGCGGTGGTTAAGGTAGAAGTGGGCGTGGGATATAGGAGATCGGAGTAGAGATCACGTTCGAAGGAGGGGTCATCGAGTGGGTAATGAAGCCATGAGGCCATCTCATCCTCCTGCATAAACATATGATGTGGAGTAGTTTCCTCTACATGACGGATCTCTCTACCGACGACAGCTTGGTCAGAGGGAATAACCGCATCACCACTGCCTCCACTGCCATTACCGATGTGAGATTTCTTAAGAGATCTTTGATTTTGACTCTGCATAACCACTTGACCATTTTGCCACAGTAGTTCCATGATTTCCTCTTCCGCCCTATGAAACCAACAAACAAAAATTCTCTTCCACTTCAAAATCACTAATCAGAAAACCTTTCATACAAATGATTAAAAAAAAACAGAAAGCTTACATTGCGGACTTCTTAGTTCTGGTAAGACCAGAAGAAGCAGGAAGAGAGTAGTCATCATCCATATCAAAATCAGGAACAGAATGATTCATCGTGACGCAGGCAGCTGAAATCTCCCCAAAAAAAAAAAAATTCAAAATTGGTCAGGCACAGCTGCAACAAGCAGTCCCAAATTCACCATAACACTGGAGCTTATTAACACCGTCCATAAATCAAAAGCTCACATAAAAGGCTGCTACTGTTAAAAGCGTCTTTAAACAACCTCCGAGTTAGCTGAAAGTACCTTTTTGAAACTCTTTTTACATGTAGTTTGAATATGGATAGACGACTGAGGATTGATTGAGTAGCAGAGAGCAAAGCAAGAAGTTGGGCAATTTTGGGTATGAATACTTTCCTCTTTCTATTCTTTCCTTCTTTCCTTTCTTGGTTTTTGCCTTTATTGTTAATGTCCTTTTGCAAAGAGAGATAAGGTCCCTTCTCTCTCTCTCTCTCTTTCCTCACCTTGCCTTTAATCTTCGAATAAAACTAAAAGAAAAAGACGAAATTGATTTTTGAAACTATTGCATCGGACACAGTTCTTTCACTGTCATTATAAACACATTTCCCCACCTGTTTCAATCAAGCAGCTTATCATCAATTACTACTAAACTACTACTACTCATCTCTCCCAACTTCAGTCTTTTACATTTTTGCGCTAACTAAACTTTATAAATTGTTAAGAAATATTCTTTTTTTTTTGTTTGTCTGTCTTGTGACGTAATGATTGAACTCATTCATTGATAATCAGTACTCTCAAATTTGAGTTTTGGATATGAGTTTGTTTTAGTTAAAAGCATCATATGCTAATGGATTATGTAGTATATGAATCAAATTTAGTTGGTACTCCAATACGGACACTAAATATCACGTGAAAAATTATTTTTTTTCCTGCCCATAATTAGCGAGGGTACAAAATGTTTAATAAAGCAGTAGTTTTGAACTCATCTCTTCGGGTCTAAATATTATATTCTTGGTCAATTATTTGTTTGATTTGAGAAAATGTGTAACACATACGTAATTATTTTGAGAAAATGTGACACACAGACATAATAATTTTGAGAAATGTGAATAGAACATGGAAAGGCCTTTGATTTAAAAACTTTTTTTGATGATACGAAATTTCATGTGCCGATTGGTATTAACGTCAAATTTTTAAAAAAAAAGGCATTTGATTTAAAAACAATTTTTGATGTGTTTGACTTTTGAGGAAAAAAATTCTACGTGTTTGGGTTTTTGGGTTTGAAAGCGTTGAATTGTAAAATTAATTAATAATTCTTCTTTATTGATTATGTAAGCATATTAGAACTGCTTAATGACATTATTTGTTGCTTTGTCTGGTGGGGTCCTGCCCAAATTACCTTATGTACGGGTATATCTACAACTATTATTGGTTAATAAGATAAAGATAGAGCTGATAGAGACATAGTAGTAATAATTAATAATATATGAATTCATATTTGGATATTTTGGGATTTCCAATTAACACGTAGTATTACTTTTATAATATATGTACAAATACTTTAATGATTAGAACATAAGTCCATCTATCACCAAAAAAGAATATGATAATCTATGATATACAGTTGCAGTCTTATGTAATTAATTTGCATAAAATAATGTGTTAAGTGCATGTTTAAGATACACTTAATTTATGTTACTTAAAAACAAACACTTTAATTAGTCAACAAAAGTTAAAAAGTAGTGATTGTTTCAGTATAATATATCATTATCCATTGTGGATCCTCCGAATATTAAAAGCTTACTCGGGCGTGAGCTCTGAGCAGTCCACAATTATTTATTTAATAACAAGAATAGGTTTAAAAGATCTTTTATTGCATAAAATTTTAAAAAAGTATATCTAGTTAATAGTTTGGTTTAAATATACTCGCTAATAATTTGATTCAAAGATGTTTTTCTTGTCGCTGAAATGAGTAAAAAAAATCATTTTAAAAATAAATTTATTAAGATTTTTAAAAAAAATGTGTGTATGTTGTATTCTTAATAAAAATATTACTATTAAAGAACTAATTCTTGCTGCTTTTTAAAATCACCTTACCTAATATATTTTTTATTTTTTATTTTTAACGATTAAAATGGAATAACTTTATATATCTTTTTAACTAATAACGCAGGTCATACAAATAAGATTGTAGAAAATCTATCATTACTTTTTATTTCAAATAACAATAAAAAGATTTCTAATAAAGTAAAAAATATATTAATTTCTTAACTTTGTTGGAATATATATATTATTGTAAGACTAAATTATTTCTATCCTCATCCACTATTGATTGTCATACTTTCCATTTTTAGAGTCGATAAAAACTTTTACTAACATGTCGATATGAGGAAAAAAAATAGTAATGTATAGTACTTTTCATATGATTTTTTAATTTCTTAATTTTTTGCTTAAAATATTAAATTAATGCAATCTAATTTAACTTTGAAAATTAGTTAAATTGACTTTCGAAAAGCAAAACATGACAAATAAATGTGAGTTTAATTTTTGAATTTCTCATTGTTTAAGAAAATATGTTTTTATCATTTTCCGTAATTAATTAAGGCTACCTAAGTCGAAAATGACATGGTCTCCAATTTAATATGGTCCAAACGAATTTAAAGATGGCTTGGAGTTAAAACATTAATCTATAGTACTATTTAAGGAGTCTGACTATTTAAAGTATTTACTATATTGATCTCTCGTTTATTGACATCTAGATTTCATATTTTTGCATGGTATAACTACCAACCACTAATTTTATTTTAGTAGTTTCTCCTTGAGAGCTTTCATCATTTTATTATCTTGATAATTTAGACTTGCTATCTTAAGTTTGGATCCGTTCGTTATCTTAAAGTATAAAGTACTACTTTTTTGTTAGTTTTTTTTTTTATTTTTTTTATTGCCATAGATGTGAATAAAAATTGAATATTTTCTTTTTGAATTCTTAACCTAGGTGGTCCTAAGAATGTAAGGTAGCCCTTGGTGGTGCTAAAGCATAATTCTTACTACATGTTCAAGTGTATCGAATATTAGATGCACTGGAGATATTGAGAACGATAGTGCTCTAAGAACAGAATATATATGTCTTTAATTTGAAGCTGACATATCAAAATGATTTATCTACTTGTGGCATAACGCAAGAAATGACCACTTTTTTTCTAAGAGGAATGATAATAGTATAATTTACACACGTTACATTTTGAAATGATTTGAAATTGTAGTTTTGTCTAAACATGTAATTTGGATAATTTAAGTTAATATATTCTTATAAACATAAGTTTCAAAAATTGTGGTAATAAAATATAATATGTTATCGAAAGATCTTTCTAAAAAGTTTAATATTAATTAATCAAACTTTAATTTAGAAAAAAAAAGGTTTGGGGAAGGGGGATTGATGGACTGTAAAAGACTGTGGACTTCACTTCAGACTATGAGTTGCAACCTGCCATTCCAAAATTGTCAAAGAATGTTATAATGAAGAAATTGTAAGTCAATATATAGCTAACTTTACATTTTTTGCAAACAGATATTCTTTGCTCACTTCTTTTCTAACTTCTAAAGTGATAAAGGTGATGGCTCAGTTCCTGGGGTTGATGTACACTTGAGCATATCCATAACCAAGAACATTGGATTAGATTATTCATCGATCTGTATGTATACACACTATTATTGCTCTGTACTATTAGCATAGAATAAGAAGAAATGTGGATATTTGGGGTAAGGTAGGAACATGATGCGAAAAGCAAACGGTGAGATGATTCGGGTATGTGAAGAGGAGATATATATGTTTTAAAGTGGAGGTGTGGAGATTGTTTATGGATGTTTCGGTTTAGCAAGGATGTGACTATAGATAGGAGGGTATGGTAGACAGAAATTAGGAAGAAAGTTAGTAGGTAGTCGTGCTTTGTCTTGTTGTGGATCCCTTCATATTAGTAGTCGTAGTATTGCTCTTGTAGTTTCTTTTCCTTCAATATTTGTTACTATATGTTGTTTTTTTGTATCTCGACTATCGTATCGTTTTGTTGTAATGTGTATTATGTTACTATCTATTATTTTTATTATTGTTTGATGTTTGTTGTACTTTCATTACTTCTTTTTCGAGATTGTTTCAAACTATTTTGCTTAAGTCGAGGGTCTATTGGAAATAAGATCTCTATTGTCGGACTTACCCTTGATATGTTGTTGTACTATCAATATAAAATAAACTCATTAGTGTGAATCACTCAAAAGTAGTAAAATATTTATGGACTTGGAAAGAGTAATTTTTTTATAATACCAACTAACACGTCTTTGTTTACATTTGAAATAGACGGTTGGTAGATATTATGATAATTATAAATATATTTATCACCTTATGAATATTTTTATTTACAAAATATAAATTTATAGGTCAAGTTTTACTTCAGTTTACAAAATTTGAAATCACAAATTTTAAAATTTACTTTTTGAAGAATTTGGAATTTGAAGTTTGAAATTTTGTATAGGTTTCATAAATAAACATTATGTTGAAATCATGCCGTCAAAGTCCTGTTACCAAATGCTTACTAAATCAAATGAGTAAACTACGAAGTTGCTCTCATTTCAGAATATTATTCCATGTAATATATAAAAATATATCTTAATAAGGTGATAATATGTAGATGATGTGAACATGTTGTTCCGGTAGTTGTAAACAAGAAGAAATTCAATACTTCAGAAATATTGGTACATTATATATTATTATACATAGTTTTACACATATAGACATGATATACATATTGTACACAATGTTTATACATCTGATTCATACTACTATAATACTTATACATACTATGAAATGTATTATAGCTGATACATAACGTACAGCAATGTATATATGTTTTCCCTATATATATAAATTATAAAAAAGTATAAGAAATATTTTGAAATTATATTAAAGTAAAATTCGTATGTATGAAACAAATTTTAAGAATTATACGAGTAATGTGAGTTGATATGGTTTCGAGTTGACTTTCTTTTAGTTAAAATCAAATCAATATAAGTATAATAGGGAATTTTTTTCCTGTCAAATTATATTATTAGTCGATTTTCTTTTTCAAATTTAACTCAATTTATATTCAAATATTTGATTCGATTTTGTCGAATTATAGTGTAGAAGTTAAGATTATAATGGTCAATGTGACTGCATCTATTAATTAATTAATTAATATTTGGACTCCACCCTTTAATGACTTCAAAAGCTAAAACATTTAAAGAGTTTTGCCTATACTGAGATAGGATCTTGGGTATGTAATTAATCTTGCTAGACTACTGAGCCATGCTTCTTCATTATGTTATTATTAACGGAAAAGGGTCAAAATTGCCCCTGAACTATGTGAAATAGATCACTTATACCCTTCGTTACATTTTGGGATCAAAAATACCCCCGCTGTTATCCTAAGAGATCACAAATACCCTCAAGAGTTATCACCCCAATTTTTAGGTGACGTGGCATGCCACATAGGACTAATCCCTCCACCTAAGCGTTGCCAACTAGGATTCATTCAAAAGAACTAGACCTTTAGCGGCGACAATAGTTGTCACAAAAGCCCAAAAATCGTCACTAAAAGTTTTTAACATTAAATTCTAATTTTGTATTTTTTTCTTCATTATTTTTTTAAAAAAACGCAAATAATATCGATTAAGTAGGAGTTTGAAGACACTGTTTTATTTTTATGTTGTATGAAAATGTATAAAATGTACAATGATGCATTATATAGTAGGAGATGTGAATCGAGAAGTAATTTTCGTGATTTTTCGTGATAATATTGGGTGCTTTTAATATTAATATTGCAAGTTATTTATTTTAGAAAATTAGGTTGCGATCGAAAATTAATTATCATATTATTTTTTTTGAAAAAATAGGTTTTACTATTAGTCGTCACTAAAAATCACTCATAACCTTTAGTGACGATTTTTTGGGCTTTTGTGGCAACTATTGTCGCCACTAAAGATCTAGTTCTTTTGAATGAATCCTAGTTGGCAACGCTTAGGTGGAGGGATTAGTCCTATGTGGCATGCCACGTCACCTAAAAATTGAGGTGTTAACTCTTGAGGGTATTTGTGGTCTCTTAGGATAACAGCGAGGGTATTTTTGATCCCAAAATATAACGAAGGGTATAAATGATCTATTTCACATAGTTCAGGGGCAATTTTGACCCTTTTCCGTATTATTAATATAAATAAGTGGGTTCATTTTGGTTACCTCTAACATTTTATAATGAATTTATTCATGTAAAAATAAAAATATTTGACTAAGCTGATTCAGATGGAACCTCTTAAACTAATATAAGTGTAAAATGTGAGTCATTTGAGTATTATTTCATGCAATAAAAAGATAGAATAACTATAACATGAATTAGTAATACGTAAATATTAACCACAACCAAACAAACCCTTAATTGTTGTGAATAATTGAAAGACAAAATGATATAAGCAGAAGAACCTACATTCCTACAACTTTAATTTCAGCTGTAAAACACGAAAACTTTCAAGAGAATCATCATTCTAATGTGATTAGTTAAGACAGAAAAATGAAGGGAAAGGGAAGTGGAGTCCGGAGCCTAAAGGGTATAAAATGTTAATAAAAATTCCAAAACGGTATATGAATTTTTATTTTAATCAAAAGGGAAAAATCGAAGAGCAGCGATTTCGGTCGTCGAAAAAAGTAAAATCGCTGAAATAGCAGCGATTTGCAAAATTTGATTTTTAAAGAATTTTTTTTTAAAGAAATCGTTGCCTTGGCAGCGATTTCCAAAATAAAATTTTTTTAATAATTTTTTATTAAGTCGCTGTCTAAGCAGCGATTTCTTTAATTTCTTTCTAATTATTTATTTGAAATTAAAAAAAAAATATTAAGAGCAAATCGCTGCAAGGGCAGCGATTTGTCTCCAAATTTTTATTTTTTTAAATCAATTTTTTTTTTTTAAAAAAAATATTTTATTAAAATTTTTTAGAAAATTTAATTTCAATTTTTTTTTACTACTTATTCCAAAATACTTTTTTTTTTAATGATTTTTTAAAATAAGTAGTAATCAAAAAATTTAACAAAATTTGATTTAAAAAAATATAAAAAAAAATTTGGAGACAAATCGATGCACTTGCAGCGATTTGCTCTTAATTTCTCTCTTTTTTTTAATTTCAAATAAATAATAAAAAAAATTAAAGAAATCGCTGCTTAGACAGCGATTTATTAAAAAATCATTAAAAAAAAAAATATTTTGGAAAAGTCGCTGCCAAGGCAGCGATTTCTTTTAAAAAATTTTTTTTTTTTAAAAAAAAAAATTAAATTTTGTAAATCGCTGCTATTGCAGCGATTTTGCTTTTTCCGGCGAGCGAATCGCTGCTTTTCTAGCGATTTTTCCCTTTTGGTTAAAATAAAAATTCATATACCATTTTAAAATTTTTGTTAACATTTTATACCCTTTAGGCTCCGGACTCAAGGGAAGTGCATCATATTCTTTGTGCTACGCCCACCATTTCATATTATTTAATCTCTGTTGATTTGACACATTTTTTTAATTTATTAATATAGACAGATATAATGAAACTGAGCAAGTATTATTTTATATTTCCTATATTTCATATTTTTTACAGACATATTAAGAAATTATAGTAAATAACTCACTCTTTAGAAAAACTTCTTGAGAAAGCTACAAATAAATGTGAATACTTCTAAAAAAGAATTAATTAAAAGGACAATATAAAAAAATTAATTAATGTTTTCTTGATTTAGTAAAATAAGAAATAACTATATTTATTAAGATTATCAACTAATATGTGACCAAACTTTCTTTCTTAGTTGCGGAACAGACAAGTCTACTAAGAAATTTAATTAACCACTTTTGCACGAATTTTCAAGTGAATGAAATCATCGAGAAGTAATTATTAGATAATACAAACATCCACGAGAGGGAGAGAGAGAACTCATTGTAATGTGTGCGGAAGTTAAGAATCCTGCGTGCAATGTTGGCTCCTTTAACCAAACAGATGAGATTCCATGAGGGTTTGGACCCACCCTGTCAAGCTTTTCCCTCTAATCTCACTGAATAAATATACATTCTTTACTCGCTGCCAAATGATTGGTCACCAAATTATTACAAAAACTGATATAGTTTTTTCAAACTTACTTAGTTCATCCCTTGGCACTGAAATCATATTTCTAAAATTATAGAAAGATAGTAATATTCACAATTCACCAACAGAAAATATTGGGTTCAGACGAATCCGTTGTAAAATGATTAGGATCTGAAATTCACACAATGTCCATTTTGTAGCCCTATGATTGAAAAATAACCATTATTATAACAACTACTTTTCAGAGCAGGGAAAGATAAGGTAATCAAAGCCCAAGTTGGAATTAGTTTAATAAGGTATTCTAATCTTACATAATGTGGTAGGTAAAGTTCATTACTGCTAACATGTGACACACACATCTTTACTGTGCAGACCAATTCTGCCTAATCAAAAAGATAAAAGGATAGTGAGTGCTATCCCAATTGAAATCTGCAGACAAGTGGGATTTACTAAATCATCCTTCACATGAACCCAACATACCAAAACCCCAACTGCATGCCCAGTTCAGGTGTATTTTCAGTTCTTTCAACCATCACATATGCACTTGTACAACAGTTGAAAGAAAATTTGAGAATATTAAAATGACTTGCATTCATTTAATGAAATCTATCTGAATTAGATCAAATAACGAGAGCAGAAATCTAGTTCCATATGACCAAAATGCTACCAAAAGAATCATCGTTCAATCCTTCTCCTGTACTTTCTGTTTACCAGTGGAAAACTTCTAAGCATTACAAGCTTTATCGTACACATTTAGGTGGAGTAAGTGGATAATCAGTTCATTTACATGTCTCTAGCATTCAAGAATAGAACATCAAAGTGACGAGGAATACAAAAGAATTGATTGATTTACTTCTCGAAAAGCATAAACTGCCAGACCACCTTAACAACTGGAGATGTAATTCAAAAGAACCAACTAAGGCTAATCTTCCCAAGCCAAAATAGGAGAGGAAATTGAGCTAGGGCAATAAACAATAGGAGATAATGATGGCTACTTGAATCGTACGTCCTCACCTCTGCAAAGAGAACTCTCTTCATTGTCTTCACCAAGAATATTCCCATGCACAAGCATGTCCACGGCATCAAAAAGTAGTAAGAATAGTTTGATATAATTGTTCCCAACAGAGCTATGGACAATCCTGCAAAAGCATATCCTGCGTATGAAACAATGTCAAGGAGTGGAGCCTCTCCACTACCCAATGACAACAATGTCATCTTCAGCAACGAAACTTGTAGAAACCAGCCAACCAATCCCTTGATAAACAGCCAACTGAGAGCTTCTGGACTAAACCTGACAAGATATGAAAAGATTAAGAATAACACAAAAAAGGAAGAGGGAATAATGCAGGGATCCACACTACAGAAGATATTGCAAGAAAGTAAAATGTCACAATTTGCAGTACACTGGAACATAAAAAAAGAGGCATACACATGGGTAGAATAAGACTACACAGACCAGAGCCAGAAATCAAGGAAACATCACCAATTTATATCTGACATGACACACCGAAAACTACTCCTTTGTCCAAAACTAACTATCCTATTTTCTGTTGAGTTGTGCACAATTTGTTTACTTTCCTAAAGAACATTCTTTCATATACTCTTTGGCAGGAGTATCTTCTAACTAATAATTCAGTATTTAGAAGATATCACATGTCCTTTCTGTAATGTTAATTTTAATCCTACCTTTTGGACCCACCTCTATCTAATATAACAAAATTTCAATTGTTACCTGTCATTCTGTTCAACCGAAGTAGGAACCTAGATTGGGATTGAAGAGATGACCTAAAGGAGATTAGCACAAAACGAAATCATCTGGTGTAGCAGATAGCTTCACACAAATAACTGAATTAAGTAATGTTGCTGAAAACGTTTTAAAATTTCATACACTGCGTGTTCAAATATAAATGTCATGCCATTTGGCACTTCAACAAATATGAGGTGAGCAACCATTACCAAATTCAACAAAGATATTTGATGGGTAAAAGATCATGTACTTATTACTATTACTAACAACCACATTCAAAGCCTAAATGAAGCTCAAGGAAACAATAAGCTTACCTCCCCTGCAGACCCAATGATAAGCCAGCAAGAACAACATAAGTACCAAAGGCCATAAATGGAATGTATAAATCTGGAGCATTTATGTCATAGATAGGGGGCTTATAGGATAGCCTGCCACCAACAGGCTCTGTGATTCTTGTCCAATGACCCTGCAGACAGTTGAGAAGATTAGAACTAGGGGAACATAAAGCCAAGATGATACTACGATGAGATCAAGGCTAACAAAATCTTACTCTGTGTAGGAAAGGGAAAAGGATAACTTTCAGTTTGTTTCTCACGTACTGGTCATTCACTTGGAAGTAGTACTGGGGATCAGAAAAATATCTACTTATCTGTTTACATAAAAAAGTTGCAAGTTAAGAATTTCATTTCTACCAGCAAAGCTACACAATCAGTGTCATCCAAAAATAAAATATTATGGACGGAATGGTAGGTGTTTTTATCTGAAAGAAGGTAAGTACTATGGAACGGTAGATGTTTTGGGCACTAAAAATGTTGAAACAAGGCAGTTAATGGTACTATCGTCGAAAATATCTTCATTGTGTTGCACAACCTCATTGTTCCAAAACATCAATACAGTCAATGTGATTCCATGAAATACATAAATATTTTTTTCTTTATTTGCAACAATGATGAAGCAAAATAGGAGGGATAGCAGCGATTTAAGTGCAAGGAACAGAAGCAGGTGAATGCTCCACTAAGAATGTAATTACCATTTAGAATTATTTTGGCGAGAGATCAGAGAAGTATTTGCTGAACTCCTGACTATTTCAGAAATTAGCTTCTAAGCACTTCAAAGGCGAAAAGACATTTTTGCGGCTCATGATAATACATGAAAATTACCTTGAGCCGAGGGTCTTTCGGAAAAAGCCTTTCTACCTCCACAAGGTAGTGGTAAGGTCTACATACTTTCTATCCTCCCCAGACCTCACTTGTGGGATTTCACTAGGTATCAGGGTATATTGTTGTTGTAGTTGCTGTTGATAATGCAGAAAAAATCCTGATGCACATGAGACTTCTGTTTGCTAAAACATTTTGAAGAACAAGAGAGGAAAAACTATATTTTAGAAAAAAAAGTTCTAAAATGCTGTTGCATTATCAAACCTAAAATGGATGGGAATTTACTGAATTTCCACTGATGGTTTCCTCATTCTTTCTTTTATTTATTTTGCTAGTTTCTGCATGGTGCTTCAGTCACAAAAGCAACTCTAATTCAATTACTCTTTGTGACAAATACATATATCATTTTTGAAGAAAGCATCTATATCACTTGCTGTGTGAGGGCAAATCTTTTTCCCTGCCTTAGAGCGTACTTTAATTAATCCAACTGTTAGCAAGACAAAAAACCCTGCAGAATCTCTTCCCCTTTTCCGGTCCCAATTCCACTTCCCTCAGCATTTTGCCACCCTGTGCCGCTTCTCTAATCACCTTCTCCTTCATTGATCAACCATTAAGGTAATTTCCTGGGTCAATATAACTGTCATTTGCTAAATAAACTATAATCACAGACTTATATGTAGTGATGTTACTTTCTTTTATAATGGTGGTACCCAAGTCATTGCGTGCCTCCTTGACTAATCCATAGGTACCTAATATATCGGGTAACTCCACCAAGCAAGGCTTAGGCAGATTGGGAAATGAATAAGTAAACAGATTGCAGATTGGAAAATCTTCACCAAGTGTCGCCTCTATTAGGACTTGAATCTTCATTCCTCATTTTGCCCCAACTCTTAGAGCGCTACATCACGCCCTTAGGGCTCACAAATAATTATGTCACATACAAGCGTCCACAATTTCAATAATCGCCCTTGTTAACAATCATTCTATCTGATCTGGTACGCACACTTCACATCAAGACATTACGAAAATTCAAACATCAACGGGGAGGCAAATATCTATTTGTAAGAGTGAATCAGAAGATGGTACAATAATTTTCCAGATCTATTATTAGTTCCATCTCCTTTTACCACCTATTTCTCTTGTTCTAAGCAGAGGTCATATAGTATTTTTGCTCTCAGGTAGATGTCAATTTGAGTGATACTGACTCATCAATTGCAGTTATTAAGGAGTGGAATTTTCTTCACCTTGTTTCAAAATTTCAATCACTATATGATGATGGACGGAAGAGCCCGTTACATCTGAAATTCAGTTCAAAGTTCAAATCACACTTACATTACTGTATTAGAATTTAGAAACAATGCCTATTGAATGATGTCATCAAAGTAAAGACGAAGTGTGCTACTTGCCCTTGGGAATTTCTCGGTTATATAAAAAAAATCTAAGTACAAAAAATAAATTGAAATCTTACAAGAAAACTATTATTATGGTGGAATGACTCTAGATTAAAAAAAGTAAATTAAGAAAGAAAAAGAAAGCATTTTTCCTTCGCCTATTGAAGAGCAACACTCGTTTGCCTACTGTTATGTCATTATACATTCCTAACATATGTTCCACCACTTAATGAACAATTATTAACATAAGAATCATTATTTTTAAGAAATCTATACAAATAAAATAAACTATAGAAAAACTTACATTGCTTTGAACATAATGAGAACTTGATCCAAGAATTTTTTCTCCATAAGCCCCTAATCCACCTCTAATGAACCCAGAGCTAGCACCAGAGAATGCATTTCCAAAAGGGTTCGCTTGTGTATTAGCAGACGGTCCTCCAGGCTGTGCTCCAAGGTTATCATACATTTCTGCAATATGTGTGGTTTTTCCAACACAAGTGTGAGTAACTCAACATATGCAAAATCCTTTGTTTCATTAATAGATTGGAAGCCATGAGCAGTAGCAGCTCTCTGTTTCCGCTTTCAGACATTGCTAGGATAGTGTTTAGAGAAAATTTTGCAGCTACACGAAGTAAAGAAGTTGAAATTTCAAGCAGCAAGTTTAAAGAAGGTGAAGGTACAGCTGAAGTAGCTAATCACTGCTTCAAGTCTTTACCATACCTTCTAAACACCACCATCTAAGGGTAAAGCTCAAAAGTAATAGCTGGATAACAAAGGAAGTGATTAAAGGAGGCTTTAAACCAGTAGCCCATCCTTTGCATGCAGGTAACAGCATCAATTACAGACAAACTTACGCCTAGGATATGACAGCTTGAAATGTGATATTGACACTTTACACACCGAATAGTGGAGTAAAAGAAGGGCTGATGGAAACTAGAACCAAAGGAATTACCTAGAGTCATGCTTGGTGGGCAAGTTTGACCAGTCTATAGGAGTTGGTGAAAGATTAAGCCACGTCAAGAGTAAGGATGTCTATTGGGAGAGGCCTTGTTTGAACTGCCGTCAGATGATGAAGAACATGGGATTGGAATGGGGAACGGAGCTGTTCGATCTCGAGTGATGATCTATTTGAGATTGGAGAAGGGAGTAAGAAGCAAATTCCACTAGACAGAGTCCAAAAGTCAAAGCAACTACGAGAAGATTGCAGGGATGGCTAGAGAGGAACTGTCAATCTGCCACCATGACAAGAGACTCTGGGAATGTGCAATCATACATGTCTAATATTTGCCTCCTGAGCATATTTCTGATCGAGGGGGATGATGAAGACAAAACCCAGTCCAGCTACTGGGAAGTATCAAAGGTACATGGTTTCCATGATGGAGTCGGAATAGGAAGGGGAAAGACTGTTTGCTGGGTCTGAGAAAGCAGAGCTTTTGGAAGATTCTATACATAAAATTGACAGTTTCGAGAAAGAAAAATGACACCTGGCACAGATTGAAAGGAACAGAGAGACAACCAAAAGAAAAATGCTAAAATCACAGGTATCAACTTTCATGAGAGTAGTAGAGGTTGGAACTTAAAATATTTTGAGTGCTCGGTCATCTATGATTAGAGGAAGTGGAGAAAAGCCATGGAGGTGTGAACAAGATGAGGGTAAGGAGATGATGCTTCCGTAACCCCGTGAAAACTAAAATGCTATCATGGAATGTAACAAGTTTTAAATAATTACAACAAGAGATGTGAAAAAGGCACGTTGAAAAGTTGATGTCCTGATGTGTTCTACATTCAAGAGACAAAAGGGAATTGATTATGGAGCCTATAATCCGAACTACGGAATCAATTAGGGGTGGGGGTAGAGGTGTTGCATATTCCTTTGGAGAGCAGCCTAGCATACTTTGGTGATTCGGAATAGCTGGGTTTTTTTTCTTTATTAGAGATTATTATGATGCCACAGTAAATATCATAAACTTGCCATGCACTAATGTGGATTTTTAATGAGTCTATTAAAGAATGAATAGAGATTTCAGGTGTAACACTACATGTAAAATAAAGTGTAATGCTAAAGAGTTTTCTGAACTTTTATGTATAGTGATGGCAGGTATCATCACGAAGACACAAATTAAGGTCATCTATCATATAGTTGTTAAGACAATTGAGATGTTAACCTTACTGAAATAGTACTGTACAAATTTAAATGGGTGTGCCCCGGTTGGCAAAAGGCAAAGCTTCACGTAATTGTGCACTTGGGTTTTTCAAATATCTGCAAGCAACAAGCACTTTTTTAAAATAAAGATCTTCAAACACTAACCAATTAATAAAGGTTGCTTATTTTTTTCTTTAGAAGGGGTAAAGTAAAATAAAGTTTTATATTCACACGAAGGAAGCTAAAACAATTGTCATGCAATTTCCACTTCAACTAGATGAACAAAATTCTAAAAATTTCCACAACATACTGCTTACATATAACAGCTGAAAGTCAGGCTCTGTACAAATTACAACACATAAATAACGAAGGATGGTTTTGCGCTGTATTAAGAATTTGTTTATAGTTTGTTGACTTTTAGAATTCTCAGTTTTCTTTACTTCTTTCAATAGGAGTTCACACTTCCGTCTAATTTCAGAAGAATCTGTTTCATGAAGAAAGTAGGCATGTCCAAACACACCTATTTCTAAATTCTCAGCAGGCCATATTACCAAAGTAAATCAACAGTGTCTAAATAATACAGACGAGGAACAAATTTTATCTTCCCAAGTGTAAATTGCCAAGAAGAGAAAACCCTATTTTCTAAACATGGGATAGATTCCATTCATTGAGGAGACTTTAAATTTGAACTATTGCATTGCCATCACCACAAAATGTTAACAACAAGTGTCATTTTCCAAGCTGCCTCTACCTCTTTCTAGCAGTAAGATGATGAACAACTGCTAAAGTTAGTTACTTGATCGAATCCTAAAAAACCCTCCTACTAAAAAGAACGAAAAAGTTATTAAGGCCCCTTGGTACTCAAATAAGTAGACACTACATGGATAACTGCAATCCAAACCTATAATGAGAAAAGACAGGTGATTTAGGTCCAAGAACTCTCTAGAATTAGACAACAACTGTGTGAGATCACTTCCCACAGAGGTTAATCAATTTACTATAACTGGGGAGAAAACATTCATTGATCATCTCGCCGTTTCAAATAAAATTACACCAGAAAAATATCTCATATCTTGTTACACAAAAGGGTGCAGGTTTTACAAGTTTCAAGAGCAGAAAGGGAACCCATAAAATCAATATTATCAAATTGCATTTAATATCTTCTGGAAAATGCCATGGATCCATAATAATAGTACTCAAATCTCTACAATAAATCATTCCCAAACTCGATTATAAAGCAAACATCTTACTAGTATGCAGAGAAAATAGAAATCAACATTAGAAAAATCACAATGCGAAACTTTTACGAGACTGGATCATATATATATATATAAAATTCATGCGTTAGTTATCATAATTAATTCAAAATTTTCACCTGCAAAAACGGAGATAATTGAAATGTACACAGTAATGAATATCTCAAACAGCAAGTTAAGGCTCTTGAAGGGCAGATCCAAACTTAGAAGCCAAGATTGCAGACCGAGAAAAGAAATCCAAACGGGTGGGTTTTCGGACTTAGACCACAACCATATTTTTAGGGAAAATTACGCGGATAAGCAAATTTATACTATTTAATTACTCATCATAGTTATAGTTTGATATAATTAGCACTCGCGACTACCATTATACATTAATTACGTGGGCTGACTTCGAGTTTGTATAATTAGTCGTGTTTGTATATGTATAATTCGCCAGGATATACAAATAAATATGTATAATATACAATTTTTTAGCCTATATACATATACAATTCACCTCTCTCCCACTCTCTGCCCTCTCTCGCTCGCCTCTTTCCTCCCTCTCTCAATCTCGCTCGCCTCTCTCCTCCCTCTCCCAGTCTCGCTGCCATTTATACAAATATATATGTATAATATACAGTTATATACAATTCACCTCTCTCCCACTCTATGCCATCTCTCCTTCCTCTCTCGATATCGCTCGCCTCTCTCCTCTCTCTACCACTCTCGCTCGCCTCTCTCCTCCCTCTCTCAATCTCTCTTGCCATATATACAATTACATATGTATAATATACAATTATCTAACCAATATACATATACAATTCACCTTTCTCCCACTCTTTTCCCCCTCTCTCTCGCCTCTCTCCTCTCTCTCCCAGTCTCGCTCGCCTCTCTCCTCTATATAACATGTAGTTACAAATTGTAATTATCAAACTATAGCTATGGAGAGTAATTAATTATTTTTAAGTGGCTATATTTGAAAGTTTCCCATATTTTTATGATCCCATTATATTCTATAGCTTTTTCACTAAAATTATTTCGGGGTGACCAATAGGTTAATAATAGAGGAATTTAAAAAAAAAAAAAGTAGTAACTTTTTATAAAGCACATATAGGTGTTAATTATTCAATGCAATAAGGGGTAGTTTGTATTACGATGAGAAATAGTTCATATATTACGTATGGTATTATTTATCTTCAAATAATTAAAGTGAAAAATAACGATTATAAAATTATTTTTCTCCTAGCTAATTAAAAGGTCATCAAAAAAATATTATGGGGCAATTATCTATCTTGACCCAATTACATAAAATAATTCAAGGCTATAACTGAAAAATAGTTTTTTTATAATATTTTAATCTAAATACGAGATGAGAAATAATCTTTGTGTTATTGCTAATCCCTGCGTTATTAATTTATGTATCAAACGACCCCTAATAGTTTTAATACTTACATATTTTGTTCGAATTTGCCTTTAGATACAATGTATTTATCTCTATACACATTCTCGGATAAATGTATCTCGTCTCTCTCCTCTCTACTCTCGCATCTCTCTATTTCTTGGTATGTGTGTTTTCATTATGTATTTTGATATTGAGTATCATATGCATGAATTTAGTGTATCTATGAATATTAATATCATCTAGTGTAGAGGTGTGCAAAAATTGAGCCGATCAGTAGATCGAATCGAAACAAATATTATTGAACAATTGTTATTCGGTTATTGAATTAAGGCAGAAGTCATCGGTGGCCCCTTAAACTTGGCACGAACTTTCACTTAGACACCTTAACTGGTAGATTTTCATTTTAAACACCTAACGTAGGGTCCCTATGTGTCACTTAAACACTTTTTTCACTAATATCTGTAGACCATAGGCGCGTGCAACACAACCCGTTCTACGTGGATTAAGTTACCAATTATATTATGCCAACTGTTAAACTTATTTACACGTAATTTTTATTCAAATTATTAGACAAATTAAATCAGATAAAAGAAAAAGGAAAATCGATTCATCTTTCCACAAAGTTCTTTCAACTTCCTTCGTACGTTTCTCCGTTTCTTCTTCTTCTCCGACAAAAACCCTAGGTCAATGACTCTTCCTTCGCATGTATTGCGTTGTCTTTCCTTCAATTTATTGTTAGTAATAACCATTCTTGTATTTTGTGTCAACATTTGCAGGTTTAATGTTGTATTGACGAGGTATCGGGCTGTACGACGTGAAGTTGACGAGGTATTGCGCTGTCACCATTTTGTTTTTACCTCTGTTTTTTCATTGCAGAAGGTGTATTTTGTTTTTGATTCTGCTTTATTTTCATTTTTAATCTAGGTTTTGGTCTTAGTAGTGCTGATAAAGCAAGGGGCTTTTTGGGTATTTTCTTTTGTTGGAGGTGGGTCTCCTTGTTGGGATATGGACAACTATATTTTAACATGTTTTCATCATGGGGGGGGGGGTTGTTTCAAACCCTAAACGTACTTACCAACGAAAAGTAGATGTATATGGTGTCGCCGTAGATAAAGACTATTTTAGTCTTGTCAAATTTCTTTCGTACACTAAAGAACTTGGGTACACAAATGTTAATGCATTTTACTGTGAAGATGGTGATGAATTAGTTCAAGTTACTTCTGATACTCAACTGTTAGAATTTGTGAAAGACTTGGTAGATGGTGATGAGTTTCATGTGTATGTGGTCCATGAAGTTGATGAATTAGAAGAAGAATTACCTGCTCCCTGTTCTCTTTTACCATGGTCTGGCACTGTTGATGAATCTGTGGGTATTAATGCTGAGGGAAGTGTGGATAATGATTCAAATTTGAATGGAGATGATACAAATCATAAGGAAGCTGAATCAGATCTGCTTAGTAGTGATTCAGATGTAGATGATATTCCAGATGAAGATGATTCAGATGTTGATGAAGAACTGAAATTCCTTAGGGCTGAAAGGAGAAACAAAAGAAATCCTAATCTTAGGAAGAAAAAAGATAGGAAGACAAAAACAGTAACTGAAGAAGTGCCAATAGGTGAGGCAGGTGTAGATAGAGGCTTTGAAGATATTGGAGTAAATAAGAAGGATAAATATGTTGGCAGATTGGGAGGGGATGAGAAGTACATTGATAGCTCAGAATGTGACAGTGATGATAGCACTGATATCCTAGATGCAGAAGCTGTTGGAGGTGTTGATCTACCAGGCAGAAGAAAGAGCAAAAAGGTCAGGTATGATGATGAATGTAGTGTTGCTATTTTTGAACTTGGAATGATTTTTGAGAATGCTAAGGAATTTAGAAATGCTCTAGCTAAATATGATGTTGAAAAAAATTATCAGATTAAGTTAAGGCCTAATGAAGCTCATAGAGTGAGAGCTAAATGTAAATTCCAAGAAAAATGCAAATGGTTGTGCTATGATGCTATTGATAGGGATTCTGGTAACTTTATGATTAAGAATTACCATCCTATACACAAATGTTTACCATCTAATAAGAACAAAATGTGTACAACTAAGTTCCTAGCAAACTGATTCAAGGATGAAATAACTAAACAACCATCTTTGAGGATTTGGGAAATACAAAAATTGTGCAAGGAGGAGCTAGGACTGCATGTGGGTAGAACAATTTGTTACAAAGCAAAAATAATAATTCTTAGAGAAAACATGGGTGACTGGAATATAGAATTTGCAAGGTTATGTGATTATGCTGAAGTTATAAAACAAACCAATCCTGGTAGTTCTGTTTGGGTAAGAATGGATAGGGAATCTGTACCAGGAAAAAAATTGTTTGTGTACTTCTATGTATGCTTGGATGCATTGAAGAAGGGGTGGAAGGAAGGATGTAGAAGAATAATAGGATTTGATGGATGTTTCCTAAAGGGAGCTTGTAAGGGTGAACTTCTTGTAGCAGTTGGCAGGAATGGAAACAATCAGATGTTTTCTATAGCTTGGGCAGTTGTGGACAAGGAGACTAAACACAGTTGGAGCTTCTTTATCAACTACTTGAAAGATGACTTGCAGTTGGGTACTGGACAAGGTCTTACTGTAATGTCAGATATGCAGAAGGTAATTAATTGTCTATTACTTTGATAATTGTAGATTTGTAAAATATGTTTTCTTTCTTGAATTGTATTTAATTGTATTTGTAGGGTCTTCAAGGAGCTGTTGCTGAACTGCTGTCAAATGCTGAAGTTAGAATGTGTGCTAGACACATCTGGTCTAACTGGAGTAAAATATGAAAGGGAGAGGAAAGGAGAAAACAATTTTGGAGATGTTCCAAGGCAACTTTTGAAGTGAAGTACAATGAGGAGCTTTACAAAATGAGCAAACTTGATAATGAAAACATTAATGAAGGTCTATTACATTATCCAAGAGTGTCATGGGTTAGAGCTTTCTTTCAAGAGCACTCCAAATGTGATACAGTTGAAAATAACATGTCTGAAACCTTTAACTCATGGATATTATCTTGTTGACACAAATCTATAATAATCATGTTAGAGGAAATTAGGAGAAAATTAATGACTAGAACTGTGGATATGGTTAAGTTTGCTGACACCTGGATATGTGATATTGCACCTATGGCTAGACTTATGTTAGAGGAGAATAAGGAAAAGTCTAGGGCATGCAAGGTGCTTTGGAATGCTGATGTTGGGTTTGAGGTTGGAGAAGGGCAGTATAGGCATACAGTCAACTTGACTAATAGAGTTTGTAGCTGTAGAACTTGGCAGTTGAGAGGCATTCCATGCCAACATGCTATTTATGCATTGTACCACATAGGGCAGGAACCTGAACCACTTGTGGAGCATTGGTATAGTAAGGATACCTTTTTAAAGGCTTATAGTCATTTCATCCAGCCAATTCCAAATATGAAGATGTGGCCTGAAACTAACAATCCAAGGATTGAGCCTCCTGAGTCTAAACAAATGCCTGGTAGACCTCCAAGAAATAGAAGAAAGAGTAAAGATGAACCAAGAAAGAAGTATGGAAAGATGTCCAAACAAGGGGTGAAAATTACTTGTTTCCAGTGTAAACAACCAGGCCACAACAAGAAATATTGCAAGGTAAAATAATTTATTATTTGTTTGTGCCTTTTTAGAAGTCTTGTTGAATATTATGAACATACTTTATGTTTTATATTTAGGTTGGTGTCCATACTTCACAACCAGCTAGCCATAATTCACACTTCACTGCTGGTCAAAGTTCACAAGGAAGTAGCCACCCTGAACAAACAAGCTCCTATCAACCTGGACCAACAACATCAAACAATCGTGCTTTTTCAACAACAGTTTGTGGTGATACCAATAGAGTTAAAAGGGCAAGGGAAACTGCAAAAACAAGTCAAACACCACCGGTTGGGGATACAAGTATTCCTGTTAAAGAGGAATAACAAGTCAACTACCTCCAAGGACAAGACAAACTGCTGGACAAAAAAGAGGAAATGTTGGAACTGGAGAAGATTCTGCAAGAAGGGGACCAAAGCGGCAAACTAAAGGTGAAGCAAGTAATGTTGGATTTGGCATTTACACAAGTGCAAGTGGAACCCAAATACTAAACGTAAGTGTGACACTAACTGTCTCTTAAATGAATGAAAATTTATATATTAATTTTGATTTGTTCTTCAAAAAACAGCCTGGGACTTCAAGTGAAAGAATTCTACCAACAAGTTCAAGTTACAAGGATGCAAGTATAACGGGTATAGACAGTGGCTTTAAGCCTAGAGGCTTAAGATGGAAAAACAAGGATGCTGTCACCACTTCCCATTTGCAGCAAATGGCAAACAAAAAGAAGAAGTAACATCAATTGTCATATGTTTCTGGAGTATGCTAGATTTATTTTGGTACTAGTAAACACTTTTGTGAAGGTTGTATGTAACTTTTGTTTGCGCTTTATTTTGGTACACTTTTTTGGGTTGTATCCTTGAATATTATGTAGCATAATGCTAACTTTTAGCTCATTATGGAACATTCAATATAACTGTCTACGTCTTGTATAATTTGGATGTTACATTGTGACAAATATGATAATTGTTTATAGCCTGTGCATTTTCTTTTGATACTACAGTAATAACAAGATCAAAATACTAATAGAACTAAGAATTTCATTGGATTCAAAAAGACAATTACATCAAAAATTTACAGCAACAACAACATCTAAAATACTACTACATCGAACACCGTTTGGCTCATTAAAATAGTACTAGATCGAACACCTCAAGAACACTAACAATTAGTCTTTAATTTCCATATTCCAAACATAAGCAACCCAGTAGTAACGACACCAACAATAAATATATTTCTTGCTCGCTTTAACTTTTCATCAGAAACATTGACTTTCTTCAACAATCCCCATATTACCTTGTTTGCTTGTGGATGGTGTCGATCTTCATACCAAAGAAAATAGTCACAACCACCCATTTTCTATAAAGCCAAACAAACAGAATTAGACGTAAACGAATTAATCATCTAATTGACCTGAAAAATATAAGGGAAACAAGAATTTTACCTTTGAAATTCTACAAGTAAAAAATCTTCGCCCTGGATTTAATTGGGTCCATGAAGTCTTTAATAATGCGTCATTACCACACCTACAATATCGACCTTCATCCACAGATGCCATGGAAGAATTGGAGAAGCTTAACATGAAAGGCTGAAGAAGAGAGAAATTGAAAAAGAAGGAAGAAATTGGAAAAGAAGAGAGAATTGGGGTTTAAATTAGGGTATAATTGGAATAACATCAATATAAATAAATTATGTGGAGTAATATTACCGTTGGAGACTCCACATCAGACAAAAAATTCATGTTTACGCGCCTAGCATCAGTGAAATTCAAGCGGCACTCCAGCTGTGCAAAAAGTGTTTAAGTGACACATAGGTACCCTACGTTAGGTGTTTAAAATGAAAACCCACCTGTTGAGGTGCCCAAGTGAAAGCTCGTGCCTAGCATCAGTGAAATTCACGCGGCAATCCACATGTTTGTATATGTATAATTCGCCAAGATATACAAATAAATATGTATAATATACAATATTTTAGCCTATATACATATACAATTCACCTCTCTCCCACACTATGTCCTCTCTCGCTCGCCTCTTTCCTCCCTCTCTCAATCTCGCTCGCCTCTCTCCTCCCTCTCCCAGTCTCGCTGCCATTTATACAAATATATATGTATAATATACAGTTATATACAATTATATACATATACAATTCACCTCTCTCCCACTCTCTGCCCTCTCTCGCTCGCCTCTCTCCTTCCTCTCTCGATATCGCTCGCCTCTCTCCTCTCTCTACCACTCTCGCTCGCCTCTCTCCTCCCTCTCTCAATCTCTCTTGTCATATATACAATTACATATGTATAATATACAATTATCTAACCAATATACATATACAATTCACCTTTCTCCCACTCTTTTCCCCCTCTCTCTCGCCTCTCTCCTCTCTCTCCCAGTCTCGCTCGCCTCTCTCCTCTATATAACATGTAGTTACAAATTGTAATTATCAAACTATAGCTATGGAGAGTAATTAATTATTTTTAAGTGGCTATATTTGAAAGTTTCCCATATTTTTATGATCCCATTATATTCTATAGCTTTTTCACTAAAATTATTTCGGGGTGACCAATAGGTTAATAATAGAGGAATTTAAAAAAAAAAAAAGTAGTAACTTTTTATAAAGCACATATAGGTGTTAATTATTCAATGCAATAAGGGGTAGTTTGTATTACGATGAGAAATAGTTCATATATTACGTATGGTATTATTTATCTTCAAATAATTAAAGTGAAAAATAACGATTATAAAATTATTTTTCTCCTAGCTAATTAGAAGGTCATCAAAATAATATTATGGGGCAATTATCTATCTTGACCCAATTACATAAAATAATTCAAGGCTATAACTGAAAAATAGTTTGTTTTTTTATATTTTAATCCAAATACGAGGTGAGAAATAATCTTTGTGTTATTGCTAATCCCTCCGTTATTAATTTATGTATCAAACGACCCCTAATAGTTTTAATACTTACATATTTTGTTCGAATTTGCCTTTAGATACAATGTATTTACCTCTATACACATTCTCGGATAAATGTATCTCGTCTCTCTCCTCTCTACTCTCGCATCTCTCTATTTCTTGGTATGCGTGTTTTCATTATGTATTTTGATATTGAGTATCATATGCATGAATTTAGTGTATCTATGAATATTAATATCATCTAGTGTAGAGGTGTGCAAATTGAGCCGATCAGTAAATCGAATCGAACAAAATATTATCGAACAATTGTTATTCGGTTATTGGATTAATATAGTTTCAATGATTCAGTATCAAAGTTACATATATTTGATATCAAATTTGTGATGTATCATATGTATATGTGCATTACATACTTAGAAGAAAACGACGCCAAAGAAAAAGATATAATTATCTAGATATACATGTAGTGAGCCTTCATTAATATCTAGTATAAACTACGTAGTCATAATTCATTTATAAGCTTAAACCAATAAAACAAATTTAATTCATCCAATAAAAAAGAATTAAAATCATTGTAAGGAGATGGATGTGAAGTAGGTTTGGGTTAGCTTAAGTTAGTTGAGTCGGGTTTGGGTTGTATTAGGATGATGGATTAAAATTTAAGAAATGAGGTCAAGTTTAATTAATTTGGGGAATTCCGTCCAACGAGGGGTACAAGTGATAAGTTTATTAACCGTAGGAGTAAGAATAACTTTATTTTAACGATAAGAGTAAAGTCAACCAATAAATGAAAGTTAAGGGTATTTTTGACCCTTTTTCCTACTTTTAATCTTTGATATTTTTTACTGATAGTCTGATATCACCAAGTTTTGAGTATTTTAATTATATTTTTGTGCATTTAACATATTTAAATTTGAGACTATATTGTTATTACTTTTGTGTGATTTTATTATACTGTAAAGAGTAAATTACATCCTGTCTCTACTCTTTTTTTTAATTACAATAATTTCTTAAAATTTGTACCTTTCGATACATAAGTCACCATTCGGATACATTAATTCTAATACAAGATGAATCTTTCTGTTGTGCTAAAAAATGAAAAAAAATCTGAATATAATTAAATTCCATAAATTATGCTTACGTTTTTTCTTGCTCTCAATGATACAGAGTAAAATCTAGAACGAAGAAATACAAAAAGAATTGCTCCCCGCCTGATCAACGAAGAAACCTATCATATTTGAGTCAAAAACTTTTGTCGGAATTTTGGGTTAGCAAGGCGAGCTATGAAAGATACAAAAGTGATGGAATTGTTGTTGGACAAACGATTTTCTTTTGAATGTTCAAGTTCATCGAAGATCCTTTCAATTTTGATTCAAGTTGTTTGAATTTTGATAACATGGGCAGCATAGATGACACTAATATGAGTGACATGTACCCGTCAAGACCATTCACATGGAGTCAACCAAAAGAACTCCAAGGCCTACATGCAATGTTAATGGAAAGGAAAGCATTTGAGGAGCTTGAAGGTCACCAAGAAGGACATACAATGTGTGTAAGGTACATCAAAATGAGAAGGATGAAGGAAAGAGGTCATGTGTGCAAATGACCATTTCATGAATTCAAGATTGACAAAAGAAGACAGCCAAACAAGACCCTTATCTTATTAAGAGTAAATTTGTCAAAAAAATGTCTTCCATATTTTCTTCGTATAAATATTAGTATTTTATCATTTTGCAAGACTTAGAGTATGTTGAATATTGACTCTCAAATTGTAGTATCTTCTTACTGAGTAATTAGGGTGAACTCTTGGGATTGCTAATTAACTTCTTGAGTTTGATTAATCAAAGTGTTACCCCTTTGTGATTATTGATTTTATTTGATTATTCTTCTTTGGATTGAATTTAGGTTGTTGAAGTAAATTGGGAGGTGAGGGTTTTAATCCTGTGTTGCCCATAATTTCAATAGCTTGAGTATTAATTCATATATTCTTATTTCTTTGTTTCTTTCCTTGTTTGATCATTACCATTTGGTATCAGAGCCTAGGTTTAGATTTCTTCCTATAAATCTAGTCTTAGTTTGTAAAAGAAAAAAAAAAGTCCAAAAAAAATTGATTTTTTTTATTTTGATTTGTTGTTTTTGACACTAGATCTTTGTTCCCTAGTGTTTTTTAAGTCTAGATTTCAATTTTTTTTTCAATTTGGAGTTGTAGAAATTAAGTTACTATATAAAGTTCGAGCTTTTCAAACTTTTCAAATTTTGAAAGTGGTCTTTTGATTGAGGAGAAATTGGAGGTTAATAATTAGCGGGCTTTGTTCAGGGTAGAAAATTCTAATTTTTGAGCCAATTTCGAGTTGATTTGAGTGTATTGGGGTTTAGCGTGTGTTCTTGGTGTTATATGTGTTTTTTGATGTTTTCAAATTTTGAAAAAAAATAACAATTTAAAAATCTGAATAAAAAAATTCACGTGGATCGCCACATCAGACGCCAGCACCACCCGGCATTGCATCAGCAGCCAGCGCAGCAAACAACCTGCCAGCAACACCCAGTCACACATGACGCGCATGTGTGTCAGTTTCAGAGACCAAAACCTGCAGGTTTTTCTTAAGACCCCAAAAATACTAAGTATGAAAGTTTTTTAGACCTAGAAATTTTTCTAAGTGTCCAAACTCCGTGATTCTTTTTCTTTCATTTTTCCCTTCAATTATCCAACTATTTAACTATTAATTAACATCTTTATTTACTTGTTAACTAGTTGGCTTAAGTCATCTACAACCCCTTAAAGTTGTTCGCATATTTCACTTAGACACCTTAGCTATAACTTTTGCCTATTGAACACCTGAATTGTTGAAAAAATATACCTATTAAACACA
The DNA here is from genome assembly GCA_022817965.1 of Solanum lycopersicoides. Taxonomy (NCBI): domain Eukaryota; kingdom Viridiplantae; phylum Streptophyta; class Magnoliopsida; order Solanales; family Solanaceae; genus Solanum; species Solanum lycopersicoides. The sequence continues at coordinate 94,173,509 of CM040626.1, forward strand.
AAACGTTGATGTGGCAAAAGAAGTGTCCTACACTTCCGTGAAGCGCGTGAAAAAATTTAAATAATATTTTATTTTTATTTTTTCCAAAAAAAAACTTGAACACTTTTTCTTCTTTGAGTGTCACTTGGCATTTAAATAATTTAATTTAAAAATATATATTTAAAATTAATAAATATTCTTAAGACAAAAGAAAAAGAAAAAGTTTCCACCTCCACCCCTGTAAGTCGTCTCCTCCATGAAGACCACTGCCTCCATTTTTTTTCCTTTTCTTTTTTATTCTATTTATTGTCAATATTTATTAAAAAATAAAAATTGAATTATCTAATTAAATTTGGAGGGAAAAAAAAAAGAACATCGAATAAAAAGTTAGCCGATAGACGTATATTTCGGTCACTTTCGAATAAATATTACCATACAAAATGTAAATCCACTAAAATTATCAAACATAGCATCATATTGATTCAATAAAATTAATTTAGGTCCTCTCGATTTCTCTTTGTTATCGATCTCAAGACGATTGGCAGACTCTCTTTCTGCATCACTTTGTATCAGTACTCTCTTTGAATATATCTCTCTCACGTGTTAGGAATAAAAATTAATTATATAAGCAATTAACAAAAAAATTGAATTTTGTCTTTTGAGAAAGAAAATCTTGCTACGAAGAAGATGAAGAAGAAAGAAGTTTGGGTTAGGGTTGGGCTTCTCATTTAATTTATTTTTACAAAAACAATAGATGAAAAATTTATTTGAAATAATTTTCATTCTTTTAAACATAATTTTTTTTAATAATTGTTGGTCCCAAGGCCACATGTTACCTTTTAATTAGTCATTTTGTCACATCACAGCAAGTGTATTGCACACATTTTTTTTATACTTATTATCGAAAAATATCCAATAGGAACGAGTTTTGAAGAAATAAAAGTGTTCAATAGGTACTAGCCCTAGTTGACGTGTTTAAGTAAATTATGCGAATAACTTTAAGGGGATACAAATGACTTAAGTCTAACTAGTTTTAATCATTCAATCAAAGACTTACAAGTGATGAACTTTTTTGAGGCTTCAAAATTTTTCTAAGTGTCCAAATTCACTTCTTCTCTAAACTATTTCTCAACTATTTAACAATTAAATTAACATCCATGATTATTTGTTAACTAGTTTTTAATCATCAAATCATTTCTTTGATCCTTCAAATTAAGTAACAACAAGTAATTCTTTCTACTTTTGTTACTTGGTTTATTTTAAGTCCAAATCTTTTGGTGTTTCTTTTATTCTACTTTCTTGAACTTAATTTGTTGATAACCTTGTTTATTCAAGTCCGTCAGTTTTTTTTTTTGGGTTGGCCTTCTATCAAGAGTCACAAGAATTCACTTCATCACAAAGGATAGGTGATCTAGAGCTGATTGAACGGAGTTAGTTCACTATCAATTTTGAGACGACGCCATAGATGGTGAGTTGAGAGTTACATACGAGTGACATTTGACTTTTGCTACTAACCTCATTCGTTGAGTTTGTAGGTATCATCCCTAATACAAGTCCAATTGGGGAGAACTCAGAAAACATGATGAAGGTTTTCCCCAACGCCTCTAAGCAATTAGCGGAAATGAATGGAAGGATGATAGGTATGGATGAAAGGTTGATATGGGTGGAAATGAGAATAGAAGAAAAGCAATTCAACCCGAATATGAGGAGATAAGGAGGACATCGGTGCATTCCACCACTGTTACTCCAAGACAAGCTCAGAATCTATGTTCTCCACCACAACGCCATACCCGAAATACCAATGCCCCACTTTCCAAACTCCCAACCCTCCAAATCACCTAAGACAACCTACACCACATCCAAATCCACAACCCTATCACTCACCGCAAGAGAATCTTTTTTTTGCGGCCAACCAAGTCCAATACCAAACACCATTTCGAAATGATTCAAATGCATCTTTTCATGAATCCTACACATGACATCCACAAAATGCACCACAAATTTTCTACCAAGACCAAAATCCTCTCTATGATGAAATTCATGGGGAGTTCAATAATAGTGAGTTTTGGGAGCACGAAAGTAGGGATAGAAATAGAGTACAAAGGGTAGGAGTACGACCTTGAGACTTGGGGTGGGACCAAGGCAAGGGAGATTAAGAATATGGGAATAGAGGAGATAAGGATGGGATATAGAGGTGATAGGATGGTAAATAGGTTTAGGGAGAGGAATGATTAAAATAGGGGCTTGAACACTATCAAGTTCACACTTCCGAGGTTCAAAAGAAGTAGTGACCCCGATGAGTTCATAGAATGGAAAAATCAAAGTGAACGAATCTTTCTCGCAAATAGTATTTCAAAAATTTTGAAGGCACAGTATGCTCTCACGCAATTTGAGGGACACACATCAACTTGGTGGGAGTCCAAGAGGAGGGAAAGGGAGAGCCATCATAAGTACGAGTTACCTACTTGGCAAGAGTTGATTGCACTTATGGAGTTGAAATACTTGACTTCAAACTGTAGAATTCTCACGTAAGTATGGAGAAATCAAGGATTGTATTGATAAAAATAATGTTAACTTACAAGCTCCTTATTTAGAAGAGAATTGTAGAGTCCTAAGTTAACTATACTTAGAGTCCTACTACAATACCTATTACTAGTACTACTACTACAACAACAACAACAATAATAATAATAATAATAAATTATAAATAATTACTACAAAAAAGAGTCACTTTGTGGAGGGGTTTTAATCGATTTATGAGAGTTTTTGACCCACACAAAATTAATTGAGGCATTTTTAGAAACTACCACAATTACCTATGTCACGAGCATATTTGTGACAGTTTAATATAACCTCTATTACGTCCGCCACAAAATGAATTTGCAATATGTGGTGGTTTTTAAAATCAATTTGTGGTAATTCGTCACCCCTTAAATATGATTTATGAACTTTAATAACTACACTCTACAAGGGTTTATAACCCACACAATATAGTCTCAATATCTTATTTAATTCTTTTGAAAGGGTTTTTACCTTTTCTTTACCCTCCCTAGGAGTTCCCACCCCTTTTGCTTCTTGGTAACTCGAACTCGCAACTCAACTCCTACCTATTTTGCTCCTTTGGTGACTCGAACTCGCAACCTTTGGGTTGAAAGTGAGGGGTGCTTACCATCCAACCAACTCCCTCTCGCCATTAAGTCATTTATAACATAGACTACATTTAATATATTCAAATTACAAAACAACAGAAATTTTAATTAATGACAAATTGACACAATTAGTAACTATATTTGACAACTTAAAGTTTAAAACTTTAACAAGTGATTTCACATCAAACAAATGTAAAAAAAAGTATATAGTAATTTGATTATAGTGATTTGAGTTTATTATTTTTATTTCGTAGTTTCTTTCATCACAGCAACATCATAGATTCTTATAACATAATGATATTTTGTTGATATAGTATTAGATAAATTTCACATTTTAATAAATTTAGAAAAAATAATCAAATGACCCCCTATTCTATTAGTCAATTCCCAACTACACATCAATACTTCACGGGGATCCTATTAACCCCTTGAACCTTTTATCTTTGATATTTTGTAGCCCTTAAACGCTGACATGTCCAAGAACACTTTCCTTAGTCGCGTAAGAACTTGTCTACAACATATAATTTGCTTTTTTAAATCCACATCTAAGATGAAATCACGGTAGCTTTCGTTTTTTGGCCATTTTTCTTGAAAAATATCTTCTTTCATCTTCCTCTTTTCTGCCATTTTCAAAGCTTTATTTTTATCATCTTCCATTTCAAAGCTTACAGTGGTATCTTCCATTTGAAAGACTGATGTTGTGGAGGGGGGCTTCGTAATCCTCTCTAATGCTCTTCGATTTCAAATTTAGTGTTCAAAATTTTTTTTCCCTATCAAAATTATAAAAAATTTGGTTACTGAGATTCATCGATAAGGTTTGTAATTTCATTGCCTAGTCGATGTCCATAATATAATTTATTTCCCACTTCAACTCATAAATATAAAATCGCAGAAAATATACACACATTTTTTTCTCTTTCATCTAAGAAGGAGAATCATGAAAATACGTTTCTCCTCTCCATCACTAGATCTGCTCCTCAAGATTAAAAAAGTTGTCAATTTTTACTCATTTGGGTCACCATAACTATGTCTTCATCTTCTAATAGAATAAGTTAAGTAAAAATGAATGTTTGAAAAATTAATTCTTGAAATGGTAAAAGTGAAGTACTAAGAAAAATAATTTCTAGATGTACAAAAATTACTTGTCATTGGAGTTGTATAAGAAAGATTGATACACAATTGAATCATACATATTATTGGTTAGTTTGAAATCAGAAATTTCATCCAAACTTAAAGAGAGAAGTAAAAGAAGTGGGTTCATTGGATTTTTTTCCCCAAAAAAATCCATCATGAAGATGGAGGAGTTTAGGCATTAGATCTCAAATATGAAGAAAAATAAAAGTGATAGTAGTGGGCCACGCGCGTGTATACAAACATGTGTATATGTTTTATTAGTAACAAAAGATCAACTGTAATCATTTAAATTTTATTTAAATAAATTTATTAAATGATTTGAATTATATTAAATTAATAAATATATTAGTCCAAATAAATATTATGGATTAATATAATTGATTTAATTATTTAAATTCAGATAAATATGAATTTAATTAAAGCCCGCTCCATAAAACCCATATGATATTTCACTTAAATTTGATTGGTCGAATGGAGTCTTATTCCAATCGCAACTCCTCTATTCTAAAACTATAAATAGGGGTCTCATAATTCAGAATAGAGACTAATAATTTTAACAAGAAGCTAGAGAAAGCTCGTGGATCAAAAGCCGCAGATTTCTCTACAAGTTTAAAGATTCAAGCATTCAAATTTCAAGAACGATAAAGATCAAGAACGATCAAGATCAAAATTACCAGATTCAAGATCAAGCTCGAAGCCCTTGGATTCAATTAGAAGTCAAGATCAAGATAAAATTCAAGTTCAAGTTCAAGTTCAAGTTCAAGATCAAGATAAAGTTCAACATAAAGTTCAAGTCAAGATCAAGATAGAGATCAAGATCAAGATCAAGATAAATTCCAAGTTCAAGATCAAGCTTTAAAGCCTTTTGAATTATATTTGAAAAGACGAATTCAGAGGAATCATAGAGATTGTAACACTCACACTTGAAATAATAAATTGATTGTTGCTATAATTTTCCGTTCTTGATTATTGTTTTCTCGACGCAAATTTTATTGTCTACAAATTCTGGCACGCCCAGTGGGACAATCTCTACCTCTCATCTCAACTTTTCAAGCATTAAAGAATATCAAAATGTCTTCCACTATAGAAGAACAACTAGCAAGCTTAACTAAAGCAATTGAAGGTTTGACAAAGTGCGCACACGAACAAGATGCTAAACTTTCCAAACTAACAAATAAGATGGATAACATGATTAAAAAAATATCAAGTCAATCACCTCTGAAGCTTTCTAAAATTCAAGATGAATGGGAGTCTTGCATAAAGCAAACAAAGATCAAAGAGATTCATATCTCAGTTGAAGGTTTGATTCCAACTGATCAATTAAAGAACTTTATCATAGAGGCTATCGAAGACAAATCTAAGTCTTCATCCAAATTTTCTCCCATACATGCAAATTCATATACACAAAGGATTGATAACTTCAAAATGTATGAGGGTTATCAACCTCCTAAGCTTCAACAATTTGATGGCAAAGAAAATCCCAAACAACATATAGCGCACTTTATTGAGACTTGCAATGCTGTTGGGGCGTATGGTGATTATCTTGTTAAAGAGTTCATTCGGTCTCTCAAAGAAAATGCCTTTGATTGGTACACAAATCTTGAACCTAATTCTATAGATAGTTGGGAGCGATTAGAGCAAGAGTTCCTTAATCGTTTTTATAGCACGAGACGTGTCTTTAGTATAATGAAACTTACAAAGGCTCGTCAAGGTAAAGATGAGTTAGTTGTTGACTTTATCAATCGCTGGAGAAGTCTGAGTCTCAACTGCAAAGATCGCCTTAGTGAAATTTCTAGCATTGAAATGTGCATCCAAGGTATGAATTGGGGTCTTCACTACATTTTGCAAGGATTAAAACCCAATACATTCGAAGAGTTGTCAACTCGTGCACATGACATAGAATTAAGCATGACTTTAAGAGAAGATCAACAATCTTCTGTCTATGGACCACATGAAAATGAAGATATAGAAGAACTCCAAAGTGGGGGCAAGTCTGCATCCGAAGATGACTTTGAAAATTCAATGTATATCTAGACGCTCCTTACCGCATGAGCTTAAACTGCAAATTACAATGCTCCTTACCGCATGAGCTTAAACTGCAAATTACAATGCTCCTTGAAACACGAGCTTAAACTGTATGTCACTTAAATCTTCAAGTTGAAATGCTCATTGAAACACAAGCTCAAAATGTATGTCACTTAAATCTTCAAGTTTGAGTTAAATCTTCAAGTTGAAATGCTCCTTGAAACACGAGCTAAAACTGTATGTCACTTAAATCTTCAAGTTTGAGTTAAATCTTCAATTTGAAATGCTCCTTGAAATACGAGCTTAAACTGTATGTCACTTAAATCTTCAAGTTAGAGTTAAATCTTCAAGTTGAAATGCTCATTGAAATACGAGCTTAAACAATATGTCACTTAAATCTTCAAGTTTGAGTTAAATCATCAAGTTGAAATGCTTCTTGAAACACGAGCTTAAAATGTATGTACCTTAAATCTTCAAGTTTGAGTTAAATCATCGAGTTAAAATGCTTCTTGAGACACGAGTCTAAACTGTATATCATAAAGCTCTTTAAATTTGAGCTAAATCTTCGAGTTAAAATGCTCCTTAAGGTACGAGTCTAAACTGCATGTCACTCCAGGCCCGCAAGAGTATAAACTGTGTATGACAAAACAAAAAATCACTCACTTCCCCAGAACTACGTTGTGACTTGATCCTCTTCACTGAGGTACGTAGGCGCTTAGAACCATATTCTAAGTTTAGTTGCATGAGTGTCAAGAAAATACATGTTCCCACTTGATGTCACTTGACAATTAAATAGATAAATATTCTATTTTACCTTTTGTCTCATCAAACTTTAGACTAGTACGAAGTATTGATTGGTCAATAGATGGTGGCAAACCCTTATAAAGTATGAGTTTCTTTAACAACATGCTTGGAGTTTTTTTAAAATTGAAGTTTTTGAAATCATCTAAGTATACAAATTGAAGTCTTCAAATCTTCAAAGTACGCAAATTGAAGTGTTTTGATTCTTTAAGTCTGAAATTAAAGTCTTCGAATTCTTTTCTGCAAGATGAAGCCTTATAATTCTTTTTTGCAAGTTGAAGTCTTCAGATTCTTCAAGTCTACAAGTTGAAGTCTTCAAATTCTTTAAGTCTGTAAGTCTTCAAATCCTTCAAGTATTGTGAGTTGAAATATGTAAGTCTACGAGTTGGAGTCCAAAAAAAAAAAATCTTTAAGTCTCTAAGTTGAAGTCTTTCAACTCTTCAAGTATGCAAGTTGAAGTCTTCAAATTCTCTAAGTTGAAGTCTTCAAATTCTTCAAGTATGCAAGTCGAAGTCTTCAAATTTTTCAAGTTTACAAACTGAAGTCTCTAAATTCTTTAAGTCTGTAAGTTGAAATATTCAAGTTCTTTAAGCGTGCGATTTGAAATCTTAAACTCTGCAAGTTGAGGTCTTCAAATTTTTCGGCAAGTTAAAGTCTTTGAATCTTTTAAGTCTGCAAGTTGAAATCTTCAAATTATTCAAGTATGAAGGTTGAAGTTTTTAAGTCTTGACACCTTTAGATTACCTTTCTTAAGGCTGGGATTTACATCTATCCGCTTTCGCCTTAAGAACACCATAAAGTTACCTTTCTTAAGGCGGGGATTTTCATCTATCCATTTTCGCCTTAAGTATACCATAAAGTTACCTTTCTTAAGGCGGGGATTTACATCTATTCGCTTTCGCCTTAAGAATACCATAAAGTTAACTTTCTTAAGGCGGGGATTTATATCTATCCGCTTTCGCCTTAAGAACACCATGAAGTTACCTTTCTTAAGACGGGAATTTACATCTATCCGCTTTCGCCTTAAGAATACTGTGAAGTTACCTTCTTAAGGCGGGGATTTACATCTATCCGCTTTCGCCTTAGGAATACCATGAAGTTATCTTTCTTAAGGCGGGGATTTACATCTATCCGCTTTCGCCTTAAGAATACCATGAAGTTACATTTCTTAAGCTGGGAATGAGTACTCGTCCCTTAGAGTCATAAGACTACCTTCTCCACAGATCATCCTTTGAAGCATACCTACAAAAATGGGGGAAGACAACACAAAAAAAAAAGTAGAGGAGAAATTGTTACTTGTCAAGACGTTTGAGACTTGAAAGTCATGCTAAGCTAACTAAGTTAGACTTAAGACAATATTTTATTGGTGATAACTAAGCCTTTGAAGTAAAATTTCAACCCATCACAACCATTTTTGGCGACGATGTTTTGATATTGAGATATAAAATATTTTGTGAGGCAACAAAAATCTGAAATTTTCAGCATAATAGAGTTTAAAGTTAACTTCGAAAAATCACCTATAAAGATTCTGAAGGTATTAAATCTTGAGTTTCGGACGTGTTGAGTATCGTTGTGTCTAGATTCTAAATAATCAAGCTTCTTGTGATTTTGTCGTTCCTACATCAAGACACAAAAATTTTAGTGAAGCCACACAAATCTGAAATTTTCAGCATGACAGAATTTAAAGTTAACTTCAAAAATTCATTTAGAATGATTCTTAAGGTATTAAATTTTGAATTTTGGACACTTTAAAAACCTTTGTGTATAGATTTGAAATAATCAAACGGCTCGTTATTTCGTCATTCGTACATCAAGAGACGAGAGTTTTAGTAAAGTCGCACAACTCTGGAATTTTCAGCATGACAGAATCTAGAGCTAACTTCAAAAAAACATCAAAAAAGATTCAGAATGTATTAAATTCTGAATTTTGGATATGTTAGAGATCAAGAAGTATAATTTCAGAAAAATTAAACCTTTCATGATTTAGATTTTTATACAATGAGATATGAATTTTATACGACAGGCGCGTCAAGCTGTAGAAAAAGTGACGAAAATCAGAAAAATGGAGGAAAATTACCTTGAATTATGCCCCTTTCGTCAATGGCTTGTATCTCACAATCCGTAATTAAAAGATTGTGGATACAATCCATCTATTTATAGATGTCATGTGATGGGAATAAAATTCTTTTTCTAGTCCAATAACAAATTTTTTTGACTAGAACAATAGAAAAGATATATGAATTTGAAATTGAGTAGGAATACAATTTCTAGTTCAACTACAATTTGAATTTTAATGGATTTCAACATAAATTATATAAAACATTCCAAGTTCTAATTGGAGTCAAATTAGAAGTCATGTAACTAAAGGACTCCTAATAGGATTCGACGTGTATGACTACTGGAAATCGTATGTGGCTAAAAAAAAATAGCGAATCATTTCTTTCCTAGTTGACTTTGGTCAATAAGATTAAAGGAAAAAATTCATACTTTTGCGAAAATTGAAGCCCACTCTTAACATGTATCATGTGACAGTTAATGATGGTTTTCTCTACATGTAGAGATTATTATGATATAATAATAATAATAATATCATGATATTGAGTCAATATTTCCTCATAATATCATGATAATGTTAAATCAATACTTCAAGTCTCGTCTTTAAGATGTAAATACTTCCGACATGACTTGAAGTAGGGGCATTTGTAATCATTTAAAATTTATTTAAATATAAATTTATTAAATAATTTAAATTATATTAAATTAATAAATATATTAGTCTAAATAAATATTATGGATTAATATAATTGATTTAATTATTTAAATTCAAATAAATATGAATTTAATTAAACCCCGCTCCATAAAGCCCATATGATATTTCACTTAAATTTGATTGGTCGAAGGAAGTCCTATTCCAATCGCACTCCTCTATTCTAAAACTATAAATAGGGGTCTCATAATTCAGAATAGAGACCAATAATTTTAACAAGAAGCTAGAAAAAGCTCGTGGATCAAAAGCCGCAGATTTCTCTACAAGTTTAAAGATTCAAGCATTCAAATTTCAAGAACGATAAAGATCAAGAACGATCAAGATCAAGACTACCAGATTCAAGATCAAGCTCGAAGCCCTTGGATTCAATTAGAAGTCAAGATCAAGATAAAGTTCAAGTTCAAGTTTAGGATCAAGATAAAGTTCAACATAAAGTTCAAGTCAAGATCAAGATAAATCTCAAGTTCAAGATCAAGCTTTAAAGCCTTTTGAATTATATTTGAAAAGACGAATTCAGAGGAATCATAGAGATTGTAATACTCACACTTGAATAATAAATTGATTGTTGCTATAATTTTTCGTTCTTGATTATTGTTTTCTCGACGCGAATTTTATTGTCTACATCAACGTTTAAAGGTTATAAAATATCAAAAATAAAAGGTTCAGGGTGGTAATAGGACCCCCGTAAAGTATTAGTGTGTAGTTGAGAACTGACTAATAGGTTAGGGGGTCATTTGACCATTTTCTCATAAATTTATATTCATTAATTTTTAGATAAAGACAAATTTATGCATTCATATGTAAAAATAATCTTAATTATATAGTAATTGGGTCTTAATAGAACATCCTAATATTAAAAACTTGTATTTAAAGTCAAATATTAAAATTTAAATGCACAACTTAATTATATTCAAATTTTGACATCTTAATCTTACTAAAAATAAATGATACCTAAATCATCTCAAATGATTTCTCATTTTAAAGTCAAAACATGCTACTAGTACCTTATGGTGAAGGTTGATATTTTTTAATCTTACCTAATCGTGTATGAGTGCACATCCAACATCCACTTCTTTGAAATATTCATCACATGGAAATGTATTAAACTTTACTGTTCTAGTATTTATTATCATATAATTGTCATCGTATAAATTTGTCTTTGACTTTAGTGTGTATATATATATATATATATATATATATATATATATATATATATATATTATGGGCATCATGGATGACACTAACATGAGTGACATGTACCCCTCACGACCATTCACACGGAGTCAAGCAAAGGATCTCCAAGGCCTACAAGCAATGTTCATGATAAGGGAAGCATTTGAGGAGCTTGAAGGTCACCAAAGAGGGACATACGACGTGTGTAAGGTGCATCAAAATGAGAAGGAAGAAGGAAAGAGATCATGTGTGCAAATGGTCATTTCATGAATTTGAGAATTCACAAAAGAAGGCAACCAAACAAGGCCCTTATCTCATTAAGGGTAGAATTGTCAATAAAAGTGTCTTCCTTATTTCCTTGGTATAAATATTAGTCTTTTATCATTTTGCAAGATTTAGACTATTTTGAATATTGACTCTCAAATTGTAGTATCTTCTTAGTGAGTAATTAGTGAGTAATTAGGGTGAACTCTTGGGATTGCTAGTTAACTTCATGAGTTTAATTAATCAAAGTGTTACCCTTTTGTGTTTCTTGATTTTATTTGATTATTCTTCCTTGGGTTGAATTTAGGTTGTTGAAGTCAATTGGGAGGTGAGGGTTTTAGTACCTTGTTACCCATAATTTCAATAATTTGAGTATTAATCCACATATCATTTATATCTTTGTTTCTTTCTGTGTTTGATCATTAACAGATTTGCTATGTATATTCTCTGTTTTTTAATTTTTGAATTTGTATATTGCTGTATAAGTCATGATACATTACTGATTACAAATTGATGCATTACTAGTTTGATGTATAAGTAATGTCTTTTTAGATCCCAAAATTCTTCTTTCCATTCTTCAAAAAAAGAAATTTCAGTTTGTTAATCAAACTTGTCAACAAATTGTACTGATACAACATGAACATGTCGTTGAGACATTTCAGAATCTGAGAAGGTGAGGTGACGTACGATACAAAAGTGATGCAATTGTTGTTGGTCAAAATATTGGTTTATGAATCTCAAATCAATTATTGCAACTAAATTAGAGATCGATTAATAAAGGTAGAATTTGGAGATCGTTCAGGTGAAGAAACAAGAGTTAGTAATCGATTAATAAAGGTAGAATTTGGAGATCGTTCAGGTGAAGAAACAAGAGTTAGGATTTTCACTGTATCAATTATGCATTGATACAAAAAAAAAGGTTGAAGAGATGCATAGCTTTGATGGATCATTCATACCTTTTATAATGTTGTGTAATCGTTTTTTGAATTTCGTTTTCGAGATGGATAAATTTATCAATATATTACTATTTATGTATCTTGTTTAAATTGATAAGTGTTGTATTTCTATTAGATACATTAATAAGAATTGTTACTCATAAGATGTTAGGTTTGAGATCGATATCACTGTTTGATAATTGTTATGTATCATATACATTTTAGTATAAATTTAAATTAATGTATCATGCCTAAAAAATAGTGCATGATACATTATTATTTATGTAACTTATTTTGTTTGAGAGCAGAATCCATATGTATGTGAAATTTGTAGATGGAAAGGTTGGAGCATGATAAATGATATATTTGATAGAATTTTTGTATCAAATATCAATATTAATTAAGGTTGTGTGTCAAAACTGATATTGAACACGATACATTATGCATGATAGTATTGTGATATATCATAATGTTGAAACTAGTTTAAGAAACAAAATCAAATATATACATTAAAAATCTGAACCTATATGTATCAGAAAAGATGAACAACCAAAAAATTGAAAAAAGTCAACAATCTAATCAACAAAAATCAACGAAGATGTATCCTTCTTGGACTAATTGGGTAAGCCTGATGCTGAAAGATTGAACCAATGAAATGAAATATATCAAAATCGTCATTAGAAATTTCTGAAACAATTCCAAATGCACTTCAAGATGAACTCTCTGCATTATTAATGTTTTTCGCCCCTCTTCCAGTAAAGAGACCAAGAGTAACAAATTCAATAATTTTTAAGATGAAAAAATTAATAAAAAAAAAAGAAATTGAAAATTGAAGTGATGAAAAGAAATCTACCTTTTGAATAACTTGAAATCATTAATTGGAAAGAGAAAAAATTGAAATTCAAAAATGAATTAACGTATCCGGAAAAGGAGCAATAGAGAGAATTTTTGATATTTTTTAAAATGGTCAAATAAGAAAATAGGATAATAAATGATGTGTAATCTTTCCTATCATCACAACTTAGGGGATAGTTGTCATGAAAAACAATGATCCAATTAAAAATTATTTGTTTGTATTTCAACTGATAATTGAATATAAAATGACAAATTAAAAAGTGATCAACCAATGACATTCTTCTCCAAAATACTACTCCTCTGTTCAATAATCTTTGTCCATTATTTACTTTGCACACTTCTTAAGAAATTATAAATTGAAGAGCTGTATTATTTTTTGAATATAATAATACATTATGTTGAAAAATATAATTTAAAAATAACTATAAATTATAATAAGGGTAAATTAGGTACTAAATGTGAAATTATTCATTGATTTCATAAAATAGATAAGTATAATTGAACATTCTAAAATAATATAGTGGATAACTATTATAGACAGAGGGAGTAACAAATATTAATATGGCGGACAAGACAACGTACACAAAGTATAGTAATAACTACAAGTCGCCCTACGACTTGCCTCGCACATAAGGTTATACTCACTCACCCCCAAACAATACCTGCTTCGTTGTCATTTTATTGTAATCTTAAAAATACATGATTTCATATTTATTCAGTTTCGTCTATGATGTTTTGATAATCACAAGGTGAACTTGAAAATCAGCCAATCATGTGAGCTAGCTTTTCATATGATAACAAAGAGCAATCGGCGTTATGAAAGTCACATTTTTGACATTACACAAACTTTTTTTTGAGAGAGTTATTTAATCAAGTCAAGAGGAATTGATTTAGCAATCCATACTAGATATAGATTTATGGACAGTGAATGCTCGATGGCAAAGGTGTGAAGCAGACTCGACTTAACTTTACTTGAATTTGATTTCTCCTTAATATGATGGAATACATTTTTCTTCCTATTAGCGACTATGAGCTCATACAAAGCTACTAAGAATAAATAAAATTTGATTAGCATGTTTTATGCATGTCCTTACAATACTGTATCGATGGTATACCAATATTTCTCAAGATCTGATGTCCGAAAGACAATTCAATCTGGAGTGGGAGTTCAGATCTATGGTCAAAGAAGAAGGTCTAGCATCGATAATCATGTTCTTGCCTTGCTTTGATTTTCATTTCGCACTATTTGGTCACTAGTTGAAATTAGCTTATAGGGACCTTGAAATTCCTATTTACTTGTTGGACAAGTGTAGGCGATTTATATTAATTGGGCAAAAAGATCATAATATTGCAGAAACGAGATAGACAATGCTTCAGAATATGGTAAAATGGTCGAGAAGTCCTAAACAGCTGGCAAAAGGATGTAGGTAAGTCCTAATTTGGATTATTGTGTTATTAGTGTAACCCAAGTATTATTAAAGTTCAAGTTTGGTAAAAAATACTGCTGCATCAACGACTACAAAGATCACCAAATGTATGAAATAAGAAGACCGAAAAGCTATCGTCTCAGCTCCTAAAGAAGCAACTCAAAATACTGTAAATTTCATTAAAACCACAACACTGTTTACAATTTCACCACGCACTCTCCAACTCCCATGCGGGAGGAAAAAATATTAACACAGTTAAATAAAAGAATACAACTTTACCCACCTTCAAAATGCACATTCACACGATATACACGACACATGAAAACATTAAACTTCTCATAAACAAACCTACAAGGAAATCCTCAAAGAAGCTAGCACACCAGCTAACTGCGATTCGCATCTATGGGAGTCCCTGTTCTAGCCTGTGATATTCTATTTGCATAAATAGTCACCAATCTCAACTGTGTGCTGTTTAGCCCTTCCAAGTATGGCAAAAATGCTTTGCCCAGCATGATGTATATGTCAACTAAACAGAACACAACAGTCTGCCAGCCAAGAAAATTATACATATCAGAAAACAGCTTAGTTGATAAAAACCATAAATAAGTAGAGAGTGTAATCTCTTCATGCTTCAACAGTATACAAGACACTACTCTGATTATAAGCAATCCAATTTAGTTATATCACGGCCTCAAAAGCTTGTATTACTAAGGTTTACTGCATGATTTTTTTTTCTTTTTCATTTCTTTTGAGGATAGGTACAAGGTTTTATCTGATGACCATATATCAGTAAACACAATTAAATGATGACGTCTGGGGCTCAATGCAATCTGATAAAGCAATACCTAGTAACACTGAATGATTATATTGCAGACCTAATGCTAACAATCCACTATTACTGATTACATCCTTATTTCAAGAAGCTTTTCTGGGCTCTAAAGAGAGAAGAAAGAGAACAGAGGGAAAAGGTAATTGGCACCTTGCGAACATCTGCGCTCTGGTTTCCAAAAGCATCAAACAGGGCAGGTAAGAATGAAGATAGCTGAGACATCAATTCTTCCTGGGAAAACCTCCCAACAAGCTGAAATAAGAGGCACAAGTTCAAATCACTACCAATCACACCATAGCTTTTTCAAGTTTCACATACTGTAGAGCAATTACTACTATTTTTCACCAAAAAATAAACTTAGAAACAAGACTCTAACGAGTTCAGGAGTCAGATCCAATCAGCATATTACCTTTGTCAAACAGTTAATACAGGTTACAAGAGTCTTCTCGTCTTCTGTGACAAGCAAAGGAACAACAACCTGTGACAGCAGCAACTTATCAGAAATAGGAATATCAAAAAGAGTAGGCCATGAAATCCGAGTGAAAAGAAAAGAAAAAACCCAGATATCTTGCTATGCAAATTCAAACGGAACACCAACACTCACACTTAAGCATCTAAACGAATCATACTGAGACAACACTGTAGTTAAACAGTGCTCAGCTTCATTTGAAACCTAGACAAATATAACAACACATTAGAAAGGAGAGACGGAAATTTTCAGCATAATAACTTCATCCAAGTGAGAATTTACTTTTGGAGAAACATCCTTGGTTACGTTGAGCAATTTCTCAATTACAACCTCGACTGAATCCTCCATGGCATCTCTCTGGAACAACAGAAAATAGATAATATAAAATGACATTAAACAAAAAGATTAAAAAGAAGCAGACACCCTCTCATATCTATAGCTAAAGGGATGGAACAAAAATAAATTTGAAAAGAGACAAAAGACCTGATTCTTCAGCATTTCAACTATCAGAGATAGGGCAAGTTCTCTTATTGTTGACGCAGAATCATCTAGCACCTCGAGTACAGCAGTCAATATCTGATTGAAGTACTGCAGTGAATAAAAGATGTTAATTCATGATAAAATCCATATTTTTTAAATTAGTAAAATCAAAATTTGAATATCACAGAACCTTTCAAATAAAAAGGTAACAACTGAACTCTAACTAGTTGGAATATTAAAAAAGGAACTAACTACATGTTATTCACAATGTTACATGAGGACTTAAAATCTACATAAAGGGACAGCAATAACAAACAGATAAATCTGTGACTAATATACCTTGCTCCATATGGATTGATCTTTGGTAACAGCTTCAACTAGTTGTTGAAGTGCATCATGCTTGTTGGCAGCAGAACTTTCATCATTGCCATTACAAATCTGGAAAAGGTGCCATAGAAAGCAGGGTAAGGATTGCGATAGTTTACATCCTAAAATTTTGCATAAATAATTTGAGAGATTTATTAACCAAGGAAGAGGAGAATCACAGAGAATTTAATTATAAAGTGCAACTCGACAGGCATAGGTTGACCACAGAGAACTCACTGAATGAAGAATCTGAGGAATGCTTGGTTCAGTTGCTGGAGTTAAGTTTATCTTCAGAGCAGAAAGTTTCAGGTGATTGAGTCCCAAATCAGATTCATTATCAGCTGCAGCTAGATGCTCCGAGTCAACTAACCCATTAACCTCCAGACGGGTTGTGGAAGTATGCTCCATGTTTAAGCTGTCGTCATTGCTTTTCTGTGAATTAGCCCATAATCCATCACTCCCACTTGCGGTAAGGGCCAAAAGTTTTGAATCCTTGGCTTTTGAAACAGGAAAATCAGAGTTGGCACCAGTTTCAACACCATGATAGAAGTCTTGAGTATCATCCGACAATGAGTGACCTACAGAACTAATCATATAGGACGGGTCTGGAACAGAATTCCACTTTCTGGCACCATCACTATCAACTGAACCAGCAGAATACCTTCCAAATAAATTATTTTTCTTTGAAGCTCCTACATATCCCTCTTCAGAAGATGTGCCAGTAACGTCATATGGATCGTACTTGGAACGTTGTCTTTCTTTTTTATTTTGTAGAAAATTCATCAAATCCACTTCTATACGAGGGGTATACTGTTTCAGAGCTCGTCTCAAGGAATTTTGTTCTTCAACTGATAAGCTAAGAATAAAATTCAAAACCCCTGTTCCATCAAAGTGTGTGTACACTGATATAATGCATGAAATAGCAGCTTCTTTCAGTTTGGTATTTTTATCATAGACCAATGGTGTCAACTTAGCGAGCCATAACTTGAGGATGCCACTATTTCCAGCACCTTCAGAATTTGAAGGATGCTTGTTAAAAGAGCCAATTGAAAACTCAATTACAGCAAGTTTGGCCTTGGGAGATCGTTGTTCATCCAATGAACGGAGCAAAGCTGGCAAAAGGGAGTCGATACCATATGTTTTGCTTACAATCTCTAATGTAGTTGAGCAAGGCTGCCTCACTGATTCCTTGGGATCAATTAGCCGTGAAAAAACATGGGGCAAAATCCTCTCCATGTAACTTTCAAAAGGTTTTCTGCAAGCTGGAATAAGATCTGCAAGGGTTGACAGAGCAGCCTGTGCAACTTTATGATGGGGATCATCAAGGTGCTGGAAAAATAATTTCATAACCTTCTCAAAGCTCTGAATGATTTCTGGAAAACCTCTAGGCCCCTGCTGTAGCAAAGACCTGACATAACTAAATGCAGCAACCCTAGCATTCCAATCTGAACTAGAACTGAGACCCTCACTTAATGCGTCAGTTAGTGAGGCAGGTCCCTCGACATAACTTGACATTTCTCCTAGCGGGAGCTGACTGTCATCAAAGCTCCTTCTCTTGCTAGAAGACATTCTTCCTGCTGTGTTCTTTCTTGATAAAGGACGTTGAAAATTTGGAACATGATTATTCTGAGAATCCCTAAAGTTAGCATCTTTGTATGGTGACTCTATGTATTGTCTATGAACGTGTGAGTTCATTAATCGCCTGCCTTCCCTTAGTTCAGCATTATCTTCAACAAAACCTCTATCTGGTAGTTTTTCAGAAGCCCTTCTTGCTGAATAAGAACTAAGCCCTGAAAAAGATTCATGAACTGCACTACCTCGATAGGATGATTTAGTTGAATCTTTTGAGGCCTGGATCTGAGTAATGATATCAGACAAACCCAACCCACCATTGCGATTCTTACCTTTAGAGAAACCAGATGGTGCATCTACCAAAGCGTTAGCAAGACTATTTGACGCAGGAACTGCAAGAGGAAATGGTGGATCACGGGACGATGGAGGGTCCACTCCTGCACTAGGGACAGGAAAAGAAAAATTAAGTTCATAAAATTTCATAAATTATGGCTAGTCTTCTATTTTGAGAGAGAATATTATAGTTAGTCTTTTTAGTTTTCTTTCAGCATCCTTTTTGCCAAATATTAAAAGCTGCATGTGGATTGTGAGAAATATTGGAGAAAATATTATTGAATTGTGTATCTAAATTGTTACTATGAGACCCTATTTATAGACACTACATTGGAATCCTTTTTCAACTAGAATTCCTATTCCTACTAACTAGAATTCCTATTCCTACTAGAATTCCTATTCCTATTCTTATTTCTACTCCTATTCTAAGTAAGAAATACTTATTCCTATTCTAACATGGATGAACTTTTAAGGTTTTCACCTTGGCACTAAAATACTACACACAAGATTTTGAGATAGGGAAGAATATAGGAAGAGGAAAGAATTACCTAGATCCAAACTAGAGGATCGACTTCTCTCAGACATATCCAGACCTTTGAGCAGGCTTTCTATAGCAGAAACTTTCTGTTTGCTGGCATGAAGTACACTTTCTAAGCTACGTTCTGTGCCAGTACCAACAGGTTTAGTTTGTGACAGGAGTAGCCCAGTAGAAAGGGATGTGCCTGAAGGTAAACTGGAACTTCTGTCCATAGCAACTATTGCAGATGTTCCATAACCAGAAATTTGTGAAGAAGCAGATGTTTGAGAACCAAGTGAAAAGTGTGAACTCCTCTCTCGAACAGAAGGTGAAGCATGCCGTCTGTGAGTTCCACCATCTTCCTCATTTATGATCTGCAGAAGTGTTTCCCCTTTAGTACAGCATGCCAAATATAAAAGCAATTCAAAGTAATGCTAATCATCAGCGCTGGAAGAGCAACTTTAAGAGAAAACAGCGCACCCTTTGGATAACAGGATCAAAGGACATAAACAAACGCCTGGATCGCTCTGGCCAAGTTCTTGCAAACATTCTGTACAAAGTTCTTGCAGTTGATCGTACCTGTTAAGTTTTCAACTGAGTAACAATTGCGAAAAAAGGGGGGGAAAGATGTATTGCGAGTACAGAATGAAACAGAGTCTGTGTCTGTGAATAAGAGGGGAGATTGAATGATGCATCTGATACATAGAATTCAATGTACATACCTCACCCATTGCATCTCCTACGCAACACTTTATAAGGTCCTCATAGAGTTCTGCTGAACGGTGTATCTCAGATGCATCAGGCCAATGTTCCAGGATTAAAAGTGCATACTCACAGCATCTGCAAGTGTTGTAAATGAGGAACAGCATTGTCCAGAAATAAATCAGAATAAACATGATAATTGACAACAAAGAAACAAACCTTGCACGAAGAACAGCATTTCGATCGTTCTTTGCACAATCAGCAATTCGAGGAAGTGCACGAGCAACTTTGCAGTTGCGCAACATCTGAAAACAGAAGTAGCACCACATGACTAACCAATATACTAACTATTACCAAGGGATGAAAGAGAGATTATTATAATGGCACATAAGGTGTTACCGTCTTAATGCATGTATCAGCAGATTCTGCAATTACGAGAACAGTTATCACAACAAGCTTGAAAAGAACCTGAAATTCAAATCAGAAGTCAGAAACAACCTATGCCATTTAGCTTAAGATCATTATTTTCCCTAAATGAGATGAGAGAAGTAAATATCTCCAGACAGTAGTTAGAAAGAGTTACTCACAGGAATGAACATCTCAGCACATGTCTCAAAATCTCCCAAAAGCTCTTTGGATAAGAAGTTTAACAGATGGCAAGCCTATCAACAAATAAGAAGAAAAAACCATAAAGCCAGTCCATTGGAACACTTTAGTCTACTTATATTTCTCCGTTTTTATGGAGTCTATGCATATGCTATATGATACACTAGTGAGCTTTTCCTCATCAATTTTTCAGGAAAAGAATGAGCAGGTGAAGTACAAGCAGCCAGATAAATGTACTCGGACACTCCAGGTTCTGTATGAGGAGACAATTTAACTGGTAAAATCTAACAGAAAGGACAACTGACTATATGTGCATACATTCAGATTAGGTGATACTCTTTAACCTGAGAATCAATAAGCAATGATGCAAAAAATGTCCACAAAACAATGGAGAAATAAGTGCAAATGTAGAGATGCAGTCCTAGCTTGCATAAATGCATTGTAAAAAGAGAGGGAAACAATTCTATCTGACTATTAAAAGGCCTCTATGAAGATGGCAACTGCAGTGAGGGAAGTAAACAGAATTAGCATGTTTTTTTGGATGTACTGGGATGTAAAATGTTTGATATAAACATTCAAACTTCTAGTAGGTTTTCTGTATATCGATCCATAAGTAGGCAAATAACCCATTTGACACAGCCCAGGTAACAGCGCAGGAGGCAGAAGCGAATAATTAGAGGACAAGTAAGTTTCCGAAAGACACACTATCTGAGTTGCTACTATTATATACTAAATAACAGACCTGTTTGACAATGGTGGATCTCCGATCAGATAACTGTGTACTCAAAGGGACAACAAGTTGCTTTAGAAGTCCACGGAAACAAGGAAAATCAGTTGCACCTGATTAGATGAAATAGAAGATAAGGCACAATATAAACTGGTCAAGACATGATAGGAAAAAAATCACTTCATTAAAAGGGGACATTATTCAGCAAATGTCACTATAGAAACCACACCTCCAATAACAAGAGCTTCAATTCTCTGCATAGCAGAAATACGGATAGACCAGTCCTTCTCTGGCACAAGGGTAGAGGCAATCTTCTCAAATTCCCTAACCAACTCCTTTTCTGAGTACACTTTAATTGGCTCGACAGGTTTCTCCGTAATATCAGCATCCCCTATACAAGAGTAGAGACCAAGTGACGTTTGATCAAGTATACAATCATAGACTGTCTTATGCATTACGTGATCGTAAGAGTTCTCTCTTTTTGCTCAAACTACCCTTTAGACATAGACTCGTAGCAGTTGTTTTACACAGAAAAATACCCCTACACCACCAGCAAATGATTTCTCTATGTTCTTAGACCCATTGCACAATTCTGCTTTTCTCCCTCCCCGCTTCATCCTCGTTCATTAATAACCCTTGAACCAGGAAAAAACATGCACAGAGGATATGCAATAACCTACAATCCTAGATAGGTTAAAACCTTGAAAACTTTTATACCATGTAACATGACAATAGGATGCCCATAAAAGCTTAATAAAATAGAAAATTCCAAGGCATATCGGGTGCATGTACTAACCTCCAAAAAGAGACACCTCTCTTGTTGAGTTTTTAGCCTTTGGGCTGCTTTTCTTGGGATTAAGACCAGTGGATCTCACCTCTGTAGCTGCATAGTTTCTCGGAACTCCATCTGCTAAGGGATTTTTGGGCTCAATCTTCTCTAGTCTGGCATTAATATCTTTTAGCTGCAGCCAATTATCAAGTCAAGACAGAGATCAAAAAGAAATTTTGCTTGCCCCATCACATTTTATTTCAACCAAATTACATAAAATCTACAACTGGAAAACACAGGTAGCTTCATATGCTAGGAAAATATTTGCAAGAATGAAAACATCTCAAGTTATATACATACCATCATGGTAGGAAGATGATGGCGCTGAAGTTCATCACGGAACTGAGGTCCAGCCTGTGAATACATCTCCTGCAATGAAGATAAAACATGGAGAGAGGGACTGTTAAAAGGCATTATGCTTAACCATGGAACTAGATATTTGTTGGTGAAAGGCAGTAAATCAACATTACATCATAGAATAATATAGAGCACGTATTCAGTAACGATGCACAAACATTAACAAGCAGCAATTTGGATCAAACAGAAACCAAATATTTTCAAACATTCATTAACATCCTCTCCTGCTGCAACTTTAACCAGCTACAGAGAAATGATTACCAAGTAAAACTAGTAACAGCCAATCATTTCCACACAGCATATAATGGTTTTAAAATTGTAACATGTTGATGAAGACAATGAAAAAGCTATATGGGAGGTGGTGAGATTCAATATCAGGACCTCTGCCTGCCCCTGCCTGCCCTATACCATGTTGAAGTGTGTAACCATCTCATCTAAAAGCTTAAGTTGTTAGAGAGAGAGCACACGTTTATTATATAGTTATATTCACAATGGTCTTGAAAGAAACATCATATATTAGTATCATCTCAAGACCAGATGTCTGGAACTCGACCATCACATGTTTCAGAAGAAACCCGAATGACAATTGTGGATGAGAAAACCCGCAGAAGAATCATTTCTATTACGCTCCATTAAATCCAAAATCTATATAGCCACTGGGCACATGAATCAAGCTGATCATCTTGGTTACACAGTTCAAAAAAAGGTAACTAAATTCTGGGAATATACTCTTATTTTTTGAAGATTATAGTTTCATATCTTTCCAGATTGAATATGTGTTTATAATCAAACACAGTGTCCTGCAACCTGGCTTTCAGATTGAATTGATCATAGGACTCATTTAAACAATCTTGAGCCTTTGCACTGTTAATCATAGATAGGTAAGTTTATTTTTTATTTTTTGTTTGTATAGATGGGTATGTTTGATCAATTAATCAATCACAGGAGACTTTCTTGATAAACAGGCATAGCCATAACCAGACTGCGAGCTTGTAAGAGCATCAAAACAAAGACAGTGAAATTGGAGCATCTTTATAAAACCAATTCATCATTGAAAGGAAAGGAAAGACACTGAACCTCAAAGTCAGAAACATTCAATGACTTCAATAATGAAACTAGACAATCGGTTTCCGAATTTAAGTTGATTGCGGAACAGAAAAATTGAAGACTTTAAAGTCTAGGGTAACGCCTAGCCTAATTCGATTTTTATTTTTTGATGACAAGGGAAACCCGCAGCCGCTACCCTTTGGGTGCGCACAGGATAAAAAACCCACTCCTATGGCATAGCTCGCAAACCACATGGGAGAGGTAACCCGCACTAAGCAAGCCCGGTGCGACGCCTAGCCTAATTCAATTGAGGGAATGAATATCTAGAAGTCTCAGTAAAACAGTTGGAGCAAGGTGTAGGCATCCTTTTTTTTATCACTTGATAAGTGAGCCAGGTGTAGAAATATCAATCAAGAATATGAGCAAAGTAGAGGTTTATTTTGTGTTCTTTCATTCCCCTCCTGTGAAGCGAGCCCTCGCCTTGCGCTTTAAGCGCACTTTTCCAACACTTTTTATAACACTGCCCGTACATACATTGGTACCTCGCTGGTGGGAGGTGACATGCCAATGAAATAATCGGAATCCGTGCAAGTTGTCACGAACACCACATATAAAAAAGAGTAAACTAGCATTATGTTCCCATCCAAACTCCAACATAATGCATAACCAAAAACTCTATCATATCTATATTCAAGCTATCATTACTGCATGAAGTATATTGGCCTCTTTCGCATGTGCACTCAAGGCATATTAAAGTAAGCAACACCAAACCTTAGTACAATAATTTTTATAAAGTAATAAAATCTTACTAACAATGGGCAAAAAATAGTCGTATACAAGATGAATATCAAAAAGTAGAAAACCTCACAAAAAGACATGATTTTCTACAAACACACCCAATCTTATCGTTTATATCTATCTTACTAAAAATCTTCGGGTGTTCTAATTGATTGAAATCTCTCAAATCCTAACAAAGCGAAAACCACAGTGATTTCTTCTCATCTGTCCCAAGTCTTTATTAGACAAGGCTACCGATACCCACGCCATGGTTATCAAAAAAATGTGAACTAGCATTCACTTCCCATTGAACTCCAACAGAATGCTTAACCAAAGCTCTTTTATCCAGTGTTGTCAAAAGAAAAGGCAAAAATGCTCTAATCAGCTGGGCTTCTAGCGCAAAGCACAAATAAAAGGTGGGCTTCAATGAAAAAGACGCAAAGGGAGAAAACATGCAAATACATATTAAATGACACATATATGAACAAAGATATTGAAAAAAAAAAAAAAAAAAGATAACGTGAAATATCAATGGTTTAGTGTCACCTCGTCAAAAGAGTCTCATTGGCAAGGAAAAGAATGCCTTAGAACCTTAATGCCAATACTAAAGCACACATTAAGCAACGCAAAATTCCCAGCACTTTTTGAGCATCTCTTCAAGATTTAAGTGCACCTTTGACAACACTGCTTTTATCTCTATATTCAACAACATACCCAGTGAAATCCCACAAGTGGGGTTTGGAGGGGGTGAAGTGTACACAAATTTATCCCTGCCTTGGGATGTAGAGAGGTTTCTGATAGACTCTTGACTCAAGGTTTATATCTATATTCAAGCTATCATGAAACTGTATGAAGTATATTGGCCTCTTTTGCATGTCAACTCGAGGCATATTCAAGTAAGCAACATCAACTCTTAATATAAAAAAATTTATCAAGCTATAATAAAATCTTAATAACAATGGGCAAAAATACCCATATCTCACTTTTGCAATAAAATGCCTGAATTCTTAAAATGGTCAAATTAATGAAGCATATGGTCTTTTGTCTTCTACAAATGTTACCATATAGCTACAATTAACACAAACTATCAAAATTAAAGGCAGCAAGTCATCGGCAAAATCACTAATGCAGACAATAATTACATACAACTTTAACAATTCAAAATGGAAGTAAAACCTATCTGCTTCCCTATCTAGAGAAAACAAAATTATTCACTCTACACAATACCACAAATACATGAAATTGAGATACGAAAACATTTTCACTAACCTCAATACACGATATGGCTGCATCTCTAACACCAGGATTAGGATCACTCAACATTTGCAAAATCTGACAATAGCAGCAAAAAAGAAGGATGTTTACAAAATTGGATTTAAAAAGGTTACTTATTTTGTATGACAACATACAAAAAGAGCTTCATCAAGCATGCATGTTGATTCACATACCGGAGGAAGAATAGTTCGTTGAAGGGGCAGCTCCGTTGATGCAAAAAGACCAATTGCTGATGTAACAGTACGAGCAAATTCTTCTCGAACTCTGAAACTTCTGTGCATCCAAGCATAAGACCCTGCCCTCTCAACGATGATAGTTGGTGAAGAAACCTGCAGAATAAATATATTAATCAACCAAATAGATTTCTAATTTCTTCTCCTTGACCACAAGTTGAAATTATCTCATACTTGTTCTAGTTGTGCAACTTGTTTTGCCCGTGAGTTGACCACCATGTCTGTATATTTGATTGCAGGTCTATGGGCAGTGGATCACAGTGGCTGAAAATGTAACCAGTCTTCTGAACATACACAAAAAAATTCTTGTGCTAATACTTTACTTAGTGTAGGTTTACTAAAGTAAATACAATGGTATCATTTTAGATTTTATTAATAGGTGCATTTGGATTGATGGTATTACTGAGAACTGAGCAGTATTCGACAACTTAAAAAGGGAGGATAAGCTAATAGTAGCTCTCATTTATGTGGACATGGTAGTCCTAGCTCTGTTGTAATATTTTACTTGTGGTAACAAATGAATGCTTAATGAGAGTTGGGATTTGTGATGGATTACATCACCGCACTCGGACCTCCTAATATATTTTGCATATAAGCATGAAGTATCTAAAGGAAAAGAACATGTAGTCACTTGAAAAAAGAATGATTAGTAGAACTTAAAGTTGCAGCATTTTTGTTTGCAGGTTGGGCTTTTGCTGACTCTGTCCTGCATAGATTGGCACCTCTTTGGGAGGGTGCCCACAAGTGGTGTTTGGGGAAGGTAGGATGAATGCAAACATTACCTCTACTTTTGGGGTAGAGAGATTATATCCAATATGGTTGTAGCTGTGACAACTAACAATATTTACATCTGAAAGTTAATAAAATTAACGTTCGAAAAATCCCCTTGCAAAATAAGTACTCAATTTGATAGGTGTCTTATTTACATCTTTGTGGCAGTTGAATCTGGTACCCAACTGGTACCTGTTGGTGGTGGGAAGTGGCAGGTATCCAATGGAATTAGTTGAGGCGCACGCAAGCTGGCACTGGTTATCAAAAAAAAGTGCCTCGTGGAGAAAGAAAGAAGATCCCAATTATATTATTTTCACACACTTGGTGGGATATGTGAGGTGGTTTGGCACTTCGCAGACAATGTCATGTACTGTGAAAGAGTTGATGTTAGGTTGGAAGGAGAAGAAGATGTAGCACATGGAATGTGGTTACACTGCGTTAACGTGAGTTGTCTGGACAGAGAGAAACCGGAGAGCTTTTGAAAGGGTAGAGTCGAGTTCTCCTAGTTGAGGAGTTCTCCATCTCTCTGATCCCTTTATTTTCTTTTGGTGCACCCATGGAGCTCCCACTAGAAGATTTGGAGTTTGTAAAGAATCATTTTTTTGTACATTCTTTATCTTTTGGTATACCCCTTGTGTATGGTTAGTTTTTTTGCCATGAAAATACATTTTTACCTGATAAGAAAAGCCATCTTCATATGCTAAATTAGTTTTACATTTATTTATTTATCATCAAGTAAACATATTTCATGTCATAAACAAGGCCATAAACGACCATATACAAGTGGTACACCAAAAAAGGTAAAGAATCTGCACAATCAACTGGTTCTGTACAAACTCCAACCACAATAGGGGACTATCTGAGTGCACCAAAAATAAAATAAGGGAGCGGAGGCTACTTTATAACCAAGGGAAACTCAACTCTATATCTTCAAAAACTCTTCTATTCCTCTCTCTCTCTCTCCAGACAACCCACCAAAAAATCCTCGAGGGTTAATGGTAAATGCTTTGAAAGGGTCCACCCCTACCCTTCTCCATTTAAATACCAGGCTAAATTAATTGTACATTATAGGCAACAACCATAATAACTTCATTGTTTGTATTGCTTTTCTCTTTAGATAATCATACATTTGATCAAAATTAACATGTCAAGGAACTTGATCATTAGAAACGTTCTGCAGTCCAAATATTGAATTTTCAGTAACAGAATGGTGAACTTAATCTTGCACTACAATCACTCTTTTCATCCATGAAAGTGTGTCGGGGCTGGCTGAATGCTAAAGCCACTAAAGCATTGGGTTTAGGCCTCAAATTTTTGAAGGCCCTAATTGAGTGAGCAGTTTCCTTATGTTTAGTGCCCATCACTCGCTTCGTTGTGTCCTGTATGAGGAGTTATCCACTACACTAATTACTACAAGTTCTTATCTTTTATTAATTAGTGTCATTTAGCTTCCCATTTGGGAATGGATTTTTCTTTGTCCACATACATCCATCCTTTCCTGTTTATAACAAGTTCACTTTTCAATTTCACTTCAGCTTTTCTTAAACAAACTTATTATCTTTGTCACATTTGATTGATTCATAAATCAAAGAGCACTTCTTTTAAGATTAAACCAAGATACTTGTATTTTTAATATCAAAAATTGGAAGAGTTGTAATATAGTAGTGAAACTCCATAGCACTTTCCTCCTATTTGAATTTAATGTTTTTTCTAGCATATGGTGATTCAAATAATTCTAGAGCTAATTATTGTTACATAATATCAATCACGTCTAAACAAATATATATTAAATGGATTTTGGATATGTTTGTTATTAATTAACAGAAATAATTTCTTTTTGAGAAGCTTACGCCTTCCAGTTCAAAAAGAAATAATTAAAATAATTAATCAATTATAGCTCAAAAAGCTAGAAATATAGCTTCAAATAAAAATATACCTGAATTTGTAAAATAAACTAGTGTTTGACCATAGATTTTGATCAAATTTTGAAAAAATTTCAAATATTTGTTTGACCGTGAAATTTGACCATCTTAAAAATAATTTCCTCAAATATTGTCAAGTTCCAAAAGAAGATATTGAAATTTTTCCAAGTACTCCCTCCATTTATTTTACTTGAGACTTGACACACCCATTAAAAAAACACATGTTATTTTACCACGTTACCCCTATTAATTCGTGTTTAGTATTAGGTCTTGAAAATAATTTGCAGAATAAGTAATTAATAGTAAGGATAAAATATGGGCAAAAATAATTATGTTTTCTTAATATGTTAGAAGTGGATCTATTTTAGTGAATCTATTTTTGAAGAAGTGGACAAAATAAAAGTGAATAGAGGAGTAAAATGCATATCCAGAGACAACTTCAAGTTTCAAAAATCACAACTTCAAGAACTCAAATTGTCATCAACTTCAAAATATATGGCCAAACGGATTCAAGTTTAAAGCCTCACATTAAAACTTAGATTTATGTCACAAATTTTATTGAGCTGCATCTCACTAATTTTGGATCCTTTTGAAAATACTAGACATACCCCAATCAACTGGACTTCATATATATTAAGTATTTGTAACCATAATACAATTGGGTCATATAATTTCTTTAATCTTCACCTGTTCCAATCAAACTTCAATCATTTCCACCACCTCCAACCACCCTTAAACCCCACACAATAAAAAATTTAAAAAGACAAAAGAAAGAAATCTTCAACCATTATTTAGCATTTGAACCAATCCAACAACTATGCAACAATTCAAGGTTGGCTTTATGAATCCTCTATACTGATACCATTTCATCATAAAAAAAAAAAAGGGTTCTTCAGAAATCTCACACTTACCTCTGCACTGTCATACAAATCTCAACCAATCCAATTAATTCAAAATTTGAAGAAATTTTTTTTTATGTTCGTGTGAAGTAGACAACCAAATTAAATTTGCATAAAACTCACCTCAATTAATGTACATGAATAAAAGCAAAAAAAGAAAGAAAGAAACATAATCCAATTAGGGTATAATCACAGTAAAACGCTTTCATGCATAAGTACCTGCATCAAAGTAAGCAGCAATCGCCTAGCAGCATCTCTAACCGGCTGTTTAGCATCGCCCAATCTTTCTACAACGGCAGGTACAAGAGCATTGAAGTGAAGCTTAAAATGTTCACCGGATAGAACAGCAGCGGAATCAAGTGATTGTAAAGCACCCTGACAGACCCTGAAGTTGTTGTCTTTGAGAAGATCTATGCATACATCAACAAGCGAAATAACCTCAGAAGAAGAGAGACTCTTTCTAGAAGCTTCGAGAAGTTCGTGAAGTCTCTCAACACCAGCCATTCTCTCCTTCGTATCCTTGGCTCGCGCCAATTCCAGTGCCTCCTCCATCGCGGGGGGTAAGTAGGGTTCCGATCTGGTGCTATGAAGGTCAGATCTGCGGTGGATTTGGGAGGAAAAAGTGACAGAGGAGAGTGAACTGTGAAGAAAGAGAAAGGAGAGGGATTTTAGAATTAGTACAAAAAATTGAGGGGCTATTTGCTATATTAACGGAAGAGAGGATTTAGCATATGTAATGAGTTGTATGTATGAAAAAGAAGAAAGAGTATTTGCTATATCTGTGTGGTTGGAACAGTTGATAAGTGGCTTGAGAGTTGTGACAAAAATTTACTACACTATTTTGATTAAACTTCTAACTTCACACATTACAAATTAGGACATATAATAAATTTACTTAAACCTTATTTGTTTGCAGTTAAGTATGTTTGATTTTTAGGTCTGAATCTAAATCATTCTGATTCAACTCATTAAATTCATTTATTTATTTATTTTAAAAATCTCTTAATGGGTCTGAACGAATCAGATCTGAAAGAGACTCTTAACAATATTCAGACTGATTTGATAAGTTATCAAATGATAAAAATAATAAATCATAGTTTCTCTGCTTTGGGCGTGCCTTTTTTTAACTCATAATTAAAAAAATTCTTTCTCGGTTTTCTCAATCAAACACCATTTTTTTCTAACTGGTAAGTTTTCATAAATCTTTTCAAGTATTGTTTTTATATATTAATAATTTTCTTGTATTGTTGTGTGTCAAGAACACTGGTTGCAATAATATTTTTGGTGTATTGTTGTTAATCAAGGTTTTTGAATGAAAAAATAGTTCTATAAATCATGATTATTAAAACTTTTTTTTTAATCAAAAGTGATATATTTCGTTGAAATAAAAATTTTATAATATTTTATTAATATAATATTCAATATCACTTCTACATTCAGATATTGAAAACAAACAACATTAATTATTTAGTGTTCAGATTTAGAGACCGCATCTTAATATTCAGATGTGTATGCTGATCAAAACACTCAAATGTTAATATTTAGATGTATATTCAGAGTCAAATCTCTTAATCTCAATGGAAACAAATGGGACATTAATGTTTAATTTAACTGTTCAGTAGATTAATAAGTTCAAATATTGATTTAGAGTAACTTGTTACAAATTCTTTGAATGTGAATGTCTATTCATAATTTTTTTGACTATACATGTACCAATTATTAATAATTCATATATTAGTAAAATGAAGTTTTCAAATCTTATATTTAAGACATTTTTATAAGTTTGTTGGACTAAGTGGATTGACCATTGAGTTTATCCATAAAATTATGTACTTATCATTTATAGTATTTCCTAGGTTCTATAAACCTTTTTGGATAAGAATGTATTTATTTATTTATTATGGTACTTAATATGGTGACTTTTAAAGTAATTTTTCAATCTATAAATAGGGTTGTTCATTCACCATTGTGAGACACACAGGAGACATGAATACATTTGAATAAATGATCTCTACATTTTACTTCTCATATATCTTTGTCTATATTTCTTGTAGTATATTATTCATATTTTATAATATGTTATTAGACAAGAATTTAGCCAATTGAGGTTGAGTTTTAGTTTTTCTTTAACTCATGTTCTGATTGATTCGTTATCAAAATTAAGAAGAAAAAATTAATAATTATTGCAATCAAGGTAGTATATACATAAAATCAGGCATATACTACTCGTTGAATATTCTCTACTCCACAAAGTTCCTTAAATGGAAGAAGGTATAAAATTTTGGTAGCATGAGTTTGAACATTATTTTGATTATATTTAATGAATTTTATTTCAATTTGAAAGACTCAAAGGGTGATTCATGTTGTACTTCGATCTATTATACCGTTGGTTGAGGGTAAGACGGTGGATTCAAGTCTCATCGCACCATAAGGGTAAGACATCAGGTTAAAATCTGGATGCACCATAATGAAAATGTTTGAGGTAAAGACGGTAGATTCATAAACTATCGCACTAACAGGGTAAGACATCAATTTGAGTTTTGATGCACCTTTATGATGATAATTGGGTTCAAGTCTCATAGAATTATGGCCTAATATGGGTAAGACTGAGTTTAAGTCTCAACGCACCATGGTGATGATATAACGATGACCAAGACTTTGATGAAAAATCATGAAATTTGTCCCACTGAATTTGCTCCATTCCTTATAGCGAATGTGGTAGCAGTACTGATAAGTTTGAAATCCGTCAAATTACTCTACTCTATCATATGATGTGGTATCAGTGAATCATAGGTTTGAAAGATAACTAGTGATTGAATATATGAATAAGGGCATTGATGGACAAAATAACAATAGTCATTATTGTGGTAATTATAATAGGAAGTACACTATGGGTTCTCCAAATAGTTTTTCAAAATATGAAGGTAATTTTTATCATCATAATGGTATGAAAAGTCATTGGACCCGTGATCGTTGTGCGACCTAATAATTTGATAAAATTATAAAAATCCTACATCAAAAGAAAGGGCGACAAAGAAGTGTTACACTTGACCTTTCAAAGTGATGTTGAGGTAGCTCATTCAAAGGCATAACAATATGCTTATAATTCAAATTTATGAAGCACATATAAATGACTATTTCATTCCTTGAAGAGAATGTGACTTGTGATAAGTATCGTGAATGCTCGATCATTCTGAAACAGAATAGATTGATAAATCATTATGAGTTGGATATATGCCACCACTCACTTCTATAAGAGGTTTGAGAAAAATTATATATGTCATAACTAACCTCTACGAGAGGTTTGAGAAAAATAAAAATCAGTTGGCATGATCGGTTGGTCATCCCGATCCAATGTGATACAAAAATAATTGAAAATTTACGTTCTTATATGATGAAGAACTAAAAGATTTTTCAAGAACTGTCTTTTGTTACTTCTTCTCATGATAAAATGATTATTGTATCATTATACCAGCTAAGGTTAAGATTGCATTCCCTTGAGATTCTTGGAACATATAAAAATGTGAATATGGGCTCGTTCACCTGTCATGTGGACCATTTGCAACAATATGATAGTTGCATTTATGGGATGGTCACATATGCTTTGTTGTCAACTTACAAACTGATTTTTGTAAGGTTGTTTGCTCAAATTGCTAGTTAAGAGCACAATTTCAAACAATAAAATTATATTTGTATTGTTATTTAATTTAGCAGAAATTGTATGCCTTTAATTATAGCTAAATCATTAGTATGAGAACAAAACTCCCAAATGAGATCTAATATGAGAGGAGTTTATTTAATATGTAACAACACATGTATGCATCAAGCTAACAAGGTTTCCCATTCATAATTGGTTCAGAGTCAAGAACCAAATAATTTTCATCTAAAGTTTGAATGTGCAATATCTGATTTAATTGCTCCACCACGCACAAGATGGACCTCAAAATGAAGTTGGGGCGAATGTTAATTTTTTTAACATTAGGGGGAGAGATGATTGACAACTTAAAATTATGAGATGAATTATCTAGATCCTCACTTTTAAAAAAAAAATAATTTGAACTTGAAGTTCAAGAGATAATTCATTTGCATAATGTTGCAAATTAATTGTCAGATGAATTTGTTAGTCTTGTGTTATAACTCAACTGCAAATACTCCAATGAGAAACCCTTTAAGGACATAGTCTATGGTATGTCTGAAGCGTGATAGACCAATCGATTCCAAATGAAATTTTTTTTAAGCAATGAGAGGGGTAAATGACCAAGATGATCATGATAATGTGGCAAATGCTTGCACGATGACATAACATTTCATAAAACATTGACAAAGGTTTAGGTACCTAAAATGATGAAATATGAAGAGATATCAATAAGTTATGTCATATTGAAATCAAGTCAAAAGAACATCGACGGTATCTTTCATATGAAGCAGTGCTCAATACTATAGATGATGACGAGGATCTTGAATTCGAATATGTCATATGGTCCGAACAAATAAATGATTGGCTAAATAAATACATTATTCAAGTATATTATGTTTCACTTTGAAAAGTAATGTTTTGGACTTATAGTCCATGGATCAAGATATAATATCAATGGGGTACAATGAATCAGTTTGTGAAAGTGTAACCGTAAGACATAAAGTACAGTATGTGCCTCAAGACATAAAAGAGTTTTCGCAAAAGCCCTGACATTATTAA
Source organism: Solanum lycopersicoides (assembly GCA_022817965.1). NCBI lineage: Eukaryota > Viridiplantae > Streptophyta > Magnoliopsida > Solanales > Solanaceae > Solanum > Solanum lycopersicoides. The sequence continues at coordinate 94,207,425 of CM040626.1, forward strand.
ATTGAGATATATTCTTTTGTGGTGAATGCAATGATGTCACGATCCGAGCCTACACCCTGGACGTGGCCGGCACTCCAGAACCATTGTTGGTCCCCGACGAACCTCATCTTGGCTGAATACAAGCGAAAGATGAACTTTAGCATATGTAAGCATCAAATTGAAAGAAACGTTTAAAATGGTTTACTAAATATCAAAAACTCTCTGAATATACTGAGTATGAAACATAAGTTTTAAATAAAATATCTGAAAGACTCTCCAAAACTCTTTATCTATGAATCCTCTACTATACAAAGATGAGTGTTGGGACAAGACTCATGACTCCTCAAAAGAGCTACTAATAATAATTCATAAACCGGGAATCCTTCGGAAATAAGGAAGCCTCACTCAAAAGTTGATGATCAGATGAAGTGATCTCAACAAACTCTTGTTCAGGATCTTAAGAACATGTATCTACATCAGTAAAAGATGCAGGTCGAATGACATCAATACATTGAATGTACGAGTATGCAATATAGATGAATAATAAATAATTGAATGAATGGATTGCAAAAGATATATATATATATATATATATATATATATATATATATATATATATATATATATATATATATATATATACACACATACTCAACTGAATGTAAAAAAATAAATGAGTGAAATCATTAAAACTTTACAAAAATACCTACTCATCTCTGAACTCAACATATTAAGTAATATAATAAAAGTACACTTTTAACTCTATTTGGGAGATTTCTAACTGACAATCATTACTATGAGCTACATGATGATACAACGTCTTGCCCACGCTGTTAGAATTGTCTTATACCTTATCGAGATGTAAGAAATCTCAACTAAGTGGATCCACTAAGTTATGCTTAAAATACAATAAGGAATCATCTAAAAGTATGACCCTTTACCTATGTTGGTAGACATGGTTTATGAGAATTTTGAGTTGTCTGAAATCATTCTCATATCGGTGCTCAATACGACTCTAAATAATATATACACTCATTCTCATATGTTTTTAAACATAATTCTTCTTCTGATTTAATTTGAGATAACTGCTCAAACTATCATCTTAAAAGAGGTAACTACTCTTGAAAAATCTTTTAAACTCATAACTCATTTAGAATCTATGTTTCTCTTTTATCAATGTAAAAATTAATACATCTGAAAATACATAGTCCTCTTATACTCTTATTCAACTCATACTTGAAAACTCTTTCTCAAAACATACCAAGATTATATTATAGTATGATTATTGATGACTCAAAAGTCATATTGCATAAAATTTTGATGGTATATCTAAATACCATATTGCTCATACATTGATGGCATACTCGATTGTCATACTAATCATATTTTGAAAAAACTCATTTCTCAAAATTCAGTTTAAGAACTCAAGTGTTGACTTTAAAAAACTTCTCAAAATTTATGACTCAATATACGATTCATGCTGAATTATAGACATGAATAAATCAACTCAAGGATCTCAATAAAAATATAAAAACTCAAGGACTCAAAACCGGAACTCAACGATACTTCTTATCTCAAGAATACTCAAATCTATGTATAGAATTCTAGATTACTCTTTTACTAATTTGAAAGTAGATGTAAGGCATGAGGATGAACTAGTTCAACACTATGATAGCTTTACATACCTAGAACAAGGTTCATGAAGAATCTTAAAGAGGAACTTGATTAGAAGAATTGAAACTCTAGCTTGAAGGAGAAAAATCAAGAAAACATTTCTTGAGATATCTTGATCAGTTTCTTGAAACTCTATGACCAAGAATTATGATTTTCATTAGCAATTCATAATTGTATGGAGGTATTTGAGTTGGAATGATGGAATTCTTGGAGAAAGCCTTACCTTGAAAAAGAATCTGGAAAAAAGACGAAAAGAATCTTGAATAGAGTTCTCTACTTTGATTTTTTCTTAGTGGTTAAGATATAAGAGAATGATGAATTAAAAGATGAAAATCTAATTATTTTTTGTCTTTAATTAGTCAAAAAAATCATTTATGACTTTCTTAGAGGTAAAAAAGACAAAAAAAGATCCTTCTTAATGTTTTTTCGTCGACTAACTCGTCATTGCAATATATCAAGTTACTGAAATAGTCATAACATTTTACTAAAAATTTGGATTAATGCGAAATTGGTTGTATTGGGAAGAGGATTCAACTACCTTTCATTTGATATCTTATGAGCCACCTAACTCATTATGTACTGAAAGTTATGGCCGTTTAAAGTTGACCCAAAACTTAAAAGAACTTACGAATTACTTGAATGAATTCTCTTTAGTTCTTTTTGGAACTCAAGGTGCTACACCTACTGACCTTAACACTTAAGAAAATTTAAATTCCTCGATAAAAATCTTACTCACTACGAAGTATAACTCGAGTCTTAGCTCAAAATTTTCCAAGATGTTATATTATCACCCCCTTTGGAATCATTCGTCCTCAAATGACGGCTGAACTGGATATGAAACGGGGTTACTCTTATCATCTCATATGACTCATGAACTTGTCAACTAACACAGGATGAACTAATTCATACCAAGAGTTGTGACCTTCTATAGCACCTAAATCAAGAACAATGTTGTTGTGAACATAATCACACTCTCTCTGAAGTCACCTTATCTTAAACAAAGAAAATCTATGCATCAAGTAGGAATAGAAATACCAGGGGTAATATGACTGCTAGTTGTTAAGCTTAGTATGGGTTCGATGAGACACCTGTTGAGAATGTAACAAGCAGTACTTACAACTTTTGTCCAGAATGATCAGGGAGATTTTGCTCTAGTAACATGGTTCATGTTGTATCTTGTAATAAACGAAATTTCCTTTCTACCGTTCCTTTTTTTTTAGGCGACTTGGGTGAAGAGAAATTTTGGATGAAAACATTTTGAGCACAGAAATCTTCAAAGGCTTTGTTCTTAAATTCGCCACCATAATCGATGTGGATAGTTGTTGTCACGACTGGAATCTAGACCCCAGACGAGACCGGCGTCGTTGACCTCTCAGAGGTCGCAGACAAGCTTACTTACGTCATTCTTACTTCATCTAGGTTAATTTAGCAGAAAATTTGAAACTTTTTGCTTCTTAACATACTTATAAAAACATTCTCATTTATACGTAATTGTTCACCATCAACCATCTAACATTAAGAGATAAGCAACTGAAAGAAATAGTTCAATTCTTATTAAGTGTATAATTGCCAAAATGGCACCAATACATAGTCTGAATAAAAATAGGAAGGAAACGCTAGTGGAACATGCTCCACTAGCTCAACTCTAAAACTAAGCTAGAATATAAAACAGTAGCATCCTCGAAAGCATGAGGACCTACCAAAACCGGATGAATGCTGGACGTCCGGATAACTGCAGCGATGATCCTGTAGCTCTATCGTCCACCTGTGCCTGCACCTAAAATAGTAAAGTTTGTATATGGTTAGTACACACTTGTACTAAGTATGGGTATATGCAAGCACACACCAAGGACATGCATGAGAAAGAATAGCTCTTTTCTAACGACATGATTTTTGAAAGTCAAGTCAGTGGACTTGCCAAATTGGGATTAGGAAAGTTTCCACATTTGGATTAGGAAAGTTTCCAAATTTGGATTAGGAAAGTAAATGAGCTTTCCAGATTTGGAATAGTAAAGTTATGCCATGATAATAACATACATCATCATACTTTTTACATTTGCACACAACACATAACATTTACACATAGCACATATCATATAGCATACAGTACATTTTGCATGTAGCACATAACTTCTTTCATATCATTCATTCATATGCCATGAGACCTTGGAATCATGGACTTGACATTAAGACATCCCAGAAATGAGGGCTCAACAGATGGGACCTCAACTAGGAAATCTCCATTAGCAAACACAGAGTCTGTTTCATTCATTCATACGTACTTCATTTCATTTCGTTCGTAGGCCAGTGTGAAAACTAGCTATACCTAGGGTGTAGTTTACGACTTTCATCGGGTTTGCTGTGCAATGATCAAGAATAACCTAGTGTTATTACCTGAGTCTATCTCACCTCTTGATTATCCTATCCTAACACCTTTGGTATCGTTCATTTCATTATGGGCATCATTTGAGGCTGGCCTCATTCATTCATTGGGAACTTTAACTTTAACCGACATAGATCATGTGAGCATCATGAAATCCAGTGTCTCCCCCATACCGAAAAGAAGTGGAATCACCGGCCAAAGTGATCCAATAACATGCTAGCGTACATGGGAATTTAACCCCGCCAGATCCCTATATTGGCAGTATAGGTTCGAAGACTAGGAGATATAAGGAGACCCATACCCGGCAAGCCGGACAGTCTCATCTCATGAGAGTTACGTGAACCTCCGTCCTTCTCGAAAGAAGGCATCACCGCTCATAGCTAGCCTATCGGTGCTCAGTACAAAGTTCCATTTCATTCATCTCATACGTCATGGAGGACATCATAGCTCATTAGATGATTTCTCATCTCATCATTAGTATTAAGTGTGTTAAGCTCAATACCTTCATTAGAGTGTTCATAGAGACTGATCTCTTCATTACCTTACACTCTCATAGGTGAGTACGTATTGGTAACATTTATTTAGGCTCATTTGAGATTGCCCTCATCATTTACATTAGCCTCATATCATGTTGTCACCACATTCATCATCATTAGCACCTTTGCTTTTCATAGTTACTCACCTCTTATTACGTGAACGTTCATTTCATCATATACCAATGCACTTGGCCATTTAGTGTATCTTACACTCATACTTAACCCTTCTAGGGTTCATCATTTCATTACATACTTCTTAGATTCACTTACTTTGAACGTATGTTAGACTTATGCGTCTATACATTCAAGTCATGACACTTCATTCATATTTCGTCTAAGATTATGTGATACAAGACTTATGCATCTTGTATATGTGCCAAGATCTTGATTTCGATCTAAGTATGTGGCATTATTCTCGGATATTTTATTCACGTATGACTTATGTATCAATACGGAAGCTTGAGCAAGAAAACCCAAGTCTTGAATCAATTGGATATCATTTATATTTTTAATTGATTTTATTCTAATATTCATAACATTATGACTCTAAGTTAAATCACAATATTAACATTGAAGGATTAATTTTCTCCTTAGTAATAATCCTAATTTGGCCGAAGGGTTGTGGGTTCAAACCCCCCACAACCCCTTTTTAATTTTTATTAACTTCTTCTTGCCCAATTTCGCCTAAACCAAGAGGTTGTGGGATCAAACCCCCACAGCCTCTTTTATTTTGTTCTTTAATTTGCCTAAGTAGGGAGGTTGTGGGTTCGAACCCCCACAGCCTCCTTACCTTTAATTTAATTTTCGCTATGGGCTGTGAGGTGGTGGGTTCGAACCCCCACAGCCCCATATATATTTTTCTTTTTTTTATTTTCGCTAGGTTGAGGGCATTGGCAGTGAGGTCGTGGGATCAATCCCCCACCGCCTCACTTGCTTTATTAACTTATTTTCGCCTCCTCTAGTTCCAGCCTTGAGGTCGTGGGTTCGATTCCCACGCCTCACATCTTTTTTTTTCTTTATTATCCTTCTTCCTTGCTTCCCACGAGTCATGTGTTCGATTTACCCCATCCCCATTTTTTTATTAATTCATTTCGTGGGCAGCAGCTAAGGGGTTCGATTCCCCTTAGCCCCAACACATTTTTTTTTAAAAAAATTCCAGCCTCTTGGTCATGTGAGGTCTTGGGTTCGATTCTCCTTGACCTCACCTATTTTAATCACTTTTAAAACTCTTCCAAAATTTCCAGAACCTGCCCGAAATCAACATCACAAGCTGGAAATTTTAATTACCTTTTTGCAGCCTATTTTCTCCACTCTTTAACGTTAAAAGTTCATGCATTTGGAGTAGTTTTTAGTGAGTCCTTTAGGTGCATTTTCATGGACATATTTGGCCAATAGTTTATCATTAAATTCAGCCACATTACACTTAAATGAACATCATTATTTACATAAGTTTATACACTTAAAATGACACCCAAAACCATATCAAACTTGAAGCCATAAATCAAAACTCATTTACAGTAAGTTTACAGTAAGTTTACAGTGAACTTTTTGCACCTACACACACATATTTTCGGCAACAAAGCTTGTCATTCATATGATTCCAAATACATGTTCATGAACATATTCATCACGAAAACACATTGCAATACCTAATATCTGTCAGCAAACATACCAACCTATGATTTGATGGGAGCTAATGACAGGGATATGCAACGGGGAACAACTTAGTTTCGGATTAAAATCGTCTGAGTCCTAAGGGTCTCTTGGGAAAGGGACCAAGAGTAAGAATACCCATACCTTAGTTTTCTTGTTCAACCACGAAAATGCTGCCCAAAAACCTCTCCACAAATCAGTCCAAGCTTTCTCAATCGTCCACACTACTCGACAACCACTTCTCTTTGCTTTACCGTTTGGTTACTTTGTTTTTCTTAAATATTTCGTGTGAGTTCTTCAAGTGTGAAGAACTCTTGATATATTTTCAGTTCTTCACCTTCCTTTGGCAGAGAGAAACGTGAGAGTAAATTGTGAAACGTGAGAGAGAGATATCGTGAGAGAGAGAAGCTTTAAGATAGGAGTTTTGGTTTGGGAATTAGTCAAACTAGGACTCCTAGCTAAATTATTAAATAAAATCTGATTTTTTCTTTTTCTTAAATCAGATGATATTTATTATTTAATTTAATTAATTTATCCAACTAATTAAAAGCAAGTTAAATCCTTGTTTCAAGTGGGGTTCGAACCCGAGTGGCTCCCATTTGCGAAAATGGGTCACTCCGGGTTGCCCCACCCGAATTGTTTTAATTAATTAAATTAATTTATTAAATAATTAATTCCTCAGGGTAATTACAATATTACCCTTGGCTCGGAAAAGACCATTTTACCCTTGGACCCTCAAAACTTAAAATTTCTTCTTTTGAGTCCGGTAAAAAATCTTTCGATTAAATCTTCGTTTTCGTGAGCCTCACATGGTTGGTTCCAACCTTTCCAAGCTCAATTAACTTTCCAAGTTAGTTGGCTTGGTCGTAGTAAGGGTTCTGAGGTCTGATTCTACGCGTATCAATCCGTGTGGACCTTGATCTAATTGCCCGCATTCTTGAAAAAACTAAGTCTTGATCCTCTTCATTTTTAGGGTTGTTACAGTTGTGATGAAATAACCTATCTTTCTTTGCACTTTTCTATAAAATACTTCGAATTTAGCAAAGACTTCATTTTTGTAAGTAAGAAAGATTGTCCATGTAAGATTTGAGAAGTCATCAACAATTAAAAAGCATATTGTTTACCTCTAATGTTGAAAGTTCGAGTAGGATCAAAAAGATCAATGTGAAGAAGCTGAAAGGGGTTTAGAAGTACTTACAATATCATTTTTCTTTAACAGATGAGTGAGTTTGCTTACCCAATTGACATGCATCACTGATATGATTTTTCTCAAAAAAATAATTTTGGTAGACCAATGATTAGTTCAAGTTTAGATAATTTCTCAAGAGTATGTATGCTTGTGTGTCCAAGCTTTCGGTGTCATAGCAAAAGATCACTTGAGACTGCAGTAAGACAAGTAAGAGAGATAAAATCAACATTATTTATATATATATATATATATATATATATATATATATATATATATATATATATATATATATGTTAACTCGATCTCCGATGAGTGTGAGCCTTTTCTCAGAATGTTTGATAATGCAACTTGTTGTATTGAAAGTGACTTAAAGTCCGACATCACATAGTTGACTAATGTTGAGGTTGTTTTTGAGTCCTTTAATTAAATACACTTCAACTAGATCACATGATGAGTTGAGAGTGATATTTGGAACTTCGATTACTTCTTTTTTAGCATTGTCTCCGAATTTTACAAATCATCCATCGATATTTTTGATGATTTTGAAATTTTCTTTCTTCCTGCACATATGTCTGGAGCATCCACTATCAAATACCCACATCCACCTTTGGTAGTTTTTCTTAGACACTCATTCAGAACAATAAAATTAGTTTCTTTTTGGTATCCAAGTATTTTTTTATTCTTGATGATAGTAACTTTTGGTCTCCAAATTTACTTTTCAAAATATTTTCTACTATTAAAATGATTTGTGACAAAGATCACCACAAATATAACAAGATATTTTAATAGAAGTCTCAAGAGAGTAATAAGGAGAGTTAGGTATAGATCTGATTAGGAGATCTTCTCCTACTTTAGATCTGTTAGATCTAACAGAGTTATGACTAAGAGATTTTCTGATATTGTACTTATATTTTTACTTTCTTTAGTTCTTCTGCAAGTAAATCAACTTCAATCTGACTTGCTTCGATAAGAATCTGTCAATCTTTCTTCTCTTAAGCAATCTTACTGTATTCATAAATGAATTTCTGAATTCATTAGTTACCATGTCCAAAGAGTTTTGTAAGTCATTATAGTTAGGGTAATTAAAAGATCTTACCTTACTTGTTTCACCTAGTGCCATGAAACATATTTTGGCAGTTTCATCATGATCATCTTCGGATGTTTCTCATTGATATCAGACTTTGAGACTTTTTGATCTCAATTTCTTCAATTGTTTCTCCTTTTTCGTGCTGGCAATTATGTTTAATATGTCCAGATTTTCACAATTGTAAGAACGATCATCATTTCTTTTAAATTCATTGTTCTTGAATTCCTATTGAGGTCTCTGTCTTCTTTGCTTGACTTCACAATTTATGAGCGTCATTCCTTCGTTTTGATATTCATTAATTTCTTCCTCGACCTCGGATGTTTCGACTGTAAAGGCCACAATTTTCTTTTTATCATTTTTGTTGTACCTGTTAATATGATTTTGTTCATAGATCATTAGGTTTCCATGAAGTTTATCGTAGGTCAGTTTCTGCAGATCTCCATCTTCAAGAATAACAATTTTAGTCTTCGAGCCTTGAGAAGACTGTTGATGAGTTTTCTAACTTGTAATCCATTTAAGTACACCATTCCAAGAAATTTGAGTTCTTAAATAGTTTTACTAAATCTCAAGAACATGTCTTCTACATTTTCATTTTCGATCATCTTGAATAATTAATATTTGTTAACTAATGAACTGATCTAAGTTTTTTTTACCTTGTTGGTTCCTTCATAAGTTACTCCTAGTTTGTCCCATATTTCTTTTACAGTTTTACATGTTGAGATCTTGTCACTGCATAGTATAACAAACTTATAACTCTAGCATTACTTTGAACTATCTTTTTTTTTCCTTATTTGTGATATCGAAGGACTCAGGATCAAATGACATATCAATGACATCTTTTCCCGTAAGCTCAGAAATAGGTTTTGAACCTTTCTTGATCACAATCCATGCTTGTAAGTCATTTAAATAAACAAATATTTTGAATCTATCTTTCAAATGGAAATAATGTTGGCCACTGAAATATGGTGGTCGAGTTGAGGAATGTCCATCTTGAAGTAGATCATTAGGAATCTAATAGTGTGCCATTGGATCTTTGTTCACGTGTGGTCAAAACTCCTGCAATCGACTTTCTGTATTTATCGACTCACCTGCAAGTTAGTAACACAATTATAAAATAATAGTAAGAGTAGTAAGTAAACAACACACAGAGTTTTATACTGGTTCGAAACACCGATGTGGTACCTACTTCCAGTCCCCTTGGATTTCCTTAAAAGTTTGAAGAGAACTCGGGTGACACAAGGTATTTCAACTGTAAATCTTGTATGATGCGCAAATCAAAACTTCTATTTTGACACAATCTCAACTCGTATAACCTACCCTCAGTTTCTTCTTTCTCTTTTCTTTTTCAGTTGTATACTCACAAGAATACAATGCTTTTAAGAAAGACAACATAAGACAATAGTACAAGCTCAAGTGAAGTGCATACTTCACAAGTAATGTAAATGCAGGTTGATATAGGTAGGTGTATGCTCTTTGAAAGGAAAATACTAGAGGTATTTCAATCAAGGATATTGATGAATTTCTTGATCGAGGCGATTTGATGATCCGTGTCCATATTGAATATGTGCATGGTAAAATCTTTTTCCTTGATTGGAGTGATTTGTTTATCCATGTCCATATTAGATATGTGCATGGTAAAATCACTTTTGCTTTCTTCCTGTGATGATCTTCTCGATTCTTGACTTAATTGTCTCTTGTGATTGCTGATCTTCAGATTTCATTTAAGATAGCCGTGAACCTATTCTTCTTTTTTCGAGGCAATTTTGCTTGATTCGCGATTTGGATTGTTGATCTTCACATTTGATTATAAATCAAGATGGACTTGATTTAACCATTGCAAGGCTGTGGAAATCTATATCCCTTTGATTTAGGGATCATGTTTCTTTTCCTTCTTAGTGTTGCGTGGTTGGTTTCTTTCTTTTTGGATTTCTTTACCAACGAAGAGAATAAATAATTATTAAGTGTCGTTTATCAAAATCAACTTATTCTATGGAGTTAACACTTAAGTCATGTCTACAAATTTAACTATACTGATTTAAGAATAAACCAGGGGCGGCTCTATGCTTTGGCCTTTAAGGCCTTTGCCTTAGGCCCCAAATTTTTGTTAAGATTAAATTATGTGTTAAAATTTTTATAGAAAAATTAATTATTTATGATAAAAAATATAATCTATTATAAAATAAATTATTTTATCCACTTTACCATCTTTTGTACTTTGTTAAAAATAAGAATTAATAGTGAAAAGTGTTGAAAAAGGTGAATTATAAATTCTTTTTTATTTTTTTTTTAAATTTTAGTTTCAAGCATTACTAGAGTATAAGCATATTAAAATGAGGTATACCAAGTCATCAACTTCTTGTGTCAAATTCTATGGTTCTTACTCTTATCTTTATTTAATCTTTATCAACTTATTACTTATAGCACTAAGTTAACAATACATATAATAATTATCTCACTTAAATAATATTTTTCAATGTTGAGTTGATAAAATCTTACCTAAAACTAGTAACTGAAAAAACAATATTAAGTACTAATAATTTCCATCTAAATAGTCTAAAAAAATATATTTTGAATAAACACGTATATAAAGTTTGTTATATATTAGGCCACGAATTGAAATTTCGCTTTAGACTCCCAATTACGTTAAGTCGCCCCTTGTAAAAAAGATAAAAGGACTAAAAACAAGTTTTTAAACAAGTACAAAATCAACTGATCTCTACTTTATCCATGTGAATATCAGTACTACCCTTTAAATCATTAATGTGACTTGTTAACCAAGTTATGTTCCTCATATTCTCTCTTTTCGTTTGGAGATAGATGTGGATTCGGACCACAAACAAATTTTCAGTCCAATTGAACTATTAGAGCAAATCACTTGTGTTCTTTGAATCTTTCCTACTTTAGCTATGAAGCATTCACTATGCTTAACAAAGAAATTAGAATTAGCACCTCTGTTTGGTTACGAAACAAATTATTTCAGAATTAATAATCACGGTATTGTTATTTCATTTTCAACTTGAGATAAAAATAGCATGACAATCCCTTTGTCTCAATCAAACATAAAATAAACTCATCCTAAAATTAATTACCACTTATCCATTATACCGAATGAGCCATTAGTTTAATTCTCATTCTCATGCATGCTCATCTCCCTAGTATATTCCCTCTGTTTCATATTAATTAATCATTTTTCTTTACACGCATAGTAAGACATCATAAATAAGAAGATAGTTTACTAATTCACCCCTTGAAATTTTTCTTGGATATTTTACAAACTAAACACTTTCAAAAAGAATTAATTGCAGAGAGGATTCTTAACTTAGTTAGATGGACAACTAATATAAAAAAATTATTTTTTAGTAAGATGATCAACTAATATGAGACTAAGCGAGTATCTAATATTCACCTAAACTATCTATGTATTATAATAAAGACTAAAATCCTCAAGGATATTAGGTACGTAACATCAAATCCATATAATTCAACAAGTAATTGTATGTGGATAAGACGAATGTCACAATAATATATGACACAAACAGTCTAACCGCAACATTGATTACTAGCTTTACCAATAACTAATTATCAATATTTTCTGAAGATTAATTAGTGGCTGTTACATTAGGACAATCACAAGTAAGGGCAAAAATATAATGGCAGACCCACTTTCTTGACATAGCCAAACCACCAACTTCTTTTAAGACAAAAAAAAGAAGAAGATATTTTTAAAAAATATTTGTAGATTGTTTTGTTTTGGGGAAGGTTAATTTCATTAAAGAAAGCAATAAAGTTGTCCACTTTAATTATAATCATGAAGGGTTCCTCCACTTTCCAATGTAGGACTTTAATAAATTGCATAATTAACGAGGTTGACCTTTACAGGTTGGCAAATTGAGTTAGGCTTAAGCATCAATCAGCACAAATGACAATGCTTCAAGCTTCTCTTATTCCAATAAGGGTCGTTTCCATAAAAATACTATCTTTATTAGCTTTCCATAATGAGATTTTTTCTATATAAATTTACTTTTTAAAAATATTTTTAACCTTTTTATCTTTAGTATATTTTACTAAAAAATGGAAAAAAATTGATTTATTTTTTTTAAAAAAATATTATAATTTTTAATTTTTTTTGGCTATTTAGCACTAATTTTGAATATAATAAATACAGTGTCTAGAAAAAAATATAATAGAGAAATAACTATAACTAACGATAAGAATAATTTAAAAACTAAATATAAAATTATTCATTAATTTTATAAAGTGAACAAATATTGTTTGATATTCTAAAATGATATAGTGAATAACTATTGTGGAACGAACTGAGTATAATTTACTTCACTCTTGAAGAAGTTATTTTTCTTACCCAACCATCTTGACTCATAACTTTGAATACGTCCCCGACCAACACTAAAACACTAATATCACTATCAATCCTTATTAAATCTAAATAAAAATCATTAGACCACTAAAACTATAATAAGATTTGCTAGAGCTAGGATCATTTTTAGTAAATAATTTTTATCATTGATCATACAAACACCAGGTTTCATTTTTATTATATTTTATTTTATAATTATAAGCGGTAACAATTATATTATTAGGAATCACTTGGTAGAATGTATAAGAATAATGCTAAATAGAGTGTATTGATAATGTTTATGCTTGTATGTATTATGCTTGCATTAGTTACCTGAGAAATGTTAAATGACCAGAAAATTTTGCCAGAATTTGGCCAGAAAATTTTAAAAACTATAATATTTTTTTTATATTTTAAAATAAATCGATCTTTTTTTCATTTTTTAGTAAAATGTATTAAAGATAAAAGGGTAAAAATATTTTGAAAAAGTAGAATTACATAGAAAAAATCTCATTATGGCCAAATTTTGGCCAAAAAGATTTTTTCAATAAAATTACTCTTCTATTTATAGTTTCGTAAAAAATATGTAAAGTCAATAACGGATAAATATTATTAGACGGAGAGTATTTCCTTATTTGGTGAGAAATACTTATTGAAAATTGAACACTAAAAAATTAAACTTTTTCTTAAGAAATTTTCTGGAAGATGTTTATGGTAATACAAACACAAGTTAATGCTAACTTATAACTCTGAATTTTTTGTAACATTAAAGATGTAATGATTCCAAATTTACTCTATCATGATTTCATGGTGAAGTACTTCAGAGAGAAAGGCTCAAAATAGTTCCTCATCTTTGGGTTAAGACTTAAAGTAATCCTTAAATTTTTAGATGAAGCACTAATAGTCTCTCATGTTTGCAATAGTGGTGCACTTTTGGTCCTCCCCTAAAATTTTGCCTATTTTTTAACATTAATTTTGCCCAAAATTTTATATAAGAAATGTGCAATCGTCTTTTTATATATTTAATAGAATAATAACTCTATCTGAGAGAAGATGATAAGAAAACACCTTGTTCTGTTTACTAAAAATATTACTGCAACTAAACTAAGAACACCTTAACATATGACTTTGCATGAAAATAAAATATTATAATATTGCACGTGAAATTATCGTGATGAACCTCTTGATTTTACCTGCAATACGATTTTTACTAAACAAAACAAAATGTTTTTCTTCTCACATTCTTTCATATGGAGTTGTTATTTCTACTAAATATATAAAATGACGATTGAACATCCCATACATTGGTTATGGATAAAATCAATGCTAAAAAATAGGTAAAATTTTGGAGGAGGGTCAAAAGTACACCAATATTGCAAACACAAGGGACTATTAGTGTTTCATGTGAAAACTCTAGGATCACTTTGAGCCTTGAGCCAAAGAAGAGGAACTATTTTGATTCTTTCCTCAAGTACTTTCACATGGTCAACCAATCAAAAAAGTTGAAGTAATCATCTTTTTACTTAGCAAGGTGTATTAGGGGATTTTTTTCAAGTGAAAAAATGACCTTTTATAGGTGGAGATCTAAAATCTTGTTTAATTTCAACTTCTTTACAAAAAAAACACAAAGTTTAACAATTAATAAAAAATAGGGAGAACCTTATCGCTAGAGAGAAACAAGATTGATTTAATAGAGTAGGACCATAAACACAAATCAGTTTCATTCATGTACCAGCTCTTTTTAAAAAATGAATAAATAAATGAATGTCCCTTTTCTTTTTCTTTTTAATGAATTTTCGGCAAGAGTTATTGTATTTTGAAAATAAAGGAAAGTTTAATAAAGTTGATTGAGGTATGTACCAGATTAAATTTTTAGTTAATTTAGAAAAACGTTAGCCGTAAAGTGTGCCTCAGAGTAACGAATTATAAAAGTTACTGACAATAACGTTTTATGTCTGTTTACTCTATTAGAATAAAATATAACCTAAAACGTTACTGAGAACTACGTTTATACTACTTTAGTAAAATTTCAAAAAAAACATATTAGTTTTGTAAATTGATTTTAATAATGACTTCCTTTGGTTCAAAGACCTGGATTGGAAGTTTTGACCAAACTAAGTCATTATATAAAGCAATTCACCAATATAATACGTTTTTTTAAAATTTTACAAAACTAGTATAAACGTATTTCACAGTAACGTTTTAGGGTATATTTTATTTTTTTAAAAGCTGATGGCGTTAGAGTGATATATGTTACTCACAATAACGTTTTACTCCTAAAGAGTAGCGTTTTAGGAGTAAAACGTTACTCAAAAATAACGTTTTAGGATTAAAACGTTACTTACAGTAATGTATATCAACCTAACGCTGTTAGTTTTTAAAAAACGAAATATACCCTAAAACGTTACTTACAGTAATGTATATAAACCTAACGCTGTTAGTTTTTAAAAAACGAAATATACCCTAAAACGTTACCGTGAAATATGTTTATACTAATTTTGTAAAAATTTTAGAAAAATATATTATTTTGGTAAATTGCTTTATATTATGGCTTAATTTGGTCAGGGTACAATATCTTATGTGTTATAATATAATAAAGAACACAAGTACTGATAGCTATAGCTAGCACTGTTTAGACTTGATAAACGTTTATTAATGTTATGAATAAACGAAATGGATAATAGAAAAACCGCGTTGGACATGTCTTTAGGATGGGTTCATCATTTACAGGTTGATATGATCTCTGTGCAAAGAACAAATAATATTGTACAAGTTTAAAGTAATATTGGAATAAAACATAACATTTCTAAAAGGAAATTTAATGTACGAAAGAAAGAATTCATAGAAGCATATACCTACAAGTATACCTCAATATTGTCTTCTCTGGTCATTTCTTCTACATATTCCTTAATATTGAAGATCGACTCTTTAAGCTGAGGGCTGTACGACACATTTATAAACTTAAATGACGCAATATCTCCAAAAACTGTATTGGATGTCCAAGAAGAAGATAAACGGAGTTCTTCAAGTTCGTTAAGGACATCCAATCTTGGAAAAAAAATCTTCTCTCCTGAACATTAGACACTAAGGATTTGAAGATTAGGAAACCTTTTGAAAGTATTCTCTGTGTATTCTGAACGGAGAAGGTAGAGCTCATATAATGTTGTCAAATTTTCTAACCTTGAGTCCTCGTCTAACACTGTTGGTTCGTTGATGTACAGATCAAAGAGAGCACAAAACTTTATCCGCACATCTTGTAGCTTTGCAAGGCTCGAAAAACAAGGCGATAGTACCATGCATGATCTCTCCAGGTCATTCACCACCAGAATTTCTAGATTGCAGAGGTTTGAAAATAACGGAGGAAAAGCTTTTGCATTCGTATGAATGATTAAGTACTTCAAATGAACGAGCATACCGATTTCATTCA
Source organism: Solanum lycopersicoides (assembly GCA_022817965.1). NCBI lineage: Eukaryota > Viridiplantae > Streptophyta > Magnoliopsida > Solanales > Solanaceae > Solanum > Solanum lycopersicoides. Next base: position 94,223,707 of record CM040626.1, read on the forward strand.
GCAAAGAATCTGGCAATGTTATGCCCTGCAAATCCAAACTTTTAAGGAGCCTCAAGTGTTTTAGGTGACTGTTGGAGGAAAGACAATGCTCATCATCAACCTTCAGAGAGAGAGGAGGTGTTTAACATAAGGATTCTTCATTTCTGGATCAAACACGACAAAATTTTCATCGAAATGCCATAGATATTTATTAAAACGAAAGATAATTCCACGTGGCATAAGATCCGAAGAAGAAGCAGAACAGGAAGACGGAGCTTCTGAACCTCCTACGAAGAGAAGCAACTTTTCCTTTCTAGATTTTATATGACAAAAGTCATGCACAAGATCATGAATTTTGCAAATAGAATAATCGAAAGGTATTACCAAGCTACTGGAAATTAACTCATCCACTACTTCTTCTGAACTTTTCATCGCAATCTGCTCCACAAGTCCTACACCAATCCATAAATCTTTCAACACAGAGATCCTCATATGTTCGTCCTTTGGATAACTTGCAAGGTAAACCAAACACGACTTTACGTGATCTGACAAATGTTATAACTTAATTGTATAACCTTCACAACTTCCTCTTCATCCTTAAAAATAAAGGAACTCAAATTATTCAGAACTTCAAGCCACAAAGCCTCTTTCTTTTCCTTCCTTGAAATGACTCCACCGATTAGATCAAGTACTAAATTAAAGGAAGCCAATCACACTTTCGAGCTATCTTTTCCCCAAGATCCTTTAGTTCCTCAGGGAAACATTCTTCTCCGAATACCCTTTTCTCTAATAACTCCCAACCTTCTTCTGATATTAGCAATTGAAGATAAAGAGGATCGTTGTGGCATTTTCCATGCAAAGCAACTTCCTTTTTCCGAATTGTTAAAATCACTCTGCTTCCTTTCTGAAATTCAGGAAAAGGTCTTGTTAGCTCATCCAATGTTGCAGTATCCCACATGTCATCCAAGACAATAAGGTACTGCTGTCCACAGTTTTTTCGCAGCTTATCAGCAACGTCATCATCTATGTTATTCTCACCGTATCTTTCTTTCAAACCCATAACTTGATTGAGAATTTTCTGCAACAACTTTTTCTTATTACGTTCCTGGTCGACTGTGCACCAAGCACAAACATCGAAATGATCAACAATGGACTTATCATTATACACTCTGTATGCCAAAGTAGTTTTTCCAAGCCCTGGCATGCCAACTAGGGAAATGACATCTATCTCAGCTGGTCCGCTGGTGAGTTTCCTAATCATCCACTCTGTCTCCTCCTCAGAACCTACGATTATTTTACCAACTGTATTCGATGAGTTTCTTTCAACCAGGTTGTTGGGAGCGTTTGCAACAATAATATCGCTGCTCTTGGGGATCTTCTCTTATACCTCTTTTTTGACAAGCTTAATCTTTTCTACAGTATCAGGAAGTATGAAGAGAAGCTGCAATAGACCATGATCTCGGGCAAGAATTGACATAATGACATGTTCCGCCTCATATGCCGAGTCAAGAACATGCGTCCAAAGATCTCTATGAAACTCTTGCTCAACATACCCGAAGAACGATCTTATAATTTCCAGGTCTTCTTTCACCTGCTTAATTTCTTCTTTTATCAAAGCAACTGAAGAAGCATGGAATTGACCAAGTCGTTTAAGTTTGAGAGTAGAAGAGTCATGAAGAGCGGTCCATCACTCAAGGGGAAGCGGAGCCGAGATGAGTCTGCACAGGCTTTCAAGAAAACATTCTTCAGATCTTCCTTGAGGAGTTCAATATTTTCCAGCAAGTTTAGACCTGTACCGCTTGTTGCGTTCATATTCTCTTCTAAGTTGCGATAAAGAACAAAAATACCTCCTTGGTAAGTTCTCTAACACGTTCCAAGAGAACAAACAATTTGTCATGACGAATAACGTCCTTGGACACATCAGTATGAATAATCAATAGGAATTCTATCATGACATGAATGTTACACGTAGAAGCGCTAGGAGTAACATCATTAACCATGTGCTCTTGTAGATGAATCAGATATTCTCTAAGAATGTCCAGAGAGGCTTCTACGAGCTGCTTGATTAAACGTCCAATTTCTTCCGACTTTGAACCTTTCAAATTTGTACAACATATGTGCATAACCTCCAGTTCAACAGGAATAACTGCACAAGTAGATTAGCTAGCTTGGAGTTAACTCAAGAGACATCTGATTCATCGAATTCGTCAAGTTGACAATACAAAAGTGTAAAACAGAAGTCCACAACTTTCAGAGCCATAAGTTGAAGATGAGGTATGACATATTCAATTGTCTCAAACTCAACGGAACCATTTGTTTACATCCCCACTCTATTAAAAAAGGGAGAAACGTCGCGGCAACTCGAAAATAATGTATTGATTCAATTTTAGTGAGTTTTAAAATTAATGAGTTTTAAAAAGAGTCGCCACCTAATTTTAGGAAAAAACTAGGAAACCATTAAGTGATCTACGAAACCAATTTGATTCTAGGTAAGGAGTTCAAATTATTTCGAAGGGAAGGGGTTAGGCACCCTTCGAAATCCACAAGTGTGGGTCCCGACTGAATTCACTTTTTTTCAAATTGAGGAAAATAAAATAATGTACAAAAATAATAACATGCAATATACGCAATAAAAATAAAATAATAATATCGGCCTAAGGTTTGCCTAACATCGATATATACAAAATAATGAATTAAAAATATAATTCGAACTTCTTTCGAATAGATTCAAGGAAACAAGTCTTGGGTACCTGTAAACACACTTAGTAAAAGTGTTAGTAATAAATAAATATGAATAAAATTGAATATATCAAATCATAATTTAAAAATAAAAATTCGTCTTATTAACATGGGAGGCCTTGGAAATCAACGGTAATTTCTTCGTCGGCCAATTTTAACATATAAAATATATAAACTTAAATTAAAATTCCGTCTTTTAAAATGGAGAGGCCTCCAAAACCGACGGAAAGGTTTTCTCATTGGCCATTTCAACATATTAACAAACAAGTTATATGAACTTAAACTAAAAATTTCCATCTTTTAATATTAGGTAGGCCTCCAAAATCGACGGAGAGATTTTATCATTGGCCTCCATTGTATCTTACCCAATTTCAAGTTAACAAAAATAATTACAATAAAATAAAATAGTTCAAAATAGTGGTCTTACAAATATTTCACAAATCAAAAGTAACTTACAGTGTTCAAATCACCTAAGTCTTCTATACCAATTTTAGTTCAACTAAAATAGTAACATTGAAAACATAAAGAATATAAAATAGACACATGGAACAAGAAACAATACTTAATTAAGATATCTATATCAAATAAAATATAAAATAAGCTCAAAAAGTTATAAAATAAAGCCTCACAGAATAGACAAAACAATACAGAACCCAAACATATCAAAGAATCACTAAAATATTAAAGTAATGCTACAATAAATAAAAATGGAGTAATGCTACGGTCAATACAAGAATGACTTAAAAATTAGAAACATGAATAAAATTAGTCGCGATAATATTATCATAAGATAATCTTAGAACCAATATAAAATTGAAACAAAACTATAGTGAAAATATACTACAATAACATATTTAAAATAATAACAAAAGGGTTGTTGGAGTTTCAAACCTCCATTGTCAAGATCTGAAACCATAACCACCTCACCGGAAGAGAAATTTGCTTGGTTGTTGTTCGTCATTTGACATAACTTTGAGCTTTGTTGTTCCCGATTCGTCGGTTGTTGGATTCGGGTTTGGTGAGAGCTTGGGACAGCCGGTGACCTGCAAAATAAGTATAAAAAAAAATGAAAATGGGGGAAGGGGAAAGGGGTCTGGACAATGGTCACTGATTTTCTTTTTTACTATTCCGGTTCATCGAAGCTAAGAGCTCCTCGCCGGAGTTTGTGACGGGGGTCTGTTTGCTTGAAAAAGGGGTTGTTTTGGTTGGGTTTTTTGGTCGGAAATGGGAGGTGTGGTGGCTATTTGGTTGCCAAAAAATGGGTAGAACAGAGGAGGTTTTCTTTTGTGGTTGTGGGATGTGGGATGTGGTTTGCTGGAGATGGTTGCTGGACAGAAACGAGAAAAGAAGAAAGGGGAATGGGGGGTCACTGGGTGGTGGATACGCCAGATCCCGGCGAAGCTCCGGCGAGTTGCCGGAAAATGCTCATGAACACTAAAGAGATCCTTCTTCAAAATCTGAAAAAATAAGAACCCCCACCCTAAATTATTTTATTCACCACCAATTTTAACCTAAACAAATAAAATGCAATGGATCCAAATGTGTGGGCTTGAAATTGTAGGCCCAAAATTATTAATAGAATTCTAAATTTTAGTTTATATTTTTTTTTCGTATTTGGCTAAATTTCAGATTGTGCTAAATTCAACATAAATATTAACAAATGTAACAAATAAAATGAATTTTAAAATAATATAATGAACGTAACTAATGACATGTGAAATGCAATTTTAAAAATTAACTAACAAAAAATCCTAAATTTTGATAAATAAAGATAGTTATCGATAAACTTATTAAAAATTATATAAAAAAATTATTCTAAACTATTAAATAAATAAAACTTTAAAATTACGAATTTTTAAAATGTTAAGCCAAAATTGGGTGTCAACACCATTTAATTTCAACCTATGGAAATCTCGTAAATTGCCAAATACATTCTGCAGAAGCTCATATTGAGTCATTGATGTAAAAATAAGCGCCAAACACAACTTGGGTAGATATTGTAGATATATGAGGATGGCATCCAAAAGTTCAACCAAACGATCCTCAGTCATGGTTAAACGACTTGGTTCAGCATAGGTAATATAACTTTTGATATTTTCAAAGAGGTCATGATAATTCATATTAACGAGCATGTCTTCTCCATGTCGATGCAAAAGCGATTGAACCAGATCATGAATCTCATTTGATATGCAAGACATTTTGTCATTACAACCTTCTGAAAAGAAAGAGTAATAAAGATGAAAAAATCCGAACACAAATATCAGCTCCAATGTCAAATCTTCAATTTGATCTATGCCAAGGGAAGTTAGAACACACCCATTACTTAGCCTCTATGAAATCTAGAAGATTGACAATGTCCTCGTAAAGTACAACGGATGACACCTGCCAAAACACCAATGTTGTTTCAAATTATGTTAATACATAGATAATGATAGTTTAGATAGAAAAAGGGAACACCTGATAGTTACCTGTGAAACTCACAAAAACGTGATAGTTCATATCCAAAAAGGGAGCAACTGATAGTGAAACTCATGAAAACGTGATAGTTCAAATAGAAAAAGGGAACAACAGATAGTTGAGTTGTGATCAAACTCACGAAAACGTGATTGTTTATGTATGTTTTGACTATTAACTCTAATTTTCAGTCTTAAATTACAACAGGCAACTATCACAAGTGCAGAAGACTTTCTCCAGAATAGCCTAATAGAGAAGCCAAATGTTTGTCCTGTTACACCTCAATTCTTAAAACAAAAAATGACAGTCTGGTGCACTGAGTGTTGTTTATCTTGTATTCCTAACATACTTAGAACAAAACTTTGAAGAACTTGGTAAGACACAACAAAGTTTAAGAACATTTTTATAACTAGAAAATTAAAACTAGTAGAGAAACTAGAATTAGAAACAAATTAGAAAAAATATATGAAATATTTTTCTTAAAGAAGAATTGTTGTCAATCTGTGTTTAAAGAATCTTACTGATTTCAACAAACTTTGCAGAAACACGAAGTAACCAAAGTTTAATGAACTAGTGAAGAATAGAAGAATATAAATTAATTCACAAATCTAAAATTTGTAACACATACCAGAATTTGGAAAAACAGAAAGAAGATCAAGCCCACTGAATGCACAGTGTCCCCTTAAGGAAATTATTCCCCACTAGTATCCGAGGTTTGATTTGGAATATGTCCTCCCATGGTAGAATGATCTGTAGAATGATCTCAATCACCAGTGTATTGATACCCAAAACGCTGGTGTCAGCGAGCCATTCAACGGCAGTAAAGTACACTTAGAATACTAGATTTATAAGTAGTAGAAGAAGTCCAGAAATTCTATTATTAAAATGAGAGAAAATCTCTCAATTTATAGAAAACAAAGGGTAGTGCAAAAAGGTTCTTATTGTGCCTTACCGGAAAGGTCACAAACCTTTGGAAAAGTCACAATCTTTCGGAAAGGTCGTCACCTTTCATAAAAGTTTCCATAAAAGTCGCAACCTTTCATAAAAGTCACAACTATTCATAAAAGTCGCAACTCTTCATTTTTCATTCACACATTTAAAACCCAACACTAAGCTCTCTCATTGTTGACGCTCTATCTCTCTAAACAAAAGCTCTTACATTCCTAGGTTCTTAAGCCATTCCGAATCTGTTGTACTTAGGCCACCAAGGCCTGATTCTCAGGATCTAATACAAGGTACGATTATATTCTTGCCCTTAAATTCATCGTTTTTAATGGCGTGGTGTTCAGGCCAAATTTCACGCACCTCTACTAAAATCACATGATATTTGCCACCTTCCACCAGTACCAGGCAACTCTGGCCATCAAGGCTAAACCTTATATTCATTGTACCTTGCTATTTTTGTGATTTATGTCATTTCATTTACAAGACCAATCTAACTCCTTTGTCCTTAAATCAATTCGATAGATTCAATAATAACAGATGATTTAGTGTATAGAAGATTAAATCATTGATTGTTATAAGTTATAAATGTATATTCACATACCAATGATTTGTTTTCCCCTTTTGTTTGTCCTTCCTTTTCTTTTCCTCTTTCTATTCTCACTAATCCAGCCTGTGAACACCTAATTTTTTACCAAACTTAGATTTTACACCAATTTTAATATTTATTATTAAAAGAGTTATATTTGAAATAAATAAATAAAAAATTTAAAAATTACAATAAATTATAAGCTCAATTTATATTTAATAAAGAAAGCTTGTAAATTTATTGTATTTGTTTAAATCCTTCAACTTTTAACTAGTTTAAAAAAAATAATGTAGTATATATTATGAAAAAGTAGAAAAAATAAATATAAAAAGAGGAGTCCTAAAAATTTTAAATTTATTTTATGGTATCCTAATTAACCTAAAACTCCCATAACTAATTTTTCTAAAAAAAAATTAAATCTTTTCCTATTTTTTTTATTTTTTTATTTTTCTCTCTCCATATATATATATATATATATATATATATATATATCCCCAACCACACGTTTTATCTCTTTTCTTTTTGTTTGTTTTTCTTTATTATTATTATTATTATTATTATTATTATTATTATTATTATTATTATTATTATTTAGTTAGTTAGTTAGTTAATAAACTCTTTTATCTCAACCAAATTTCAAATTAAATCACAATCCCACTTCACTACGTTCCTTTTGATTAGCACCAGACTCTCACCCAAAAATAATATAAAAATATATCCTCAGTAGAGATAAAAAAAAAGAATAGAGAGAAAGGACGGATTCAGAAAAAAGAAACACAAAAACACATATTGAAATACAGAAAGATATAGAGAAAAACACAAAAACTGAGATTGAAAGACGAGAGAAAAAAAAAAGCAAGAGCAAAAATCAAGGAGAAGAAAAGTGAGTTATTCTTGTGAGAATTAGGTTAGAGTTAGAGATTTTGTTCGTGGTTCCAAGTTCGTGGATCCTTAAAGTTGTTTTTGTGGTGAATCAATAATACGAGGTAACTCTAAATTCTTGAATTCTTGTATGATTTTAATGAAATGCTTTGTAAGAAAGTTTAATTCCAATAATATGAAATTCTTTTAATATTGTGTTATTATTATTATTATGAAATATCATTTTTGTGATTGATGTTACGAGTTATTTTTAGAATTAGTAAAAGCTTAAGAAAATGTGGCCAGAGATTCTTATTGTTAAGAATAAATAAATAAATAATTTAAATATGTATTATTATTATTATTATTATTATTATTATTATTATTATTATTATTACTATTATTATTATTATTATTATCCTCTTTTTAAATGTGATTTACAATTTATATGAAATTCCATGATATTGAATAAGTATTTTTTTTAATTTAATTTTCACTAATTTTTATTTATTTATTAAGTTTACTCTATTCTTATTAGATTTGGATATAAAGTAATGTTTAATTGATTAACGATTCAGAAAAGCTTTGCAGAATATTCTTTAGTTTTTTTTTTTTTTGATAAATAATAAATAATTTATCATTAGAATAAAAATAAGATAATTATCAATTTAATTTGGATTGTTAAATTATATAATTAAGAGGATATACGAATATTATTTAGAGGTTTATGCAAAAAGAAAATAAAAAATATTGAATAAAAATAATGAAAAAGCATCAGAAGAAAGATGGAAATAATAAAAAAAGAACAATGTGAACATAAAAAGAACAATGAAAAAAATAATAAGAAAAAGAAGGCATAACAGAAAAAATAATAATTCAAACAAACAAAACAAAGTAAAAAGAACAATAAATAAATAAATAAATAAAATGTAATACAAATATACATAAAACAAAAAATAAAAAAATAAAATTTAAAAAAAAGTTAACAGAACGTCAAAAAAAAATTAAGAATAATATATATATATATATATATATATATATATATATATAATAAAACCAAATGGGACGTACAAAAAAATGTCATACAAAAATATTAATTTTTTTACTTTATTACGAAAATTTAAGAAGAGAAAGAAAGAAAATAAATAAATAAATATACAAAAGATGATTAAAAATGTATAGCATGAAAAAAAAAATTAATAATCATTAAAAAAATAGAATTTTTTATGTACTAAAATTAATCATAAATTTTATAAAAATTTATCTTCTATTTTAAATCTACTAAAAAAAACAATCCTAAAGTTACCCTAACTCTAAAAATTTAACTCCTAAATAAAATCATTATTTTAAAAATTAGATACAGTTATATATTTTAGCATAATTAAAAAATACAAATACACGAAAAACAATTTAAAAAAAAAAGGAAAGGAATTGAAAAATACAAATTTTAATAATTCAAACAAACAAAACAAAGTAAAAAGAACAATAAATAAATAAATAAATAAAATGTAATACAAATATACATAAAAGAAAAAATAAAAAAATAAAATTTTAAAAAAAGTTAACAGAACGTCAAAAAAAAATTAAGAATAATATATATATATATATATATATATATATATAATAAAACCAAATGGGACGTACAAAAAAATGTCATACAAAAATATTAATTTTTTTTACTTTATTACGAAAATTTATGAAGAGAAAGAAAGAAAATAAATAAATAAATATACAAAAGATGATTAAAAATGTATAGCATGAAAAAAATAATAATTTAATAATCATTAAAAAAATAGAATTTTGTATGTACTAAAATTAATCATAAATTTCATAAAAATTTATCTTCTATTTTAAATCTAACTAAAAAAAACAATCCTAAAGTTACCCTAACTCTAAAAATTTAACTCCTAAATAAAATCATTATTCTAACAATTAGATACAGTTATATATTTTAGCATAATTAACATACAAATACACGAAAAAAAATTTTAAAAAAAAAGGAAAGGAATTGAAAAATACAAATTTTAAAGTTTCAAATTAATGAAAACACATAAAAAAATGTGACAATTTATTTTTTATAAAAATTAAAATAAATAAGACAGTTTCGAATAAGTTTAAAATAAATGAGAGAATAAATGTAAATAATATTTTTTATTAAATTAAATAATATAATCTCCAAAAATTACTTTACGTCATACTAAAGTCAATAAAGCGACCGTGCTAGAACCACGGGACTCGAGGGGTGCCTAATACTTTCCCCTCGATCAACAGAATTCCTTACCCAAATTTCTAGTTCGCGGACCAACAAAAATCGAGTCAAATTTTCTTTTGACTAGGGATTTAGATAAGGTGACTTGGAACACCAAAACTCAATTTCAAATGGCGACTCTGAATAATAAAATAATCCCTATTCAAAAAGTCACTTTAATTGGAAAAACTCTTTTTCTTTCAAACCAAAAAATAAAAATAAAAAAAATTTGAGAAAAAAAAGGGGCGTGACAGAGCCAAAGTAGTTAGTTTTTTCTTCCTTCTGTTCTTCTCTTTTTCAGTAGAAACAATTTACATCAAACTAAAATCGATATGGAATCATGATATCATGATATGGAATCATAAGATGAAAATGAAGTTTTGTTTGGACATGCGATATGGAATTTTTGTGTTGTACATTTTCTTATAAACATAAATCCTATAAGTTGTAAAATTATTAAAATAGCCCCAATTATTATTCAATCTTATCAAAATTATAAAATCGCACAATAAATTATTACAAAGGTATTTATTCTCCACTTAAGTAATTGTTCCATCTAGCTTTAATTAAATTAAAAAATTTGAACATAACTTGTTGTGTACTAGTTTTTAATATAATCCTCTCACATAGTACGAACAATTTCCTCAAGTTGAACTTGCATTTCTCGATCATGTGACTGAGAAGGCGAACCAACATTGTTACTTTGATCCATTTGTTGGTCAATATCATCCGCACTATATTTTCATGTTTATAGACCATAAATATTTTATCACTTTAACAATCGGTTGGTGTGAGTTAAAGTGACTAGATGGTGAGAATAATAAATTTTATGTCGGTGAGAATAATAAATTTTAAAAAGTAATGAGGTGATTATAAATTTTATTTACATATGAAATAAATGGTTAGTAGATATAAATGTGGGTTTGTTTTAACAAAATATAAACTTGTGGATCAATTTTCGTATTAAAATATCTCAAATCATGTAATTCTATATCATGTTTTTTGGAGAATATGGTATTACATCTCATGATATGGAATCAACGTGAAATGACATGTCCAAACGCTGATTCCATCTCACGATACTATATCGTGATATAGTATCGCATGACCAAACTGTGCACTTTTAGAATTTATATTTTTCGGAAAAGAATAAAAAATATTCTTAACTATGTGAAATGAATAAAAATGTTTTTCGCCTATAGTTTGACTCAAAAATATTTTTGTTGTCAAGATTTTGGTTCAAAAATATCATTGTACTCAATATTTTGGTCCATAAATGCCCCTATAGTTACTAAATTGATCAAAAATGTCATTTTCAAAAAATAAATATATTATTTCTTTTTTTTTAAACACATTTTTTTTCTAATTAAAATATATTTAGGATCTGTTTAAAAGGATACCCTGGTAATTGAATTTGCTGTAATTGGTGTAATTACACTGACTTGTCATGTTTGGAAGGACAAGTAATTACTTGGTCAGCAAGTAATTGGTGTAATTGACAAGAAGTACTTACACTATACAATTCACAGGCAGAGGTCGTAAATTGCTGATAATTTACATAGTGTAATTACCACCTGATTACTTTTTAATTTTAATTTTTTTTATAAAAAATTACTTCTATTATTTTAAGTTCTTTTTTTATTTTTATTATTCTAAAAATATGTAAAAGTTTATTTTTTATTTTATATTATTATATATCATTTTCTTCTTGTTCTCAAACTTACTTTACGTGAATCTACGTAATTTTTTCGTATTATCTGTTTCTTTATGACATGTTTATTTTCTCATTAGCATAATTTTATTAGTATTCTAATTTTTAAATTAAAATAGAATTTATTGTTAAGTAATGTTTTAAACTTACATTTTCTTTATTAAGAAAAAATAAAAATAAATCATATTTATTGCTATGTTGAAATTTGTTATAAGAGTACTATGTTAATTTTTTTGTTTTGAATTTATAACTTATGTTATATTTGAGTTTCATTGTTTTAGTAATATTGAATTTACATTGCACTTCATTTTTTAATTTGACTTGATAGATTATATTTTTGTCAAAAATTTAATAATCTATGATATTTTATTTATATATTATTCTTTTTATCAAACATGCATTTCACGATATTCGTGGAAACTTCATACTTTTACTTGTTTCGACCAATTCAATTGAAATATATTCTTTTGAAAAAATATAAATTAATTATTTTTACAGAAAATATATTTGTTAATTAATATATTTTCAAAAAAGAATCTATATGTTAAATGTTTAATTTAATGTCATTTATAAAGTTTCTTATTTGTCTAGTATAAATTTTAAATATTTAATTTTTATTTTTATAATTTATTATAATTTTATGATTGCAATTGTGCATCTAAACAAAACATGTTTAGTTACACGGTGGCATCCAAACATGACATGTGTAATTACACTGTGGCAACCAAACAGGTCAGTGTAATTACTAGGCTGGTAATAATTACTACCCTAGTAATTACACAAATTCCAATTACCAAATGAGTTTCCAAACAGACCGTAACTATTGTTTTCTCGTCCAAGTATAAAAAACATAGAAAAAAACATAAAATATAATTAAAAAATAAAATTCAAATTTCGAAATCGGTGAGTAACAACAACAATGATCATGTTTTTCAATTACACAATTAAAAAAATCAATTATATATTGTAAGTATAATAAACACCTGATGCTTCCCAACGTCCTTTATGTTGAATTAGGAGTGTATAATTGTTGGTATCCATGATTGAACAGTCGATCAAAATGAATGAAAAGAGAGTTTTATATTTGTTAACAAATCTTTTATTGGTAGGAGAAAATTATATAACCACTTTCAGTAAATCATGAGATTTGAAAAAATGGGGAATACCAGAAATCGTGGAGCACAATTCACGTTTTTTTTAAAAAAATAATATAAAACATAACATTGAAAAAAAAAACTATTGTTATATAGGTGAAAAAAAACTATTGTCATATAGCTGTAATTAAGATACTTTAAGCGTACACTTAAGTTTTTTTTCCCTAATAATATATTGTATAAAGCTTTAGTAAGTAATAAACTTGAAATAAAGTGACGACATACTATTTTAAACAAGACGACATTAAAATAATAATAGTAATATTGATGATAGAAATATAATTTAAGTGATAATAAAAAGATGATAATCATAAAAATAGCAAAGTTAAAGTAATATAGATAATTGTGATAGCAATAGTGATAAATTAAAAATAAAAGTGAATTATAAAGTATTCGACTTATTAGCAATTCGAAAGTTCAATGAAATAAATTAGAAGAAATGAGGAATAAAATTTGGTGTCAACAATAGGTCAACAATGCCCATTTTCAATAAATATATTATATATTTTCTTTTTGACACATTTTTTTCTATTAATATTTTTTAAAATTAGCAAATGTTTATCCTATTTATATTTAGAAAAAAAAAATACAAATATTTCTTATTTTATTATAATTATTTTTTATCGTTATATAAATAAAAATTAATGATAGATATACTATGATCTTATACATATGATATATATTATCCGTCGAAAGGGTACGTGAAGTTATTCTATTTCTAATGATTAAATAAGATTAAGAAGAAATTTGTTTCCTATATTTTTATTAGTTGAAGTGATTTTAAAAGAAAGAAAATAAGAATATGCTTTTGACATTGCATTAATTTACAAGATGATCATCTAAACATCTTTCAAAATTTATATGTCATACAATAAGTGTTTAATGTCTGAGATACATAAGGAGGATGAGTTGAAGCTTAATGATTTCTTAAAAAAATAAATTATGAAAGTGATACGTCATTAAATACGTCTTTCCACATTCAATACACCTCATCATTGCCCTCATCCGCGTAGTCCCACACACCCATTACTCTAGCCTCACTTCTCATATACAAATATTTTTAGAATAATAAACACCAGAACAGACCTGAGAAGTGGCGAATAGACTTTCCAGATCATATTTTAACACTAGAACAGACTTGAGATTCGCGAGAAATACATGTCGATGCCGTAAAAAATCCAATCAATTCAGTCAGACGCACACCTTCACGTTTCAGCTCGTGATGAACAAAAGATTGTATGACCGATGCGTGACAACCACTCGCTTCACAACTAGATGCCGTTGAACAGTGGTTTGGCTGGAAAATATACTCCACCTCCATCTGTGGTGGTGATTTCACATACTGACCACTTTAAATCAGTGGAATAGAAATTCAAACTTCTTCATAACACAACCAAAATGACACGAGCCTATTGGCTCTGCTACCATGTAATTGAATGGAAGATGTTATCTTATTCTAGTATGTGCATGGTGAATAAATACAATACATAAGGTGTTAACTAAGGAAAGAAATAAAGAGTGATTCGTATAGATCTGCAGTGATCCCTATAAATCTGCTATAGATCTGCAGTGATCCCTATAAATCTGCTGCCTATATATAGCTATGTATACTACTAAGATTAAGTCTATATACATAATATAACAATATTAAAACTTTAATATATTATTTTTAATTTTTTTTATCTATTTAGTACCATCATATAATTGAGACGAATGAATAATTAAGATGAACATAGTCAGACTTTTAAGTTTATCGGTAATTTTATTTAGACACTTGAATTATAATATGTTTTGATTGAGGACTTGAATGTATGATAATGTACTTCTATAGACATTTTCGCCTAAAATTTTTAGAAACACTCATTGGCAGTAGTTTTCCTGTTGTTGCATTAGTAATGAGGCGGGTTTATTAATTGGGTGAGTTTAATTAGTAATGGATGGGTAGTGGATTGATTTATAAATATTATTAATAAGTTAATTATAACAAATAGTTGAGCGCCACATATTTAAAAACATATTTAAATAGTTTAAATTTAAAACGTTAAATAAGTGGTTAATTTTGAACTCAAAGGTGGATGACAATGGATGTTGGTGCCAATAGGTGGATAAGAAGTGTATTTTGGAACCAATAGGTGGATGGAGAGTAGTTTTGTACCATTTCTAATACTATAAGGATATTTTAGACCCTTTTCCGGTTTTTAATAGAGAAAGTAGAATTTAATAAGCTTACGAAGAAAAAGGGCTAACCCATCGGTGGCCCCCTAAAGTTGACACGATATTTCACTTAGACACCTTAACTAGACAATGTTCATTTTAGACACCCGATGTAGAGTTTCGCTGTGTCATTTTAACACTTTTTTTAATATCAGCAAAAATACATAAGGTATGTGTGTTACACTCGCGAATGACGTGTAAAGTGACGAATTAAATGATGACATATGTCATATGTATAAAAAGAAGTTATTAAATAATATTTTTAAATAAAAATAAAAAACGCCCAATGAGTTAATGACACATAATATTTTTTATCCAAATATTTAAAAAAATAATTTTAAAAATAAATAAGTAAAAGAACCCATCCCTAGTTATCTTCTCCAAACCCAACCCCTCCACCCACAAAATCATCTTCTCTAAATCCCCCCAAAACCCAACCTCCAAATAGCCCCAAACCCCTGCATTGGAAGCACCCTACTATGCGCACCATTTGCAGAAGTTGCCCCACCTCACAACTGCATGCCATTATTATGTCAAAAAAATTTTAAGCTTAGTTTAAGAAAATTAATATTAAATTCTTTTAAAAAAAATTGTAAGTGAATTTATTTTTAGATTTTAAAACTATTTTTTCGTTATTTTTGTCAAACATTCATCTATAATGGATGAAATTTAAATTGAATAAAATGGTGGTTAAAAATAGGAAGAAGAAGAAGAAAAAATAATGAAAAATTAACTAAAAGACTATTTCACGCGCTGGTCAATGAGTGTATTACACTCATTATGCCAGGTAAGCAAAAAGTGTCAAAATGCAACAGCGGGATACTATATCAGGTGTCTAAAATGAACATTGTCTAGTTAAAGTGTCTAAGTGAAATATCGTGCCAACTTTAGGGGGCCACCGATGGGTTAAACCGAAGAAAAAAGAGAGGAAATTCCATTTGTAGACATACCGTCCAATCTCATGGTACATAAAAAGTAGGGGTAACACATTGGTGGCCTCTTAAAGTTGGCATCAACTTTCACTTGGACACTCTAACAAGACTAGATTCATTTTAAGCACCTCATGTCAAACCACATTGTGTCATTTTGACACTTTTTATATTTTTAAAATCACATTTTAAGAGCGTACATTCAGACGCCTCTTATGTGAAAAAATAAATAAATTAGTATCTGACACGTGGATTTTTTTTATTTATTTTAAAAGTCAATTTTACTTTCTTTTTTCTTTTTAGGGGTAACCCATCGGTGTCCCTCTAAACTTGGCACCAACTTTCACTTAGACACCTTAACTAAACTTTGTTCATTTTAGACACCTTATGTCACTCCCTATTATGTTATTTTGACACGTTTTGCTGATGTGGTAAAGTGAGTGTGCTACACTCATTGCTGGCGCGTGTGTGGCTTTTTTAGCCTTTTTTTCCCTTATTCTTCCTCATTTTCAGCTAGTACATCTTCTTACATTTACTCTCTCAAAAATTTCCGAAAAATCCATCAAAGACTTCTTTCAAACCTTCTATTATTTGTGTTGAAAAAACATAAGGTTAATATTATTGAATACAATACATACTTGACCTCACCGGTTGATGGCAAGAATGTAATTGGAAAAACATAAGGTTAATATTATTGAATACAATACATACTTGACCTCACCGGTTGATGGCAAGAATGTAACCCGTTTTCCTTAAAAGAATGGAGAATAAAATTAAGTTTTTTTAAAAAATCTACAATCATGATTTTAACATATTCACACGTCATTATAACTTCTTAGATTTCATATTTACAATTCTAAACACCAAATTAAATGAGAAATAGGAGAAAGGTATGATGAAAAAGACTACAAAATCAAGTGGGTATTATCAAAAAGACCATGAAAATGGAGAAAATGGCGGAGAAGATAACTATATAGGGTGGGAATAGGTGAAAAGAAAATGAAAAAGGAGAAATTTGAAGAAGATGAATGTGTTTTGGTGAGAAACCTTTGATGAGGAAGATCATCAGGGTGGGAGTGGGTGGGTGGGGGAAGAGGAGTGAGAGGGGAAATCTTCAAATTAAGATGTTTTTAATTGGTCAAAACCCTTTCTATTTGACCTTTAATTTTTTTTCTTTATTTTTTTGTGTTTAATGACATGGCTTTAAAATGAGATGGCATGACAAAATTGGTCATTTAATCCACGTGGATATGTTTGAACAACACGCGCGTAGGGTCAACAGAAAAGTTTAAAAAAAGTGTCAAATTGACATAACGAAACATGACATGAAGTGTCTAAAATGAACAAAGTTTAGTTAAGGTGTCTAAGTGAAAGTTGGTGCCAAGTTTAGGGAATCACCGATGGGTTACCCCTTCTTTTTTCTTTTTTCCAGATCCCAAACCCATGCCCCCACCTCTTTTCTTCTTTCTTCTTGTGCTTCCTTCCCCTTTTCATTTGTTCTTCCTCATCAAAAAGACAAGAACATAGGTTAGTTCACAAAATAAAATACGTTGAAGAATAAGGAAATCATATCGAATCGAAAAGTTTTTGTATTGTGCTACTAAGATTGAGATTCACAATGAAGAATATGTAAAATTAATTTCTTTTTTTTTCATTGAAGGTTGTTCTTTATTTATTTTTTCCCTTGAAATCAATTTAATTTCGTAATTTCAATGGAGAAAGTAAGAATGTAAATCAGTTTTTCCATTTGAAAGAAGTTGAGTTCTTTTTTTGTTTCCTTGAAATCGATTTTGTTTTTGAATATGAATCAAGCAAATTTGTTTTTCAAAGAAAATGGAAGAATCAAAGAGTGTAACCTAGTAAAGTATTGTAGAATTTTTTTAAAAAGTTGTGTGATGATGGAGGATGGTAGAAGGTGAAGAAGATGGAAGGGAGAAAACAAGGAAGAAGAAGGAGAAGAAATATTTACAAAAAAAAGTCAAAATATTTACAAAAAAACGTCTTTGACGCGCTTAAAATTCGTGTAGCACACGTACCATGCTTAGTCAGCGAAAAGTGTCAAAATCTCACAACGAGACACGACATGAGGTGTCTAAAATGAACAAAGCTTAGTTAAAATGTCTAACTGAAAGTTCGTGCCAACTTTAGGGGGCCATTCTATTAGGGATGACAATGGGGAGGGGTTGGGCAAGTCCGGTAGTGCTTGATCCGTAAAAATTTTAATCTTCTTTGCCCTGCCCCGCATTAGTTTTTTTAAAAAAAAGCCCACTTCAATTCGCCCCACATCTCTCTCTCCTCGCACAACCTTAAACTTGCTCCGCATCCCTCCCGTCTCGCACAACCTTAAATCCACCCCACTCCGCACTCGTCCCACCCCATTACCATCCCTGGTTTTAGCATATTCCTATTCATCAAAAATGTAAGAAAGCAAGGAAATTTCATTCTATCATATTGAGTTTTCCTCTCACATTTTTAGTATAATGTTGATTTGAAAAATCCAAGTAACTTCATTGAATCTCAAGCTTCAATTAGCCAAATCATCAAAATGTCTCTTTTTGATAACTTGGTAAGCTCATTTGCTGATACAGAAAAACACATGAACCGTAAAACATGACAATCCGGAAGTAGTACAAGGCACATACTCTTTGAATTTTGATTTATACCAACTATAATTTTGAGCCCCTAAGAGTACATGTTTTATTGATATCAAGTTCTGAGCCCGTAGTTCAATCTACAGAGAATCAATTTCCATAATCGTACTTAAATTCATAGGCGACATGTACTTGTCCGAACCAGTAAAAATAGTTTTAACAATGATCTTGTTTGCCTTTTCTGTTGGATGGAAAGCATCCCAAAACGCGTATTCATCTCTGTTGGTGCATAGATTTGATGCAGTTGTGCATAGTCCAAGTCCGTTATAAGGTCCTTGTCCACAACATGCTATCTTTGATGTAACAAAACCTGTAACATAATTTGTTAATTAGTCAATTTACTTGATGATAATTATTAAGGTAAGAGCCATGTGTATATATGTACCGAATTCTTTGGGTTTGTCGATGAAATCATTCTGCAGTTCCATGGCATTGACGGCAACAAAGATATCAGAGGAAAGTTGTTGATTGAGACGCGCAACCATTTGGACTAACAGTGGGTTGAAAAGTTTTGAAGCTTGTTGAAGTTCATTAGCACATTCCCCATTTGAGCTCCACAAGGCTAGCTCTGCTGGGACACAACCAAGTGGTCCAGTTCCTGTAACTAGTACTCTTCTTGCTCCAAGATCATGTAGTCTCTGTATATTTCAAATCATGATTTCTAATTTAACCTTTTTAATAACTAATATATCATTTTCATCTCAAATACTAAACAAGTAAAGATAATCATTACCGTTAAAATCTTGCTGTACTCAGTAATAACGAGACGAGAGTAATCTTGGATGTTGTACTCAAGTTGTCGAACGGAAATTGGTGTTAGGAAGTAGTTGTTGACAAAGTCATTGCCACCCAGAGTAATAAGGACAAGCGCACCATTCACTAGCCGTGTAGTTTGTTCAGCTCCTATTAGAGTAATCACACGTTGCTGGTATTGTTGGAATAAGTTTAGTTGATCATAGATTCTTAATATATTCACCTACATATACCCATTTTATCAAAATCGAATTAGACTTACTTTTAAACAAAAAACAAATATAAAGTATATAGATACACTGTTTTAGTTTGTTTGTTTGATTTTGATTTCATACGATGTTTAAGAAAGCGAACAAGACTTTTTTAATCTTTTTGTCATATACTAAGCTAGCGTTTGGCTCCAAGTTCTCAAATATTCTGGACAAATCATGAAAATTCACCATGTGTTTGATCCCAAATTTAACCAAAAGCATTTGACTATTTCAAAAAAATAGTATAATATACTCACAAGTTCTAAATATTATTTAAAATGCATGTATATTTATATTATTGTTTTCTAGTTATTTCCATTAAAATTAACCAATAACAAAATAATAATATAGGCAAGACAATACATTTGATCACATATTTAAACTTGTCATTGATTTAGTTATATTTATGACGTATTAAACACAAATTGTATTTTTTATAAAACATAAAAATTTGGGGTAATTTTAATTATTTTAAAAATTTCCGAATATTAAAACTTGGCCCAAATATTAGTTTTTTTTTCCTAGTATTTTCGGGATACTTGACAAATATATTTGCCAAGTTATATAACCTCCTAAAATTTTTCCAAATATTCTTGAGGTCAAACGAATTCTAAATGTAAGTTAGAATGTACCAAAATATCATTTCAATAGTTGACTAGTTTTAAACATGTCTTTGAAATAGACTATAAAGATAGTGAGAGTCTAGACAAACTTTTTTTTTCTTTTCTTGTGGCGGTCGATAAAAAAAAAATTGTCATATTTGATGCATGCTTTAATTGAATGGGTTGGGAAGATTAAACCTCATAAAAAATGTGCCAACCATACTAATTAAATAAGTTACTACTACTTACTACTTACATTAACGGTTCATACCATTTATTGATCCCTTTGACTTATGCTTAGAGGATTAATTTTGCTTTTCTCTCAAAACAAACCAAAAAAAAAAAAACTTGAAAAATAATATGCATAATATTTAATTTTGACTTACAAACTGTATCCCAGTATCGTTAAGTATTCCAATTCCAGCAGAAGCAAAATTTGCTCCCACTAGCAACTTGTCTCCATCAAGCGCAGGATTCAAATACGGCAATGTTAGATCAGCGCCAAGTTGTTTGCCTGTTCATCCACATTTTCATAATTCATAAATCGAAACCATCAAAAATATTTTCAACATATTGTTTCATTCTCCCACTTATTGGATAGCGTCCTTAACTAAATTTACAGGGTACTACAATGTCCCCTTTAAACGAAATTATGAGATGAAACATGCAGGATTTAGTTAGCGTTTGATTATAGATTTCTAAATATTCTTGACAAATATTATTTCGGTGAAAATTTGTGTGAAATTTCACCATGTGTCTGATCATAGTATTTGAGAAACATATTTCACTTTTTTAGAAAAATATGATTTATACCCATAAATTTAAAAAACTATTAAAACTAACCATAAGTTTGTATTACAAGTCAATTATTTCTTAATTGCAACAATTAACAAGTAGTGTCTATGACACTAGATTAATACTCCCTCCGTCCGGAATTGTTTGTCACGTTGCGCTTATCTAAAGTCAATTTGACTAAATTTCAAGGGTAAATTAAATCACATTAATTCGATATTTTAAACAAAAAAATTAGATATTCTAAAAGTATATGAAAAATACTATAAATTACAATTTTTTGTATATTAATATGATGAAAAAATACATCTTAAAATGTTAGTCAAAGTTTTTATAGTTTAACTCTAAAAATAGAAATCATGACAAACAATATCGGACGGAGGGTGTATGATAGTTTGGAGTGAGTCCAACAAACATCATTTCATATATCATGGATTAAACAAAGCACATACTTTGTTACCCTGAGCTGATTGTTTATCATTTTCATCAACAATCATATCATCACTTTCATATTATCTCATCACTACTTTGTGTTCACGTAAAAAAAAATGTAATGCAATGCAACAACTACTATAGAAGGTGTTTTTGTAAAAGATAAAAGTTTGGTTTAAAATTTCAATTTTTAAAAATCCCAAATAATGAGATTTAGCCCAAATATTAGAAAAAAAACTACTTAATATTTGGAAATTTGATACATTTGCCAAAAATATTTGCCAAATAATGATAAATTATATGGACAAACACTATTTGCCAAATTTCTCCCCAAATATTATTCGGAAAATCTATGACCAAACAGGCCCTTAATAAAGTCACAGAAAAAGACAATTTTCACACTTACTTATAAGATCAGCAATGTTTAAGCCGTTGGAGAAACGGCCAGTAGGACGATGAGTTGGATAATCAACGCCATAAGGAGGAGAATCAGCTCGAGCAGTAGTTGCCAAGAAGTTGTTATTGCCATTGTCAACAAGTGAGTCTCCAAACACAAAAAAAGCACGAGGTGCACCCTCAGAGTATGTTACAAAAGTTGTTGTTACAACAATGGCTAGGCAAATAGCTAAGGTGATAGCAAAATCTGGATGAGCCATTGTGAAAAAAAATAAATAGACTACACAAAAATTTAGTGTAAATGAGTTGAGTAATGAGGCATTTGTTTATATAGGAAGAGTATTTGGATTTGTTTTTGTTGTTGGTTGAAGTATAATAAATAGGTGAATGAGTAAAATATGGGGTCAATTGAACAAAAGAACAAGAATTTTGACAATTGAGTTCAATTTTTACACCTTGGGAATAATTTCATGTCTTTCCTAGAAAGCTCTAAGGATTTAAAGTTCATGTGCAGGTGGCTGATCAATTTCCACCGACTCTTCAAATTTGTTTTGTTTTGCCATTTGTGCATTAAAACTACGATTATAAGTTTTATTACGCGTCAATATTGTAAAACATGGATCCGGCTCTTCATTCTCATTCTCTCTATTTTTGAACTTCTTATTTATATCTAGCTAGGGGTTGTCAAATTGACAAGTTGAGATGAAATTGGATGAATTAAAATGAATTGTGTTGATAAGTAGATTGTGTTAAAACTAGCTTAAAAGTTACTTAAATTGAAATGAATTGGATTGAAATGACTAAAAAAAATCCACTTAAATATTTCATAGTTTCTGTCAAATTTAACAAATAGTGTGTACATTTAAATGTGAGTTCTCACTAAATGGAAATTCATAGTTTCCATCAAATTTAACAAATAGATTTCGATAAATATTTTATTGAAGATTAAAAATACTCCTTCTGTTTTTAATTATTTGTCAACTTTTAAATTGATACATCTATTAAGAAAAAAAAACAATGATTGACATAATAAGTTTACCATTTTATTCCTATTAATTATAAAGTGCGTGAATAAAAATTTAAGATTTTCAAAGTAATTAATTGAAGGTATAATATAAAAAAATTTATCGTTTCTTAATTTGTCAAAATGAACAAGTAAATAGAAATAGCTAAAAAAATAAAATGAACAAATAACGAGAGACAAAAGAGTATTAACTTTTAGCAAAGATAATGGATCAAAGCTGTTAAATACATATTTAAAAGACCATTTTTATTAACTTATGTAAACTTAAAGGATTAAAAGTGTTAAATACATAGTTATGAAACTATTTTGAACACATGGTCAAATAAAAAGGATATTTTTGCTATTTTCTCTTAAATGATGACCCAAAAAGCAAATATTTGTGCACTTGCCCCAAAATACCTGGCCCAATAATTGTATTTTTGCTCAACTGAAAAGGAAAACAAAAAGTAAAAAACAAAACCTCTTGCCAGCTCAATCATCATCATCCACAGTTTTTTGCTTGACCAAAAATGTACAGAACGAGGAACAGAGCATAGAGGGAAACAATTCTACAGTTATTAGGGTTTCTGTGTAGAAGAGGAATCTCAGAATGCCAACGCCATGTTGCCAAGGTTTCACCGCATTTCTTCTGAAACTCCTCAATTTTTTACAAGCTTTCATTGGTGTCTCCATCATCATTTACTCTGCCTATATGCTTAACCACTGGCACCACCACCACCACAACGATGTTCATGGCGCCCAATTCCACAATTTCGTCTCAATTGACGTTTCAAATTCTGTCGTCTCGGCTTTACCAGAGTTGAACAAAAATTCCCTTCCAGCTCCATGGTAATGTTTGTTTTCCTGTTTTTATCTCTTTACCGAATCAGGAATTTGATGTTTGAGATCATATTTGTAAAAAATTGGAGTGGCGAAGGGCGGAAGGGTTTACTACATAGGGTTAAGGGAGGGAGAAATGGGGGAGGGGCAGTTAACCAACTCAGCTACTTAGATTTTCCTACTCAAATACAACTGAACAATTCTTTTTGGCGATATGATTAGCTATTGACATGCGATTTTTGTTTCTTCAGGTTTATATATGCATTCATGGGAATTGGTGTCATCTTATGTTGTATCACTTGTATTGGGCATGTTGGTGCTGAAGCTGTTAATGGATGTTGCCTTTGCTTTGTATCCTTTTTACTCTTTTGCGTTCCACTGCTTATTGTGACCTACAATGCATAACTTTGGGTTGATTATGTAGCTGAAAGAAACTGACATGCTAGTTAGAACTTAGAACTGAATGCGCATTAAGCTCTGTCATAGGTGGATGCTTATGAATATGTTGTCTCTGAATAGGAGTTGCATGATATGAGTAACTCAGAACTGGAGTGTTTCATCCTTCACACAAATCTGTTTGGAGAGTATATGATGAAAGGGATATTTTCACGAGAAGTAGAAAACTAAAACATGTATTGTCTTGAATAGATAGTCTGATCTCAGTATGGAGCCTCGAGGTTTCCAGTTTTGACTATAGCAGGAAATGCTAACTTGAACAACAACATACTCAGTATAGTACAACAAGTGGTGTATGGTGAGGGACGCAAACCTTACCTTTACCTTGTTAGGTAGAGAGGTTGTTTCCAAATGACCGTCGGCTTAAAGAAAGCAAAGACACAACATATTAAGACGGAAGCAATAGCAGGAAAGTAAGAAATTAGAGGCGTATGAGACAACAAGGTAGTAATAGAAAATAATAAGAATATGGACGTGGTAAAATAATATAAATGCCGAAAGTAATACTCATATTACAAGCCGGAGAAACCAGGCGTAAAACTATCTACTAGTAGCCTTCTGCCTGAATCCTCGACCTCCATACCCTCCTATTAAGGGGTATGTCCTTGGTAAGTGGAAGGATTGCCATGTTTTTTGGCATACCATGTTTTGCTAATTACCTCTCTCCAATACTTCTTTGGTCTACCCCTATCTCTCTTCAGTCCCTCCATCATCAGCCTATCACACCTCCTCATTGGGCCATCCATGCATCTCCTCTTGATATGTCTGAACCATCTCAGTCTAGACTCTTGCATATTGTCTACCACAGAGGTCACTTCCACTTGGCTCGAATATCTTCATTTTTTATCACATCTCTCCTAGTAAGCCTACAGATTCATCTTAACATTCTATTTCCACAACTTTTATCTTTTGGATATTGAAGTTCTTGACTAGCCAACACTCTTGCCTCATTCAATAAAGCCGATCTTAATACTATTGAGTAGAACTTACCTTTAAGTCTTAGTGACACATTTAATCAGATAAGACATCAAAAGCTAGTCTCCATTTCAACCATCCCGCACCAAAAGCTAGTCTCCATTTCAACCATCCCACACCAATACAATGTGCGGCAGCCTCGTCAATCTCTCTGTTGCCTTGAATAATAGCCCCCAGGTACTTGAAAATCCCTTTCTTGGAGATGACTTGAAAATCCAACCTCACTTCCACGTCCGCTACACGAGGCACATCAATGAACTTGCACTCCACATACTTTATCTTAGTCCTACTCAGTCTGCAGGGTTTGTCTCCATACACAAGCTTGTCGTTAACTCCGCTATGCGTCTCATCAATCAGTACAATGTCATCAACAAATAACATGCACCATGCACCAGGGACCTCTCAATGAATGCACCTCGTCAGAGCATCCATTGCCAAAGCAAATAAAAATGGGCTAAGAGCCGACCCCTAATGCAATCCCATTACCACTAGAAAGTGACCAGAGTCTCCTCTCCTTATCCACACATGGGTCTTAGCCCCATTATACATGTCCTTAATAGCCCTAATGTATAAGATTGAAACACCAGTCTCCAATTCTTCATAGACCTCTCTCAAATCTTTGTCATATGCTTCTTCAAGCTGAATGAACATCATATGAAAGTCCCTCTTCCTTTTCCTATACTGCTCCACCAATCCCCGTACAAGATGGATGACTTTCATAGTCGATCGCCTTGGCATGAAGAATTGGTTCTCGAAACTAGAAACCCTCCTCCTTACTCTTATCTCAACCCTTTTCTCCAAACTTGATACCCTTATAGTTATTGCAATTTTAAATATCAACCTTTTTCTTCTACAACAAAATAATAGTACTCCACCTCCACTCCTAGGGCATCTTTGTAGTCCTAAAGATGACATCAAACAATCAGATAACCTTCAAGACCCGCTCTGCCTGAGCATTTTTAGAATTCCATCGGAATCTCATCCGGTCTGGTCGCTCTACCCCTGCTTATCTTATGCATAACCCCTCTACTTCGTCAAGCTTAATGCGCCTACAGTACCTAAAATCTCGATGGCTCTCAGAATGATCTGTATCCCCCAACACATCACTCTTGTTCTCCTCTTCAGTAAAGAGTTTGTGAAGTATGTCGGCCAACTTTGTCTGATAAGTTCATCTGCCACCAATAGCCCTTCTCATCCTTGGTGCACTTCACTTGGTCTAGATCGCGGGGATGATTAACTTCTCACTTAAAACTCATTGGCTTGGATTTTATTGATGTTCTTGGCTATTAATCTGCTCATTGATGAGACGGCGACATAGAGAAGATGATATACCCTTTGTCATGCTTCAAAAAAACAAGTCAAGAGGGAAGGGTATTGAGGAGACTGACACAAAAAGCTCTTCCTGTTCTCATTTTGTAAAGAAACGGAATTTGGATCAATCCTAAGAGAAAGCAAGTCTGTAGACTCTCTTGAGGTTACTATTATCATAAGTTTTCCCCCTTAATTTTTACACTGTCTTTTCGTTTCTTTTCCGGCATTTACTATGACCAAATGAAAAATAAAAGTTAAGTTGTCCCATTGGTCATCATTATACTTCTTCAATTAAGTGCTAATTCATGACTTGTTATAAACAACTATTACTGACTGACTGTTAGCCTTGACCACTTAAAAATACTAGTACTCTCTGCTAATGATGACTTTAGTACTCTTGGAAGTAAGTCTGGTTGCATTTATTGCAATTGATCATCATTGGGAGAAGGTGAGCTGTTTGTTTCAAATCTACTCTTCTCCTGGTGTAGAGTTTCTTCTATCCTGGTTTACCTGTTAATATTTCAAATTTGGACACCTGTTTTGTCTCTTCCTAGGATCTTCCAACGGACCCAACTGGAGAACTTCACAGCCTCCGCACCTTTATTCAACAAAATATGGATATTTGTAAGTGGATTGGCATTGTTGTCATCGTAATTCAGGCAGGTTTTCTTTGCACTTGAAGGTCTTCTAAGATTTTATTTTGTGTTCCTTGTTTGTTTTTGAATACCTTCATCCAGATTCCAGATTAGGTGATGCTTCTCGTTAACGTGGAAATTGAGAGAGTTGGGATTACTAATGTATATGTTGTCTGGAACATGCTTTAGAATAGGTAGAATGTGCCATTATTATTTTTGAAAAGGTGTTGCATCAACTTTGACTGATTATATTAATCAACTTAGCCTTTGGCCAAGGAGCATCTTCCAGAGCATCTAGGAAAGAAGATCAAAAGATCTTGTGTACAGATAGTATGTTTTCTTTTGCTGGGTAAGGGACGTGAAATTCCCCGGTATATACTTACATATGATACATGCTAAAATTTGTGTTTTATCAACTTATGAGCACGAGTGGTGGACAAGAATGAAAGACATGGTCAAAACAGTTGTAAATCAACCCACTTGTAGTTTTTGGCTTGTGCTCTTGTGATTGATTTAGTATTTTAAAGATTCTTCTAACTGTTTGTTTGGTGTATGGTCCATGTTGTGCTAAAATCTTATTCTTACCATCATTTCCAGGCATTCTCCTTATTTCTCGCAGTTGTTCTCAGAACTTTGGTTAGTAGCCCTAAACTAAATTACGATATGGAGGGAGATTATGATGTTGTTGGAAGAACGAGGGAGCCACTGCTTGATCCACGTATAAGCCAAACATCTGGGTTGGCTAAAGGTGATGCAAGAGGTGGCCATTCTGACATCTGGAGTTCACGGATGAGGGAAAAGGTAAGTTCTAAAGATGTAAAATATATGTCTGTCATCTTCCATTGAGTTTTCAATGGAATACATTAAAGGGCATCAATTAGGCTGGTATTTGATTTGCTTAGAAGCCTACTGGCTAATCTTTGAGGTTTAAATGGTAAAAGTAGTGTTTTGCAGATTAATATGTCAAGAAATGGTTGCATTTAGTGGTTGGATCCCTAATAGGCAAAGATCAGGTTGCTTATTAGGGATGACAATGGGGCGGGGCAGGGTGGGTTTAAGGCTATGCGGGGCGGGGCGGGTGGGATGCGGGGCAGGTTGAAGTGGGTTCTTTTTAAATTAATGTGGGGCGGGGCGGGTTGAAGTGGGTTCTTTTTAAATTAATGTGGGGCGGGGCGGGTTGCGGGTATATGTGATTTCATGTGGGTTCAAACTTAATTTTAACTTTTGTACATGTTATAAGAGTGATATAACATTATTTATTAAAATAATTTCTTGACGTAAACTATTTTGAATGGCTAAGAAACTAGAAAGAAGAAAAAATTATCTCACTACTTGGATTTAATATTTTGTTATTACATCAAAGGTAACCAATTCAAATCCACCAGAAAAAATGTTGCTGGCATATTAAAAGAGTTATAAAACATTGTAATGTTAAAATAATGTTATAACATGTTAATGTTAGCGATTTAACAACTAACAAAATTTTAATTTCTTGAGTTAAACTTACTAAGCCTATTATTTGAAATATTTTTTACAAAATATGTGAGATGGGGCGGGGTGGGGCGGGGCGGATTGAAAACAACAAAATATGTTATGTGGGGCGAAGCGGGGCGGGTTGAGATCTTAGCGGGTTTAAGCGGGTTTGCCCCGCAACCGCCCCGCCCCGCCCCATTGCCATCCCTATTGCTTATGCTCCCTTCCATTTTTACATATTCCTTGACGATGTCAAAGAGAGGGCTAGCACATATTGTTGAAGTTACTGAAGAGATCACCTTATCATGTCTTGTTGGTAGTTTGCAGTCACTACTAACTAAAAACAGGGAAAAAATGATGGACAATGTTGTTCCAAAATGCGACACCATTTGCAAAGCTGTCCATGTTTTTTTTTTTTAATTTTTTTTTTACACAAAGCGACGGAAAGTGTTATTTTTTGTGGTGGATTTTTGTGCCATATATATATATATATATATATATATATATATATATATATATATATGTATGTATAATATGCGTAGGAACGTTGTCCGTTGCTTTTAATTAAAAATAGTTATTTATGAATTTATTAATAATGACATTGTCTATCGCTTTTAGTTAATTTTAATTTATCAATTACTTTTTAAATAAAACAACGGACGATGTCACCTAGTCTGTCACTTTTTGGTCAAACATTTTTAAAAGAGCGACCGACGATGCTTAGGTCCATCACTTTTTTGGTCAAACAATTTTTAGAAAGCGTCGACAATTCTTAAAATATCTGGGAGATAGACGCAAATTTTCTCATTCTATCTTCTCCTCTTCCTTCTCTCTAGACACAAACCACCCATATTGCCACCATTGTCGCGTCGCCACCCTCGTCCCTACTGCGCTGACTGCCGCAGACCTCGGCCCCTTGCTGCCCCATTTTCTCTCTCTTCTTATTAAATTAGGGTTAGGGTTTGTGTTTATTTTAGTTTTTTCCAACTTGAGTAATTTTTTATTTGTTAGTTTATTTATCCTATTTAGTTTGTTGAATTTATGTTATTAGCATAGTTAGTTTATATATTTGATTGTTAGTTAGTGAATGAAGTTAAAATTTGATTTTAGGGCTTTAGTTTGAATTGAGTTTTTTTTAAAAAAATAGATTGTGAATTGAGTATTTTTGAGTTGGAATTGAAGTGTTTTTGAAGTTAGAACTAAGAAGTAATTAGAACTTCGTTGAATTTTTTAGCCTAGATACTTGAATATAGGATGTTTGAAAGTTGAACTTAGAAAAATATTGGATTGTATGATTTTTGAAGTTTAGAACTAATTAGAACTTATAACTAATTACTCCATCGGTCCCATTTTATGTGACACTTTTTGGATTTCGAGATTCAAACTAGTCTATTTTTGACCGTAAGTTTTTCAGATCTTTAAACATTTTGAATTATCAATTATTGTGACTCATAATACTTTTTACGTAGTTTACCAAAATATAAATTTTATTTCTAAAAAATGAAGATTCCATGCGAAAATTGTCATCAAACTATAATTGTTTGATTCTCGAAAAACGAAAAGTGTCACATAAATTGGGACAGAGGGAGTAAAAGTTAGATAATCAATGTAATAAACTTGAATTTTAGGATTATTGAAGTTGAATGTAGAAGTTTTTTGGTTTGTATAAATTTTGAACTTTAGACTTTAGAACTTCATGAACTTGAACTTTAGATACTTGAATCTTAGCATTTTTGTCATTAGGTACTTGAACTTGTTAATATGTTTAAACTAATTAATATAATTAAAGTTCAAAAATCCTAAAATTCAAGTATCTAAAGATCAAGTTCCTGAAGTTCTAACTTCTAATTAATTAGTTCTAAAGGCTAAAATTCAAGTATCTACATATCAAGTTCTTGAGTTCTAAGTTCTAATTAATTAGTTCTAAAAGGCTAAAATTCAAGTATCTAAAGATTAAGTTCCTAGAATTCTAAGTTCTAATCAATTAGTTCTGAAGGCTAAAATTCAAAATTTATACAAATTAAAAAAACTTCTAAGTTCAACTTTAAAAATTCAAGTTCATGACATTGAATATCTAAATAGTTCTAAGTTCTAATCAGTTCTAATATCATACAATTCAAAAAATTTCTAAGTTCAACTTTCAAACATTCTATATTTAAGTACGTAAGTTCAAAAATTCAACTAGCTCATACTTTTATTACTTAGTTCTAACTTCAATGACACTTCAATTTCAACTCAAAAACACCAATTAACAATCTAATTCAAATTAAAGCACTAAAATCAGAATTATAACTTTATTCACTAACTAACAATCAAATATTCAACCTAACTATGTTAATAACATAAATCGAACCAACTAATGGATAAAAAATTACTCAAATTGAAAAAAACTAAACTAAATACAAACTCTAACCTTAATTAAATAAGAAGAGAGAGAAAAAGGATGGGCCAACAAGGGCCGAGGTCAGCGGCAATCAGTGCAACAGGGTCGAGGGCGGCAGTGTGGGTGGTTTGCGTTTGTTTCTAGAGATAAAATGAGGAAATTCGTGTCTGCCTCTCAGATATTTTAGGAAAAGCGACGGTCGGCGTCGCTTTTTTAAAATTGTTTGAGCAAAAAAGCGACATCGTTCGTCGCTTTTTAAAAATGTTTGACCAAAAAGCGGCAGACTAAGTGACACCGTCCATTACTTTCTAAAAGTAATAACTGATAAATTAAAAATGACTGCGTTCCATCGTTATAAATAATTGTTTTTAATTAACGACGGATGACGTCCCTACATATATTAAATAAATAATTATTAAGTATATATATTTGGCGCAGAAAAAGTGACGGACATAGAGTGTGTTTGGTATGAAGGAAAACATTTTCTGGAAAATGTTTTCCAATTTTCCCATGTTTGGTTGGGACAAAAGTTTTGGAAAATGTTTTCCAAATCAACTCATTTTCCTCAAAATTAAGGAAAATGACTTCCCTTCAAAAATTAAGGAAAACATTTTCCAAAACTCTCATTCAATTTCAAATTAAATTTTTTTGGGAAAAACATCAATTTTTAAAAAATATTCCCCCAACCCCCCAACCCCCAAAATAATTAATTTTGTTTTTAAAAGTACTATCAACTTCAAATTTTTATTTTTTCACTCCTCCCCCCCTCCCCCCACCCCACCCCTATAATAATTTTGATTTTAAAAAATATTTTCAATTTCATAAATTATTTTTTACTCTAGTAAAAATAAAAGATGTCTCTCAAAAATATTTTTCATTCATAAATCAAACACTAAAAATCATTTTCGAAAAATATTTTCTACTCACCAACCAAACATGAGAAAATAAGTCCAAAATCTACTTGTTTTCC
Organism: Solanum lycopersicoides; assembly: GCA_022817965.1. NCBI lineage: Eukaryota > Viridiplantae > Streptophyta > Magnoliopsida > Solanales > Solanaceae > Solanum > Solanum lycopersicoides. The sequence goes on from CM040626.1 coordinate 94,255,450, forward strand.
AGGAAAACATTTTCCATGGAAAATATTTTTCTTCATACCAAACACACCCATAGTCCCTATCTGTTGCTTTTTGTAAAAATAACGAAAACGACGGATAGCATCGCATTTTGAAATGACACCATCCATCATTTTCTTCCTCGTCTTCAGTAATGTATATGAGATTCTTAATTTTGGAACATGTGAACTTAGGTGCTTTATTGCAGTGCTGAATACTTATGAAGTTCATCTGCTTTTTCTTTTTCACAATATTATCATATGAGGACAAGGCTGTTTATGTATATTCTGTTGATCCAGTCTTTACACCAGACCAATTTATATTTCTGAAATATTTATTTTCGTTGTTGATCGTTGGAATCCAGTATCATTTGGATGGAGAAGCAAGACATCATATACCAGACCCAAATCCATCATGAGGATAGTAAGAAACACAGGACGTGACGTTGAATCTCATGGAGTAGATAAACTGGCAACATGGCTGAGTATGAAGCCTTGTTCAGTGATTGTGTACCATAAATTATAAACCTTTCGTTTGTTGTCTGTTTATGTAAGGCAGTGTACATATGTCTGCAGAAAGACATTGCAAAGCTGGAATGTAGAGATATACATATCTCGCTTGTTAATATAACATTTCCTTTGTTGAGAAGCACTTTACTAGAGTGCATTTCTAAGTTTGGTGTCATAGTGAAATTTAATCTCTTTTAAATTCTTTCAAATGTAGCTACAATTGTGTACGAGTGTCGGTGTATGATTTTCCAAGCCTGATTGATTCACTTATTTTCCAGAAGTGAATACATAGAAAGCTAGTATACTTGAGTGTTATCTATCTGTATGCATCACTCACATTCTCACAGAACATGATAGGAGTAAGGATCCTCAAATGTTTTTTGTTTTTTTTCATACTTAGAATTTTTGCTCTCTTATTTGTAAGGACAAGGACAGTGTGCATATCTTGGCAATTGCATTGTGGAAGGGTATATAACATTTTAAACTTTTATTAAGGTTCATAAATTCATGAAGCACCTGTAGACATGATTCTACCATACATGTCCAATAATAGTTGAAACTTTACAAGACGTGCTCAATATATAAGGGGATGATATTATATTTACTTGAAATGTGCTCTCACAAAGAGGTCATAGTAAAATGTTGTCTTTCTCATAGAAAGTGATCTCGAATATCTCATAAACTATTGAGTATTCGTAAAGATCAAGATTTCAGATATTCATAAAAATCATATGAAGACGTGGTCTTACTCATATAATTTTAATTTATTGCAAACAACACCTTTCAGCAACCCATCCCCAATTATTTTAATTTAATAAAGAAAGAGAGTATAATATTGTAGTTGGTATGCATATGATGGTTCTAGATTTGCTTAAGTACAGTGCAGTGTCACTTTCATAGAACTGCACATACCATGACAAAACATCTTTTACTGGCTCATATCTTGTCGGTGTTCCCTTTCATTTTTCTAGTTATTCAAAACAACAATAATTCAGTGGAACGAATAGTCAAGAGAGTTGTTCAGCTGCCAGTCACAACATTTTTCCTCCTCACTCACTCTTGTTTTTGACTTCTGGTTAAAAATATCTAGCTGGTAAATTTGTATTGCAAATACAAACAAGGAACATATCCTTTACAGCTAAGAATATTCTGGTGGTTAATAAACAGAAGACACATTTATGTCTTGACTCAGAAAAGTTACAACGCCAATATCTATCTATCTATCATATGGTTCCCCTTAAAGCATATATGTATATATACAAAATAAATCCAGATATAGATCAGTACAGATTTCATACACTTCACAACATTAAACAAATTACTTGTAGGCAGTGTTATTGGCAAATACAATAATACACAAACAACAATAATCTTATATAATTGTGAAAGAAATAAAGCGAAAACAGAAGAAGAATTGGACGAGGGTCATCACATTTTACCTGCCAATTCAACGACAGATTCATTCACAAGCTCTTCGAGCAACTTCTCTTCAATTTCGACTCCTACATTGTCTAATTCAAATCTCAAGCTTTCAAGCCACATTTTGCCCATCACCTCCTTCCCTACCATTTCCTCAACCACCAGGCTGTTTAAGTCCCCACCATCAGTAGACAGATATTTCACTTCACTAGAAAACCATTCCTTCATCCGATCCCACACTTGTTCCAATAATACTAGTCTAGTTCCCTTTGGCAGATTATTATGGACCCCCATATAAGGTATGGCTTTTTGGAAGTTGTCTGCCCCATATTCTGCAATTTCTAGTAAAGCTGCATTTACACAATCGAACACAAGCTTTTGGGTTGATCTCCTTTGCCTTCGCTTAGACTCGTGTAGTGTCTCCTTCTCATTCAGATCAATGTATTTTTCTCTGAGTGATGGGTCCAAAGGGCTTTCAGGAGAATGCCACATGGTTGAGAAAGCATCAGGCTGCACTTCATCTAGGCCGGCCACGGTTAGTAATGTTTGAACAAAACAGAACCATTCACGTTCTACTTCCTCAGTCCTCTGAGTGGATGATGATGGTCTTACACAAACTGAACTGGCTGTATCTGCACAAGAATCATCCCATGACAATGTACGTGCAATTGATCCTATTGGAGGAGATTTGTCAATCAAATTGGACCTTAAAGAGTGAACAGATAACTCGGCACCTGTTAATTTGATTGGGGTGGGAGGAATAGATTTAGTTTTATACTAAGAAAGAAAAGGAAAGCCAAGAATTATGGGAGATCGTTGACATTTACCATGACAGTCTGGCTTGATACCTCCAGATGATATACATGCTAGATGGTCATCCTCTTCAAATGGTGTCTCCAAAACTGATATAGGACTTGGCTGATCCTGGTTCTCACATAGGTATCTAGCGCACACAGATCTTGCTCCAGAGAACACAACCTAAAAAAGAGTTATAACATAAATCCACTTTGAACTTCTTAAGTAGTCATCTGGACGCTATTTGAGTTCTCCATTTTCCGACAATTCCCACACATTAAAAAGAAAAAGAGATTTTTTTTGAAAGCCAGCACAGAGTGATCTCATAAAATATGCAAGAAATTGTAAATGCATATGATGTAAAAGATGTGTAGATGGAAACCACAAACAAAATACTGATGTAAAATGCAAATGAACCATTTTCCAACTTGCAACAGTGTAATAGGAAGAAACATCAGGTAACTGCTTTACCTCAGGAGAGATTGTGGTTTGCTTCTCAACCAAATCTTCGCAAGTTAGTGCACATGATGATTCACGAAGATTGGTTCTTGAGCACTCAACCCCTGGATCATCAAGGAATTGACCACTGTATTTGTCGATTTCTGATAGAGAACGTAAAGGCTTTGGACCAGACTGCAAGTCATCATTGGATTGCAGACACTTGGCTCTGTCTTTGTTTGGCTTTTTGGTTCTAGAGAAAAAAAGATTTGAGAACTTCCCTTTCAATGATGATTTTGTACTTCTTGATTTTGTTGTATGCTTGGAAAGGTCATTTTCTCCTGTCACAGGATCTGGGGCACCCACATTCAACTGTGAACTGAATGCAGTAGAGGATACAGGAACAGACATAGATCTCACAAGATTCTTTGGTGACTTGTGGTTACCTTCATCATCTTTGGAATTACTCGGAGAGTTGGAATTTGAAATCTGGGGATCTTCTTTAATATTGTCCTGCTCTATTCTTCTGGTCGTCTTAGTATCAGAAAGAGCAAGCATTTCACCTAAAGTGCTGCTGTTGCTTCTCCTCATTTGTCTTTGTTCTTGACAACTGCCATTAGATGCCACCATCGCCCATCTCTCTGAAAGTCGCTTCTTGGCTTCTCTGGAAACTGAAGATTCATGGGAATAAGAAGCACGGCTCAAGGAGGAACAAGAATAAGGGCTGCCAAACCTATTGATATATTCCCATGAATGCCTAGAAGCTGGTGACATGACTTCAGAATCACTGACATTTCCAGCTGCATATTGTTTTTCAGATTTATTAAATGAGCTTTCATCACCAATGTAGCCATTTGCAAATTCAGAAGAAAGTAATGTTTCATCCCTTTGATGTCCACCTATGTTTACTCGCATGTGCTGTGTAATAGCCTTTGCCACTTCTCTTGATTCTTGAGCTTCATCAACCTCCATGTGGACAAAACTTGTTTCAGTTTGTGATACTCTTGGTGATGCAGATGGAGAAGAACTTGCATCACTAAAGTTGTGAGTCTTACCAAGACTTGGTTTTAATACGACTATCCGTGTAGGTTGAGCATGATTTTCATGAATGTTCCAACTTGCTACAGGAGGAGAAAATGCCATATGAGATTTGGTCTTGTTGCCCTGGCCTATATGGATGGCTCTGCTTATATTTTTCTCATTTTTCTTCACTGATCCACTAAATTTACAATCATCAATCATCTTTGATGGTCTTAGAACAGTTATTCGCTTTGTCTCAGGAGGAGGAGGTATAGACTGCAAATTGGATAAATGCTGAGTAAACATTGGATTTGGTTCTTGCAGAAACTTGAGGAACAGATCCGTGTTGGAACTTAAGACATCCAATGCATCTTGGAATTCCTTAGACTGGCGAAGTTGTTCATCTATGGATAAACATTTTGCTTCAATAAACTTCTGGCGAACAAAAGCTGACTTCTTTTCAAAACTAATTTGATCGTGTCTTGCCTTTTGTGGGGATTTACTTCTCACGGAGTTCATTTTTGGGGGGTGCTGCCAAACTTCATAAACATCTTTATATTCATTCTGCTCGGGGTATTGATGTAATTCTTGCTGCAGTTCTTCTGTCAAGGATTCATTTTCGTCCTGGCAATAGCTGAAAGAGGAATCTGTATGACACCGTGAATGACCTCCAAAATGACTTCTTATGGCTGGAACAGATTTCTGCGGAAGAGCATCAAGCCCCATCAGCTTAGCAACAACACTAGGTGGATTATGACTAGAACCTACTTCCTTGGACATTTCTTGGGCTATGAGCATCTTCATTGGCGTTCCATTTGATTTCCTGTTTGAATTAGTCCTCATCAAATCCGAGACAACCTGCATGCACCATATCATTAGTATTAAGCCAAACTCTGCAGAAAATCAGCACCTTTCTCTCTAAATAAATGTCACCTGGATAGAGGACGCACCATTTTTTCTTCTACTTGATCCTCAGAAGATGGTGGCAACCTCACCAGATCTGATTGGCTCCTTGAGAGTGAACCTGCAATAAGTTGGACCAGCTCAACATGCAGATTCAACCTCATAGTAATAGATAGTATAAACTATGGGTCAAAAACTGAAGGTAGCATAAAGTAAAATGAGATCAAGCCATGCTTGTACGAATCATAGGTCATATCTTCTATAATTGAAATCAAGATATTTTTCTGCACAAACTAAATTACGCAACCATGATTTGTTTACATTGTTTTCAATGCTCAATGCATTTATAGGATAAAAAAGTTGTCGATATTCCACAGAAACAACATTCATGCCAATGAAAACAGGAGACAGATAAACATAAGTTGCATAGAGTTTCACCATCATGATGTGGTTTATCTGTAAGCAGCCTGTTTCCTGTCACCCCTGAATTTAAATCAAAAAGGTTCACCATTCGTCCCAAGCATCCTGGAGAAGGTTTATCATGGGTATGACTCCTGCCATTCTGAAATCCATTCATCTTAATTCCTGAGATTACACAATGAAGAGCATAAATCCCAAAGTGCACATCAAATAGTCCCTTCCGAAACTATAAACGTTTTAAATCACCAACAATGTCTCACCTCTATTCATATCTACAGAAAGAGATAGGCATTCCACATATGTTTAATATGGAAAAAGGTATGCTTTTACAGGTATATTGGCATTCAAAAATTTGAAGAGTTTTTCAACAGAAAAATTTTCACAATTTTGCATAAAAATGTTCTTCAACCAAACGCCACAAAACGCCATTGATCAGTGTTAATTTATTATAGTTGTAACCAAACGCCACAAATGAAAATGTTTTCAGTTATCGCAAGACTGAAAAACTGCTCCATAGTCATTTTACCTAAACAATTCCTTCAAGAGAAAGACCAAGAAGTATATTAAAGATCAGACAAATTTGCTCACTGAAATACACTCCAAAAAAGAGAGAACACACCTTTGCACTATTATCATTCATAGCAAAGATACAATCTATATCATTACATTATTTATACTTGTAAAGTCATGCTAGAAATTATATTTTCTACGAGTATTCTTAATCATGTTTTTAATAATTCTAAACTATTGATGTATTTTTAAAATTTTGTATTATTATGTTATTTTATCATATTATAAATTAAAAATTCAAAGATCCACTTGACCCATGTTAAGCAAAACGCCCCCATCTCATACCCCGCCTTTAAAAACACTGATACAGATCAGTCGCAGCTAACGCACATAAACATGGATTACAGATATAAGTAATTTCAGAATGAAGTGTTGGGTTCACCATTTTGCATTAAGTAAGTTTCTTTACAACACGTAAATCATGGAAAGAATAAACACAGATAATGATGAGCTAAATAAAAATCAAACTAAAATTCGGATATGTATTCACTGGAAAAGCACAATTACGCCAAAAATGAAAGAAAAAACAAAGCAAAAGATGTATGTAGAGAGAGAACGGTTCAATTTACCTTAGAAAATTGAGATCGAAAGGGATTGCAGAAAGCGAAAACAGAAAAAGCACCAGCAGCTCCACTTGAAGCTTCACAGCTCAAAGCAAAAGAGTGAAGTCAGATAAATGCGATGTGCGTTTGCTTAAAGGTGTTTACCCAGTAGAGTGGTCGGTGGAATCGAAAAAAACTAACGTTCCGGAGAAAATGTGGCCGTGTATTCGGATTGGCGGACTGTTAATTGAAATTATTTTCACGGAATAGTAGTCGCCGGTAAGGTAGAACTGACATTCCGGCGAAATGTGACCGGAGATTCAGCTTCGCCTAAATTCTCAGATAAAAGTGCTTCAGTCGAGTCTCAGATAAAAGTGGTGCTTCCAGCCGAGCACTCGCCGACGTCGGAAATATGGCCGGAGATTCGTTCACCGACTAACGGACTTGACTAGTTTTTGTTTTATTTGTGAATATTAATGAGTGTTTTTGCAGAGAAAAAGTAAATGAGAAGTGAAATGAAAATTTTCTTCATGAATAAGGACAGAATAAATAAATAAACATTTCTAAATAAAGTAAAGTAAAAGTAAATTTATTTGATAATGTGAAGCCCGATCCTTATTCTTTTAGATAATTGTATTATGACCCACATTATATTTTTTTCATTGACATTTGCCCTCCACACCAAAACATTATATAACCATTCTTGAATTTTGTACCAATATATTATATTATGCTCATATATATGAGAAGAACTAAAATATCCTTTAATTATTTGTACTGATATAAAATTATTCTTCATCTATGGCTAGATCTAAAATATTATAAATAGAACCAATTTTTTTAGTAACTTGACATTTCAAAATTCGATATTTGGTATGATATTTAAAAGTAAATTTTTAGAATTATGATATTTGAGTTTGAATTTAACAGGAGATACTAGAATTATCTGGTATTCAATATTTTTTTCGAATATCGAATTATTTGCTTAATGAATGTCATATTTCAATAAGTTCATAACTCTTTAGTACAAATACAAAGAGAAAGTTAAATATCAAACATAAACAATCTAAATACATATGCCTTTTAGTTGTGTCAATTTTTAATTCTCTTTATGTCTTCTTATTTGTTGATCTTCTATTATATGTTGCATCCACGTAGAAAAATAGAAATGATTGGAGTAATAATATTAATTTTGTAATGCAGTCTGCTATAAATTCAATACGGTATTACCAAATATCATACCAAATCGAAGTTTGATTTAATGATTATCGAACCAAAATTTAAAAGTTTGGCATTTGATATTTGGTATCTACTTTTAACTACCAATATTGAATTACCAAATTCAAAATTTAGAAATCTAAAAACGGATACTAAATGTTCACCCTTATCCTTCATCCATCTTTCGGTCCTCAAATACCCTAACATCAACTTTTTGGCTTAAAAATACCTTTATATCTAACCGTCCACACTCATAAGGTGTATGAAGTTAGACTCTTCTCCATTAGAATAATTTAAAATTATTTAATACATGGGCTTGTATGATTGGTTCCCCTTCAGTTCCTCTCTCTTCCACTTTTTTTCTTCTCGGAGTTTATCCACCGTTCTAAATTTTAATTTTTTTAATTAATGACAAATTAACCAAGGGAGAAAATGGGGGAAAAGTAATGACAACATTCATTTAATAATTAGTTTAATAGAAAATAATTTAATTAAGCAACTATTACATATATTGTATTTTTTCTTTTGTGTATACTCAATATTCGAAATAAAAGAATGAAAATGACTTTTTTTTTCCTATCCACACCCACCATGAAAATAATACAAATTAAAAATATAAATATGTAAATTTATTTTAAGTTTGAATCCCTGATATTCTAATTATGAATAGGATTTCGCAAAGAAGAATAGAAAGAGGAATGAACAAAACAATTAGATTATTGATTATTTTATATTAACAAAATAATAATAATAATCTTTTTTTAAATTGACAATCAAATCAGGTGAGTATGAATTTTAGCTAAATCCCCCATTATGAATTGTCTATAATAAATAGAGTTTAATTTAAAATAGGTCAATACGAATATCTTGAGTTGATTTAAATTAAGTCAACACGAATATCATGAAATAAACATTATTTTAAATATTAATTTCAAGTGTATCGGGTCAAAATATGAATCATAAGCCGTTTTATTATTTATTTGAGAAGATATACATTTGGACCAATTACATCAGACAACACAATAAATAAATATTTAATAATTTTATTTTTGGGAGTAGTTAAAAATGAAGGTAAATATCGAAGATTTATATCAAGGATATTTTTTAATCAAAGATTAATTCAAAGGTATTTATATGGCGAAAGGTGGATGAAAAATAATTTTAAACCAATTAAATAAATTCTACACCCACCATGAAAATAATACAAATTAAAAATATAAATATGCAAATTTATTTCAAGTTTAAATCCCTGATATTCTAATTAAGAATAGGATTTCGCAAAGAAGAATAGAAAGAGGAATGAACAAAACAATTAGATTATTGATTATTTTATATTAACAAAATAATAATAATAATCTTTTTTTAAATTGACAATCAAATCAGGTGAGTATGAATTTTAGCTAGATCTCCCATTATGAATTGTCTATAATAAATAGAGTTTAATTTAAATAGGTCAATACGAATATCTTCAGTTGATTTAAATTAAGTCAACATGAATATCATGAAATAAACATTATTTTAAATATTAATTTCAAGTGTATCGGGTCAAAATATGAATCATAAGCCGTTTTTATTATTTATTTGAGAAGATATACATTTGGACCAATTACATTTTTTAATCAAAGATTAATTCAAAGGTATTTATATGTCGAAAGGTGGATGAAAAATAATTTTAAGCCAATTAAATAATTAAGAAACATTTTAAATCCTTACCTAAGTATACAATTCCATAGATGGTAAATGAAGTTATTGAGTGAGGTAGGATGAGTGGATTTTTTTTTTTCATTTTTCATTAAAGTTTTTGTATTTGAATTTTAAAAATAGACTTATAATTACTTTTAGTTAAAAATATATTCACTCTTAAATAGAATCTATATTGTCTGAATATAAATTAATTTGAAAGTAAATTTATGAATTCAACATGATTATACCTCAAAAAAAAAGAAGAGAAAAATGGTTGATGAAGTCGTAATAGAAATAGTTATTTTTTAATTATATACGATATCAAGATTGTAAATTTGAATCATAACATTACGAGTTTAAATTTAATTAAAAAATTATCACTAATATTAGTCTCCCCCCTCTATAAATTGTAATGGGTAATGTCAATTAAATGTTGTGACCAAAATATTAAAATCAGATTAATGCCATACCATCTTGAATATAAAGTTAGGTGTATCCATAATTGTGGAATGACTTCCACAATTTATCTTTAGCAACGCATGAATTAAGTTCGATTTTGTAATGATATTGTACAAAAAGTGAATTAACTTCCAAATATATTTAAACATTGATTGAATTTTTTCTTTTTTCTTTTATGTTCTAAAATGATTATATAAATGAAATCATAATTGATGATCTCATGATTTTGTGAAATACTAGTTGAATATACTTTCAACTAATTTCATATAGATTTGTTATATAGAATCTTTTTTATAATTTATTTTTTGTGGGCATGGCCTTTTATCAACTCATCAACTACCTACAATTAAGAGTAGTCCTGCCAAATCCATATCATATCTTGACTTTTCTAGAAAAAAAATGTCATAGCATTTCTGTCAGTAATATTATACCATTAAAAGTATATTATTAGTACATAACGTATATAAAAAATATTATTTGAATTCCTTAATCTTAAATAATGATGTCAAATAAGCGGATTGATTGAATTAACATGAGTCAAAACGAATCGAGTTAGTAAATAATTAATTATTAATCCGCTTGAAAATTACTTAATAAACTAAGAAACAAGTATGTAACTTGAAATGATATTTTTGAAAAAAGAATTGAAATTTCACAGAACTTAATTTGTACTAATTGATTATCTTCTTTTTTACCCAAATAAAAAGGTTTTCTCAGTGTGTTTACCTACTTTATTAGGCCCATTTGTCCATGAAAATTATGAATTTTTTTTAAAAGATAATCAATGGCGAGATTGATTGTCCAATGATAGAAAGAGAGGGAATATATGATCATATTTCCATTTCAAACTAAAAGTAATATTTAAAGATTGAAATTATGTTTGATCATAAATATGAAATAATTTATTTGTGAATCATTATAAGTATTTTAGACTGAAAAAATTTAAAACATCTTTTTGATATTTATTTAAAATTTTATAATTAAACATAATTTTGAAATTCAATCCCCAAAATAAAAAATATTTTGGTCAAAACATCTGTTGTTAAGACAATCATGATCTTCTGAAAAAGCAGAATTTGAATTATTTTTTTTAATGATTAGAGTATTTTATTTACCTTTGGTAAAATAATGATGGTTACCACTTACCATTACCAGCTTATGTTGGACAATCTATCTCATCATTTTCAATTTTCCATTCTTATCTTAATCAAAAAGAAGGGAAGCCAGCACATCTCCATGGAAGTCACATTTATTTTACATCAATATGAAGTAAATAATTATTAGAAAAACTAAGTAACTAAACATATTTCACTATTTCATACTATTATATTACACATTTTAGCATTTATTAAAAGTTTTCTATTATAGCTCGAGAAAAATACACTTATCACGTATTTTCGCTACAAAATACATTAATATAGGGATGAAGGCGAGTGAAATTCGTTATATACACTAGATACATATATCTATCAAATACACAAGAGCGTAGCACGCGAGATGGGAGAGAGGCAAGGGAGGCGAGCGGGATTTGAGATACATGCAAATCTAATGAATAGAATGTATCTAGAACAAATTACACTTACTTTTGACCCCATGTGTCTCAATCAGGGGTGGACCTAGGTGAACACGAGAGAGTTCATCGACAAAAAATTATACTCTATATATAATGTCAAATTCTAATTTTATAATTTATATATTAAAATGAACCCCTGGAAACAAAGCATAGCCTTGGCTCAGTGGATATAGTTCAACAAATGCTCAGGTTCAAATACCCATGGACAACATTTTTTCCTCTTTTTTGAGAGTTCGAAACCTAAATAAGCCACAAAAAATAAAAGTGATCACAATAAATTACTATTTTAGGAAGTAACTAAAATAAGCTTAGTGGAAGAAAAATTTCACTTTATCTAATATTTCAAACGTTTTTCGTTAGTTCGTAACGGATATATTTTAATATATAGCTGAACTATTTCTTACAATTTATAAAATGTAAGTTTTTCTTACACTTTTTAAAGTGGAATTTTTTCTTATACTTTATAAAGTGGAAGAAAAAACTGCATTTTACAAAGAGGAATATTTTTCAAATTTTGCTCTTCTTATGATGCTTTTGTAGTGTTTGTCATACAATTATATTGATTTGAGATATTATAAAAATAAAAAAATTATTACACTATGTATTTTTATATTTTTTACTCTGAAAGCTCATCCAAGCTCTATTTAGGACATTCAAACATAACACATTCAACATCTTTAGTCTTTGTAGTTTGTTATTCTTCATTTTAATTACAAATTAATGTCTTCTAAACCAAAAGTTAGAGTTTTGATTTATTGAGATGACGAAATTATACATGATGAAAATACCGTTTATTATAACTGTCCTCCCAAACACAATGTCAAATATTCAATATTCAATAGCATATATTTCTTTCAATTTAATAAAAAAATGGGTATAAATAGCATTATTATGATTATAGTAAAAAAATACCTACTTCATTTTTGTCACAAGGACAAGTAAATTTTGGAGAGTGAATTATCTATAATGACGAAACGTTAGAAAGGATCTTCTTCTTCTTCTTTATTTTAAGTAAGTTAATTGCATGTGATAAATATTTATATCTTTTTACATATATAAGAAAAATATCTCAATTGTATGACAAACCCGGCAAAAACTTCATACAAAGGGTAAAACGTGAAAAATATTCCTTTTTGTAAAGTGTAAGTTTTTCTTCCACTTTATAAAGTGTAAGAAAAGTTTCACTTTACAAAGTATAAGAAAAACTTAACTTTATAAAGTGTAAGAAATAGTTCAATTATATATTAAAATATAAACGTTATGGGACTAACGAAAAAGTTTGGAATATTGAATAAAGTGAAATTCTTTTTTCCACTAAGCTTATTTTAGTTACTTTCTAAAAATAATGGCTTATTTTGGTCACTTTTATATTTTTATGACTTATTTAGGTTTCGAACTCGTTTTTTGATGCTTTGAAAAATGGAACTTTTTTTTGCTTTAACTTTCTTCTTCTATTTCATTATTTTTTCCTTTTGTTCTATTTCTTCTTTTTTATTTTTTTTCTTTAAATTTATTTGACAGTTCAATTTACTTTTTTTATTTTTATTTTTTATATCTATTACTTATTTTAACTCTTTTTTCATATCCTAACTTAAATAACTCTTTTACATAATGATGAATTATATTTAACTAGAAATTGATGAGATAGAAATATAACTTAGTATAAAAAGGTAAATTATATGCAATTGAATGAAGACTCTTAAATATCATTAACATCCTTTCAAAAACATTAATTTATGAAAATTTATGAAATTTCTTTTTATATTTTTAATTGTATTTTAGAGATAAAAACTAAACATATTTAATTTATTCGTTATTTATCTTTTTTACAAATTATAACTAACCTAGTGAATTGAACTATATGAACTAAAAAAATTGACGATGTTATTGATTATCTTTTGAATATGCATTATAATATCAGTAACTCTATTGTTGCACACTTTTAGAGAATCTTGACAATTTGCATAGTGATATTTAATTGAATGGAAGCTAATTTTAAACTTTTTAAAAGTGAAAATTAAAGTAAGACATTACAATATAACAGTATAAAAAGCACAAGAAATTTTAAAAATGCTCAATGGAGCATGATAAAAGTAAAAAGAAATGATTAATACAGTATGATAAAGTAAGTTGAATTTAGCATGATAAGATAAACATATTTTTCTTCCCCGTCATCATTTAATTTTCACATGTTTTAGGAGTTAACTTATGTAATACAATCGATCCACTAAATTCTTATGAATATATCTTTGTCCTCAAAATCTTTAATTAATTTAGTCTTTACTTTTATGAACCAATGAAATATCTATGGTTCTTGTACAAAGAGCATGTCGAGGGATACTACGCTCACCGTGCACTTGCATTACCACCTTAACTTCTCCTTTATATTTTGAACCTCCGAGCAAAAATTCTGAATCCGCCACTGATTCCAACAAACATATATCTGAACGCACCAAAACTTCGATAAAATACATAATATTGTAAACTAAATTGTATCAAAATAATTAGTCTAGTAGACTAATGAGATTTATGTAAGTTGGTGTAAATGTATGAGTACGTGACGATTGTACCGTTGTAATAAAATAGTATTGATTCCTCTTGACATATTTTTATAGGTCTAATGAAATGAAAAACACATATACTTACTATATTACCTATACAAGCTTTCCTATGACTTAGGCTTTATATATTATATATAAATGAGATTTTTTTATTTGCTTACTTTACTTAAGTCTTGTCTTTGTCCGTGTGCTCTCAAAATATGCCATATATATCAACGGTTTGAAATCCAACCTTTATTCTTTATGGCACTCTTTTCAAGCATTATTGTGACCAAAGAGAAAGCCACTTTATCATTTTTCTCAAAAATCAATTTCTCCAAAGAAAACAACATATATTTGAGTTCATCCACAAAATCCATTAAGTATACGTTATTGGAAAAAAGGATAAATATATTTCGAAATTATTGTAAATAATATGTACAGATACCATCCGTCATACTTATGAGTCAACAATTTTTGATCTAGATCTTCTGTGAACGTGACCATCCTTATCGATCACATTTTTGAAGACTATTCCAATGCTATTTCTACTAATTCATGTATGATCAATTCTTCTTGTAATGTGTCTGTCATTTGTTTGATTTAATTTCACTCATGTATGAAGCCCATTTTTATCGCATATAATATTAATACTATAGCAATAAAGTGATAAACAAATGTACATTACATTAGTTAATTATAGTTAAGTAAAAAGTATGTTAATAACATATAATTTGTATTTGTTTTGTTATTTTAATTTGAGTACTTTTTTTTTCAATGACTTGTTCCTTTCCATGTGTTTTGGTTGAAGTATGGAGGGGAAAAGCAGCTAACTACTCAATCGGACTTTTGCTTGCATATTTTTCTCAATTGGAAACCATACAATATTGTAAGTACAATTTTTATTTTAAATTTATTTGGGTAGTTGGAGATTCTTCTCCATGGGATAAATCCAAATATATCCTTCATTCATCATTTAGTTAGATATTTTCTAATGTTTTACGATTCTTAATGCTTAATTTTATTTCTGGCTTAGAATTTTTTGGGTGTATTTCATGGGAAGGAAAATATTTCAATAATCTTGTCAAAAATATCTTTTTTTTAGAAAATAGTTTTTATTATAATTTAATGTATAAATAAAAATATTATATAAAAATAATTTTAATTTAATTTAAATAAACAACGAATGATAGGATTAAGAAATGTGTATCTAATTTGGGTGAACATATGAATATGGGAATTGAGGGTAGGGAATAGGGGTGTGGAGATGAGGCTATGAGGTGTGTGTCGGGGTGAAGTGCAGGAGAGAAAATCAATATAAAAAGTTATTTATGATTTTTTTTTTATTAGATAAATTAATTTTTTATTTTTAAAGAATTTGTTTTCATAACTAAGAAAATACTTTTGAAAGAATCTGATCAAACATGAAAAAAATTAAAAGTATTTTTCACCATATATAGCATACGTGTGTAAGATATATATGGGAAATATTTTGAGAAAATACTTTTCAATATTTTTATGTTTGATTGGTTAAAATATTTTCTTAAAGAAGATAAGTTTCTAAAACGGACGAAAATAACTTTCTTAATCGAAATACGAAAAACAAGTTACAGAAGTGACATTGTGAGTTCCTATCTATCAAAACAATAATTTTTTTTACATAAAAATCAACGTATTTTTGAAAAAAAAATTGATGGAAAATATTTTTCACCATACAAACACACCAGTCTCAATTTTGTTGGGTTTTAAAGGTGTGAATAGTAAATGAAGGGTTGTGATTCTTCTGAAGGGTTGTGACTATTTGTCGAAGGGTTGTGATCTTCATGAAAGATTGTGTCTTTTCAAAAGGGATATGACCTTTGAAAAATTGTGCAATTTTCTTAAAGGGTTGTGACCTTTTTGAAAGGTGATCCTCTTTTCAAAAAATTATGACCTTTATCCTTGCTGGCTATAAATAGAGAGATTTTCTCTCATTTTCTGAATCAAATTATTCCCTTTGTTTGTATACATTTCTTACAATAAAAAATTGATCGATCATGTCTGTGTGTGATCTCGTTGCTGTCTTTCTGAGTTCGTTGAAATTATCGAAGTTTGAGGGATCACTACTTTTTTAATGGTTAATTCGTTTTATCTTGGGAAAAATTAATCTACAACCTCAGATATTTAAGAAGATTAATTTTCTTAAAGATACACAGTAGATACTGTTGGACTCGGATAGTTCTTTTTTTCTTTCCATCTTTTATTATTTCTAATATGCTAATCTGAATATATAGAAAATAACAAATCTTAACCCTCCTGCTCTTTTGGCAATGAAAAATTAATCTTCTCGACATAATTGTGTGAATAGGTTTGTAGTTTCCGCTCAATTATAAAAAAGAAGTTGAAATTTACATCGACACTAGGAGTCATTCGACGAAAGTTATTAGACAATATAATAGTATTTATTAATTTTAGTACTATTAACCTTTTACTTGGCATACTTTTTAAATCTATGCATGATAATGTGAGATTGTGATTATTAGTTACACACTTCATATTTGATAAAATAATATTATTTTATATTTACTAATAAGAACATGGTAAATCATGTTATTAGCAATATCAATACAATCAATGTATATATTACCATGATTATGATAAGCTAACGACATAAATACCCTAAAACTACACCAACCTAAATGATGTGAAATGTATTTTAATAAATTAATTTTTTTTATAATATTATACAATGCATATTATTTTTAATATAATAAAATAAATAAAAAATAATTGTTTGCAACAAATTTTAAAGTGACAGAAAATAAATTAAAATCACAAATAAAATATGAAGAAACATGATTTTATTGATCAAGATAGATTGCATGTACAATTCTGTTGATCCCTTGATTCTACTCTCCTAGGATTTAGGATTTATTCATGATTCGAGGGTCGTTAGTGGCGTATTCTCGAACTAGGATGATTTAGATTTGACCTCTCTATATGAATAATCCATCAATTTGTGGAGTATTCGAGATTTTGATCTCTTTATGGAATTTCCGAAATATCTTTTAAGGAAATTTAGTACCCTTTATATAGGCATAAACTAAGGTTTAGGGTTGAGTAGCCTCCAAGAATCTTAATTTGAGTTGAACACAATTTGTAGAGTCCCAACTCGAATCGAACGCATGTTGTAGAATTCCACAAAATTTTAATGTCTACAATAATACAACATAATTAATTGTTTCATCCATACTAATAGCTAATTAATTAAAAATTACGAACTTGTCCCTGCTATAAAGAAAAATACTAATATCCCTGCTAAAGCGATAGTGAATAAGTGACTTTTGTCTTCAATAATGCGGAGACAATTTTCGTTTTACAACAAAATTTCATTTTACATGTTAATAACACTTGACATAAATAAAATTAGTGTTTTAAATAATTCAAAAGTCAATTGTGACAGCTGGCTATATCACTAGCATAAATGAGGAAAGATTATTTCCGTGAGTATTTTTAATAAATAATTATTAATTTAGTGATATTTTTTATTTATTATTATTTATATTAATACATATAATATTATAATAAATATACATTTGTATTAAAAATGAATTACACATGTAATATAAATGTATTATAAGTGTTTTAAAATATATTATGGTTGTTTCATAAGAAATTGACACAATATATTATATATATATTGAAGTGTGTGATAAATGTATTAGGGACAAGACATAAACTCCACCTTGAACTTGTATCAAAAAGTCACTTATACACTTAAACTATTATAATGACCTATTACACACTTTTACTATTCAAAAGTGAATTTTTTTTTACCCCTTAAAATTGACGTGGCAAAGAAATAAAATAAAAATAAAAAATAAATAAATAATTAGAATCAACTTTTAAATCTCCTCCCACCCTCCTCGACCCCACCCCTATCCCAACTTCTTCTTCAAACCTCTTCTTCTTTACACCTATTTTTCTTTTTAACATCTGTTCTTCTTCATTTTTTATACATCACAATCTCAAAGCATAACTTTTCTTTTTGATTAGCAATTAGGTTAATTCTCATAGAATTGTTAGTGAATAATTGTATTTTGTGATAATTTTTACTAAAGTAAAAATCTAAAAAGAATTTTGGATAAACCTAAATAAATAAATCCTTAAGTTATGTTTAGGTGATTTTGGTTGATTGTTCTATCTTTTCTTATTTTTATTTTTGTTAAAAAAATTTTGGTTGTTAATAAGTTTTTAGATTTGGTTGTAATTGTAACTTTATGGGTATGGTGGTTCTAGGTAATGGGTTAAAAAAAGAAGAGAAAATTGAAGATAATGAAGAACATTAATCAATTTTTTGAATTTGGTGAAGATGACAACTTTATGAGTGTGGACATTGGATAACGATTTCGAAAAAAAGAAAGAAGTGAAAATTGAAGATGGTGAAGAAGAAAAATATTGAAAATGATGGTAATATTGGTGGTGGATGGCGAAGAATAATAATAATTGAAGGTGATATGGCGGCGGTGAAGAACAAAGAATCAACAGTGAATAAGGTAGTCGGATATGATTTTTTTCATAAGAGACGGAGTGGGTGAGATTTTGTAATGAAGAAGGTATAATTGTTAGAGAATTTTAATAATTAATTAGAGATTAATTAGTGTAAACTATTGTTAACAAAAGAAAAGTAATTAATAAAGAAAAAAAAATAAAAAAATTAGAAAATATTATAATTTCTGACATGGCGTTGACGTAGCGCTGATGTGGTGGCGAGTGTATTACACCACACTATGTGAGAGTGGTGTTACACGTTAAGGTGATATTAAATTCACTTTTGAATAGTAAAAGTGTGTAATAGGTCATCTTGATAGTTTAAGTGTGTAAGTGACTTTTCGATATAAGTTCAAGGGAAAATTTATGTCTTTTCCCAATGTATTATCCGCCAATAAAATAAAAAAAATAGTGTAATCGTAGGATCACGCGACTATCCCAGTAAACACAACATATATCGAAATCACAACAAGGTAAACATGATATGTACGAAATATAAATACAGTTATCATTTCAAGAGCAATGTACAAATTCGTATTATCAATAACAAGTAAATATGACAATTCAATGGTCCTCTCCTGAAATCCATACCCAAACTATTAGTGTATCGGAACGTGGTATTCGATCTCAATTAATTAACGTGACACCTGATCCATATATGCGTCGAAACGTGGCACCCGATCCAAGTTAGTGTGTCGGAACGTGACACCCGATTCAAGTTAGTATGTCGGGACGTGACACCCATATAAATGTATAAAGTGTGCTAAATGTATTATGCATCAATAAAACTTGTATTATATGATTTTTACAAATTATTCTCTGTAATATATATTAAAATTATATTATAAATATATTATAAGTGTCTAAAAAAAAAAGTCACTGCTATACGTAAATAATAAATATTTTCTTAATAAAACATATCTACATAAGTTTCGATAAAATTATGTGTATGCTATATTAATATTTTTCTCTTGTGAAAATGATCTTTTACAACTATTTACATGTTGAAAAGTAAAATATATATTTTTAAACTCTTATGCACGTAAAAATAAAGTTCTATCATGCATAAAAACAAAAACTTCTGGTAAAAAAATAAATAATTAAAAATAAATTTGTAAAAGAGAAATAAAACAAAATCTCTCGCTTTACTAGGTCTTCCCACGATCTAACATAATCTTTTGATTTATGAATTATTAATCGTTTTCTTTGTCTATTAATGAGAGGTAATTATGACAATCCAAGTCAGGCTAATATTTACAGAACTGTCTCTTTCCCATGGATTTTTTAAAAATAATTTAAATGTCAATTATCAATTTTACAATTTTTCTGTATCGTCCAAAATGTTTGCATGCAATATGACGATACTTCAACCTACTCTATTTTTTTGGACATAAATTATTCCTAAAATGCATGCGTTAAATCTCACATTAATATACAATTTAGCCCCTTTTTGTCCTCTATTGCACTCTTGTGGAATATCAATTTAACAATTTAAAAAGTATTACTCAAATGTTGAATCTACCTATGTACATAACGTTTAGATAATAGACGACCAACAAAGAATTGGATTTGTGCAACATGATATCCGTTGTTTGTTTCTTTTTAAAATAATTATTGTAATAAATAATTATATGGAATATTTCATTTTGCGTTTATTGATTCTAAAAAAAAAAAAATTTACGCAACACTTTTTGATATATCGATAATAGTCCATATTTTCTAAAAACAAACGTATTACGCTTAACCTCCTTTTTAATAGATCAAATTAGTGGAATTTCAAAGTAGTCCAAACGATAAGTAACCTCTTCCCCATTCTAGTCCACCATGAAGCAAAGCCCATGGTTAAGTATTGCTCAAATTGAATGTTCCACAATCCAATCATATTATAATATATTTTTTAGAAAATGGATTTTATAAAATAGTAATTCTAGATATAGAAAAATTATTAAAATGAAAAAAAATACGTTACAATATTCAAAGTATTACAACGTTTCCCAATACCACAACGGTCGTAAATTGTCGTTTCGCCGACATAGAATTAGGGACCACTATCACTACACTCCAAATATATCCTCTCCACAACTTATAAATAAAACATAGTAGTAATAATTTAGTAATCATTTTTCTTTTTCAATTTAGAGAAATCTTAATAAATTGGTTTGTACAATTATGCTAAACTTCAAAAGTTGAAAATGTACTTAGGGAATTAGTTGGTTCATATTTAGTTTATACGAGGGTTATAATACAAGAAAATTACATATGTGACAAGAAATAATATAAAGATTTTTGCAAAATTAGTATAGAAAGTCAAGGTTCAAAGCTATGTTGCGAAAATGGGTATTTGGTGAAGGGTTTACGAGTTTCTGATTCTGTGCAAGCCATTATAGTGGGTGTCACGTTGCTGTAGGGGGGGGGATGAATTATGCAGACGTTATAATGGATGAGCCGCTATAGCGGGTCGGGCCGCTATTGCCGCAATGGTGGATCCAGAATTTTAAGGTTATGGGTGTTTAATTTTTTCAAAATGTCATAGTAGGAATTGACCAGGACACAACAAATGGAATATACAACTTTGAGCACCCACAAACGACCACTGCACCAGTCTACTACTTGTTGCCTGGGTGCTCACTAATTAATTTTATACAATTAGTTTAAATTTCTATATAAATTTATATTGTTCGATACAAGATTAATGAGTGCTTGTGCACCTGGAAGCTTTAATGTGAGTCCGCTCTTGTATAGCAGTGTAAGTCCGATTTTAATGCAAAAAAGTTTCCAAAATCTCTTATTTTCAACACTTCATTCTTGAGAAAAGAAAGGGCTATATAGGGCAATTTCCATTAGTTTTTCTACCAATCTCTTCGATAAAGGTAAGTGAATTACTCCCTTAACTTGTAATTTGATTTTTAAGCCTAAGAATCTAGAGTGCTACTCTTGGGGAGGATTTTGACTTGAACTAATGGTGGAAAAACCTTGATTTATATAGAATGATCATGAATTGGAAAGAGGTTATGATTTGATACAATTCATATTTAATTAGGTCATTGTTAATTGATTTCTTATATTTTGTTATTGTTTTACATCAAGAACGAGCTAAGGCATTACAAGTAGGAAAAACTCAAGTTCGTAAGAGTAGACATGCTTGTTTTGAGGTAGGTGATGATTCATTTGTTTTCCAAAGTATGTAATGTGTGCATATTAACCGTTTTCTAGTATTATTTATGTAATGCATGTGGAGAAAACTAGAAGGCTAATGTGAAATAACTTTACGTGATAATATCATACAATAAACATATTTATTTACTTGTGATTTCAAGTTGGTTGTTAATTGCGATTGTGATTATGTATGTTGTTTGTGATTGATGGTTCGGTTGACTTGAAACCATGTCATGTATGAATCATTAATGGTTCTCTGAGATACTGCATCGGTACACTAACAATTATGTATAGACTACACGAGAGGACTAGGTATGTACATTATGTGATCATGTGGGATATATTTTCATGCATTGGTTGAGTCAAGGTTGTGATTGGAATCTGTAGTATGTCGTGTCTGTTGGTATATGTGTTGGCTTGCATCACTGTTTTGTAGTTACTTGTTCACATTCATGTTTCAGAACTGCCAGTATGATCCTACCAATACATAATGTTTATGTACTGATAAACACTTGCTTTTTCTTTGTTAAGTCAAGGTTGTGATTGGAATATGTAGTATGTTCTGTTTGTTGGTATCGGTGTTGGCTTGTACCACTGTAACGTACTTGTTTACATTCATGTTTCAAAAATGCCAGTATGATCTTATCAGTACACGATGTCTGTGGTCCGATAAACACTTACTTTTTCTTTGTGGAGTATATGAAATATTCAGGCATTAACTTCGATACATCAATTGTGATAAACAAGACATCTGCATTTAAAGGAGAACTACTTCTTCCGAACTGCATAAATTCTTCCTTATTAAGTTAACCATCTTTTCAGACACAAACATTTTAGAATTTAGACTGATGTCTTCTTATTGGGGGTTGCATCCCCTTATTATAGATACTTTAGAATTTGGGTACTATAACTTTTTTGTTCTAGAGAGTTAAATTCCATAAATAATTTTATTAAATGATTGAATATATAGGAACTTGACCCTCTAATTGTTTTAAACTATTTACCTAACATTTAATATCATGACTTATTTCTGAAAGTGATTTGATAGGTTAATATATACTGGCTTGGTAGTTGGTTCTCTCATTGGAGAGTTAGTATGAGTGTTAATTACACTGGGTCAGAGTCATGACAAAGTTGATATTAGAGTCCTAAAATTTATTGATCTCATCATAGTAAAACGTGTCTAGTTCGAAATGGTACTGAGACGTATGCACTTATCTACAATAGGTTATAAGTCTTTAGGAAATTCTCTCTTCTTTCTTCTTTTGTGCTATTAGTTGATTTGAATTGGTATACAATGGTCCAAATTGATATCTGTCTTCTTTCACTCTTTTGTCTGCAAATGGTTGATATAATAGGCAATGGTGCAAGGATAGTAACTCCATCAACATAGCCAACAACAAGGGACGCGATAGAGGTAGATTGAATTCTTGATCGGAATGCCCGAAAGTTGAGAACAAAGAAATTATATATGTGAACGTTCAGTGGAAGAATTGTTTGGTTGAGGAAGATACCAAGGAAATTGCGAAGGACAGGCAGGGCAATACCTTCGCCTGTTGAGGATTTAGGTACGACACTCTTTTTGTTTTAGCTAGTTTTTTCTTAATTGATCGCTTAAGGAGGAATGATAGGTAAATTGTATCTATTGTACTGATCCTTTGCAGCCGTTATGGGTAGACTAATGGTGAAAGAATTAGGTCAGAAAATGTTTTAGGGCGTGACTTGAGAATCAGAGGTTAGACCATTCGTAAGCAAAATCTGAGTAAGGTGCGGTCTAGAGCCATCCGATAATGGATTGCATGGTATGTCTAAGATTAGATCATGTTTTCTATTATCTAAGACATGAAATAATTCATAGGACTTTTTGAAAGTGAATTCAGGGGAGTAGAACTCTTGATATCAAACTTGGCGTGAAGGAGTTGGTTTGGAGCGTCAGAATTTGAAGGTGTCTTGCGAAACAGAGACTTTTGGGGAGAGTATCGAGTTTCTGCCATGTGCAAGCCACCACAACGAGTTTCATGCCGCTATAGAAAAAGAAAATTCACGCTTTGATGGAGCCGCTATAGCGTATTGGATTGCTATATCGGGGTTAGTAGGATTATTGTGTAGAAAAGTCCAAAAATCTCTCATTATTCTATATCTTTATTTTTGGAAAAAGGAAGAGCAAATTAGGATAACTTTCCTCAGTTTTCCACCAATTTATTACAAATTCGTATTAACTTCTTGACAAACTATTTTTAAAATCTTTGAAACTGTTTACTTTTGAGTGCATATGAGATTGTGTGTGAGTAGTTGATTGGTTCTCACACCAGGAGTTATTGTGGGTGCCACTCACAGCGAATTAGAGTCATGAAACTTATTCAAGCATATTAAATCATATTACCTTAAAAATTTGTAACTATTATATTGTTCCTCAATGAAATGTATCCCCCTTCTATTTCGCCTTGAAATCAACTAATATACTTGTTTTCCTCCTACTGTGGAATATGTGCAACTCAAATTGCTGATTTTGAGTTGTCATTGAGATTAAGGGAAATACATGGCATCTCGGAGAAGCATCCCATCATAGACGGACTCTGGTCAGGGGCAACTCAACCCTAATGACATTGAAGCAATTGCTTTAGAACGCTAAAAAATAAGATCTCAAAATTATATAATTAATATATATATATATATTAATTGAAATTTTCTTAATAGTTTGTTGTCAATCTTTTACCAATCATTACATACATATTTTTTCATTTTTTATTAATTGCTTGATATACATTTGATGTAATTGTAATCAAAGTTATAGACAATTAAATTTGTAGTTACTTTCAACCTTTTAATTTCTCTAATTCATTTCAATTTGAATTAATCATATTATAAAACTCGATTTGTAAATTTGTCTTTAATTCTTTGAGGTGTCTCTTAAATATTTCAAGCTCAAACTAATTAAATTATTAAATAATTAAATTTAATAATACATTTTTTTAACTGTGAATGATTTCTAAAGCGTAACACTTACTATGGTTCAGACTAATTTTTGTAATTAAATGTAATACAAAATATTATACACGTAAAAATGATACTCTAATTGGTATACACAATTAGGTATAGTCTTAATTTTTTTAAATACTCTTACTACTTCCATAATATTTTGATAGTTTGTATAACAATTTATTCAATTAAAAAAAAATAATTAAAACTATAATCAATAAGAAATTATCTAAGATATAAGCATTTGTGGTTTTATGTAACACATAATAATTTATATATGTTTATGCATGTCTTATAAATTATAACAAGAAATTTTTTACCAACATTTGAATTATTTTTTTATTAAAAACCATCACGTATTTAGAAACTTATGAGAATCAAATATTTACATAAACAATATTAAATAAACATAAGATCTCTTTTTTTAAAAGTTCGGATTCAGATCTCTTATTCAATTAAGCAACATCGGACTCTACTATACGCAGCCCCGAAATTAAAATTTCATCGATATCAAATAATAGATCGAACCATAATGTGAAAGATAAACGTAGAACAAATTTATTTAGAAATTGAGGAGCTGAAATATTAATTAAACTAGTTTAATGTATATCACGTGTACCATGTTAATGAATAAAAATATATAGATAATTGAATAAATTATTACGGGTGTAATTTTAATTATTAAAAATATATAGATAAACTGAATAAATTACTACGTGTATAATCTATATTACTGAGTACAAAACTTTAAAAATTATATAAATATTACTAAACAATATATTTGAGTTACAAAATAAATACCATTTCTTTTTAACTTCTTGAAAATAATCAATGTCATGTTGTGATAAAAAACTCAAATCATATGTTATATACCAATAATTTCACAGGGTAGATTTGGAGTTGGTCGAATTGTAATCAAAAGTAGTCATGTCCATGTTCATTAAGTAAATTATAATCTAATGATACAAACCCTCTTCGAAGTATATATGGTAATAGACTTGTAGAACAATCATTTCATCCTCCGACGTTTTAAGTTTTTAGATTGAAACTCTAATTGCATAATTAGTCTCTACAATAGGTGATTAAAGGAAAATTTCACTTTGTGATCTACTAATTAACATATATATAAATAAATCTTACAATACAATCAAAGTACATCAAAATCAAAAGTAAAACATATCAAGATAACACAAGTTAACAATCGAGAAAAGAAAATTTATGATCATAATGCTATATTCGAGTATGCTCACTGACTTGATTATCTTTGGGATTTATAGGACTGAAAGTTCAAAGTATGCAAATCCTAATCTTATTCGAATACACTTCAAAGTCCTAAGTTATTATTAAAGCTAAATTAACAAAATCCTCCTTAAAAAGGAAGAAGGTAAACGGTAGTTTGTTTTAGGTTTAAAATTCTTACTTTTTCACCATAAAGGGTTATAATATTTTGAAAAAAATATAATAACTGGTAGAAAATGGTGAGAAGACGATTTTGTCTAAAGTAAAGTTTTTTAATAAAAGACAAAAAGTTCAAATAACATTTCTAATGACGATATAGTATAGTATAGATAGATTGATAGATGATTTTGTTGTTTAATGGTATTTAAAAGTTGTGTGATGTGCAATAACTATTTTTCTTTGGTAGATCATAATATACTCTATTTTCTCTTAATGTTATTCCATATGAGTCCATATTCAGACTCTAGCTTACACATGAATGGCCATGGAGGCCCAAAATGTCGTTCTTCTCTACAATTGGCCTCCTCATTGTCGATATACAAGTGATATGTAAATATATACAAGTGATATACAAAGTCGAAAATGGGCTGAAAGCCCAAGAAAAAAATCTTCAACGGTAGCCCCCAAAAGCAGCAATATTAGGTCTCGCGAGCGCAATGAGTAACATAGTGGCAATCATATTAATTTCAGTGAATTCAACAACTCATTTATCCTATATCTGCTCAATAGAAATCAGTTTACATTGTGTTGGGACACCACTAGGTTTATTTTAGGACTTGTTTGAGCTCTATTTGTGCTTATTTTCGAGGCACACGTTTCTTGAGTTGGTTGGGACTGATTGTCTAAGTTAATACCAAATGATGCCGCACTATCAAATCTATTTGTTTGAGCTCGTTTGTCATTTCATTTCACATTTTGAATGTCTAAACGTTAGTATTGATGCCGAGATAATAAATTTGATAGTGCGGCATCATTTGGAGGCAACTCAAAAGAGAAAAGTATCGATCTAGAGTTTTGGGGCACGCGTGATCGACTTCAAGGGTAGGCTACGGCTCACTATCCTTAGATCTTTTTTATTGATTCTTCTAGCCCACTAATTAGCTTAACGACTCGTCCTATCATTACAGGTGAACTAATTGAGAAAAAAGTATATGGTTTGAATCGTTATAGAAGCCTTAAGGTCTCTGTAGTGAAATATGGGCAGCTATACCCGGATTGTAGCTCTGTCTGGGTCACTATATCATGGTAAGTTGCTGAAAATGTAGGGAAACCCCCCCCCCCCCCCAAAATTGCTCATAATCACCAAGAATGTTTTGGAGAAAGGAAAAGATGTCATAGGGCGAATTTCAACAGCTTTCACCTGGAATCTTCGTAAAGGTGAGCAATCTAATCCCTTACTTTTGTAGTTCAATTTCTAGGCCGCAGATAAGATGTTTGTGGCCCTAGGAGAGGGTTTGAATTCATCCTTAGATGAAAGATATTCGAATTTATGAAGATATTAGGGTGTGAGACCTTGGGCTTTTCTTAAGAGAAGTAATTCTTGATTTTATTTATCATAATGCATTAGCGTAATCATGAGATTGACAATTCTACATGAAGTAATGGTGAAAAAGTCATGGATTGAGTTGAAAAATTATGAGTTTGAATTAGGGTTTGAGAATATTATATAATCTAAAAATATTTAGGTTATTTGTGATTGATTTGTATTGTATTGTTATTTTAGACCAAGAACAATTTAAAAGCTTCACAGAATATTGGTCAAAGTTTGCGATTAAACTTCTTTAGGAATTGCTTGACGCTCAAGTAGTCTAAGTTCTCTTAACTTAATAGTTACACCTGCATTTCATTTCATAATATTCTTGTAGATGAACAGGAGATTTCATGCATAAAAATTTGAGCACGGAGTCTGAATGATTAAAGATTATTGTTTATTGTTATTAAGGCGTGAAAAGATAATGTCTAATGATTAGACTTTCTAGTTCTTGATTGTTAACCTTGAGTTTTCTTGTTTAGGTGATTTGGTGGTAATTATAATGTCAAGTGTTATGAAATTGCTGGGTTATAGCATTTCTTGAACTTGTGGTAATCAAGGGAAACATAATGAATGGAAAGAGTATTAATTCATAGGATTAGAGAGGTTATATATATATATATATATATATATATATATATTATTCCATGAGAAATGCTTGTGCAATTCATGTCCAAAAAATAGAGAATGATGTGAAATGACTTCACATTAATAATATTGTGCAATGAACTTATTTAATTTATTTGTAGTTTCAAGTATGAATGTTTATTGTGCTCGTCATTATGAATATTGTTTGTCGTTGCTGATTGATGGGTACTACGTCGATATACTACCAATGGTTGAATCATATGTTACGTCGATACATTAATAGTTTGTGTGTGGATTACACAAGATTATCATATTTACGTACTAGTTTTATGAGCGAGTCAAGTTTACTTTTTCATTATATGATTATTGAATCTTGGACCATAAGTGATCAAAATTTGTATTTTAATACTGAGATATTTTTTGAATAGATCAGAATTACATGTTAAACACTGTGGATGATGTATTAGAAATCTTTGATAGTCCAAGTTATTTTTAAGGTGTGATAAATCATGTATAACTTGTTGTGCTGAGGTATTTGATATTTATCATATATATCAACTCAGGACGAGGACTGAGAGTGCGATATGTTATACTTATTATTATAATTGTATATTATCTGTTTTGCTAAGTTGTGATTACTAGATAATTGATGACAGAGGATCTGTTGTATAATTTAAATATTGAAACTGATAATAATAATTTAGTATTTAAAATATATCTGATAAGGGATATTTGAGTTAAGGTAATTTAGTTAGTCTTCCATGTGATTTACTTGAATGGTCAAAGGACAAGTTATTGATATAAAAGCTTGAGGAAGAACAATAGATTGGTTAACAGAGTTGATAGTGGTCTTGTATTCAGAAAATCTCTATGTAATGGAAGAATTAAGTTATGATCTGATATGAGGGTGACATAAAAGGTAGGACTGAAAAATATTAGAATGACAAAATGGTTGAATGTTTAATGGTATAGTTGGCAGTGAAATCAGATAGGAAACTGAGATCAAAGTGTACTAGTTTATGGGTATTATATCTGGAACACTAAAAATAGATGGATAAAGACTTGGATTGGCATAACCTTCTCATTGAATGTTTCTTCTAAATGTCTACTTTATATTGTGTTGTGGATTCGAATCCATATTACTATTGCTATGCCACTTAGCATAGTGATGTTTCATAGATGAAAAATATGATAATTTTCGACAACTTCCACTCCTATTCTCTTTATGGTGGTAGTAGTGCCTATTTTCTTTATTTTTACTCTCTTACTAGCATTTATATCTGTTTTGACTAGGTTCTTGAAAGGATTTTCGTGTATTTTTTAAAAGTTAATTTTTAGAATTAAGGTTGAGACCGACCTTTTCATTTATTTTAAGACAATATATCATATTTCGTTTTTCTTCTGCAATATCAATTTTAGATTGGATGATAAAAAATTTTCTATCTAGGTGTTACAATAGGTGCTCGTATGATCCTTCGGATTGTATCGTGATTCGTGACATTAGCTAAGTGTGGGGTCTTGTTATGTTTCCTACTTATGTTTTGTGGCCTTATTTTGATTATTTTGGATAATTCTTGAGATTCTTATGATTAATTGATAATCGTTGTTCTTTTGAGTCGAAATCAGGCTATAATGACCTTAGTATTGTTGTTCTTGACTTAAGCCTAGGTTTGAATAGAGTTATTTTAGATGTTGGTTAACGGAGTCTGCGAATTTTATTTTAAACTTTTGATATTCATTTAAGATTTGTGCGTGTAGCCTTTGGTGTACCCTTCGGGCTTATGGGGGTTCGACTAGGTTATTATTTGTATGGTTTATCATTGTCATACATTTGTATGTGCCTTATGGGCTTATAGAATTCAGTTAGATTTAGATTGTTTATCGCCTTCATTATTTACTTTATCAGCTTTATTTTATCTGCCGCTAATCGGTTGCGTTGATTCTTGTGTTGCCATAGTTGATATCCAGAGATCGAAAATGAGCTTATGAAAATTTAGACAAATACTTTATTGAATTAAAATTACTTTTTCAAAATAATTTAATTATTATTAATTAGTATAAATAAACATTCGACGTTTCTTATTTCGACGAAGTGTATTTTACCCTTGGCTTTTTCTACACCCATTTCTAACTTTACATTCTTTGTCCTTGATGATGCTTAATTTAACTAGTTAATATTTACTTTAATGAACTTGCTCGTCAACTCTTGTATCTTGACGTTGATCGTCATCAACAATAGCATATTCAAAAATTTTATTGAGAGAATGCGTAAAATAAAAGTATAAACGAGTGAAAAGACAATAAAACATAATTCCAAGGAAGTATTAATATATAGTTTATCGGTACAAAAAGTTAGTTCTTTTTAGCTTAAACAATACGAAGACAAGCTAAAAAAAAGTAACTTCATATTAATTAGGCGTTCAAAATTAATATATTTACATAAATACATAAAATTTACTTTTTATATATAAGATAATTTTTTACCGAGGGGGTTAGAAGCCACATAGATCCGCCCCGATCATCGATCACCTTTCTTCGCTGATGGTGATTAATTCCTCCACTTTTTTTTACTTATATGATATTCTAGAAGGATAGATTTTTTATATATTTATCACTTTTAATATATATATAAAAAATTCTATTTTAATCTTAACATTAATTACTTATATTCCTTTACTCATTTTTTTTTCTAAGACCTAAAACTTTATATTATTTCATATGAATATTAATTCAAGACAAAAACTGATTCATTTTATTATATTTGGGGGACGAATAGAATTGGTGGTGGGTTTATATTTACTTGTTAACTGCACCGTGCACGTGCTTTAGCGTGTGTATTATGTTTTTATTAAACGAAAATGATAAAAATGTCCTTAAACTATGAGAAAAGAACAAAAATGTCATTTGTTTATATTTTGGCTCAAAGTTGCAATTACCATCAATACTTTGGTTCAAAAATGCCCTTGCAGTCAATACTTGGCTCAAAAATGCCTCTATAGTTACTAAATGGATCAAAAATGCCCTTTTTCGAATAACTATATTATTTTTTTATTTTAAAACACATTGTCTTCTTAATTAAATTATTATAAAAGAACCATATTGTTCTTGTTTTCTTTCTTTTAAAATCATTTTAAAAAATAAAAATGTAGGAAATCTTTTTTTTCTTAATCTCATTTTATCAATTAAAATCGAATAACTTCATGAACCATTTTAACATATAATATATGTCATATATACAAGATTATTGTATATCCATCATTAATTTATATTTATATAACGATAAAATATAATTATAATAAAATAAGAAATATTTTCTATTTTTTTTTTTTTGAATTGAAATAAGATAAACATTTGCTAATTTAAAAATATATTATTAAAGATAGAATGTGTTAAAAAGAAAATAAATAATATATTTATTTAAAAAAATGAGCATTTTTTATTCAAAATAACAATAAGGACATTTTTGGACGAAATTATAAATAGAGGACATTTTTATTGCTTTCTCATAGTTTAAGGGCATTTTGATCATTTTCTTTTATTAAAATAAATGCGTATTAAAACAATTATTTTGTATGCACTATATTATTAAATATAAAAAGAATACATTATTGTGTTTGCATTATATTATTGAGTATAAATTTCTTAAGAAATAATATAAAAAATTTAAGATAAAAAGTGTACTTAAAGAGGAGCCGTCAACTCACCATCACAGTAACACTTTAAAGAACATAATTAAATATAGTAAACAATTTTTTTATGTATATTCATGTGTTGACCAGAGAAAATCTTAGAACTCTTATAGAGTATAATAGAGAAAATAATCAAATGAGTCTTTAATTTATTATCAGATTTTTAATTATATATTTATATTTTATGAGATTTTATTATTTTTTTGAATTATTTAAAATATAAATTATTATATTTTTAAAAAGTCATAATCACATTTATCTTGATAAGTATAATCCATGCGTTTGACACGTGTAATGTTTTTATTTATTTTTATTTTTTGTCTTTTTTAACTGATTTTTTTTTCTTATTCCTTTTTCCTTTTATTTCTTTAACTTCCTCTTTTTGTTCTTTCTCTTCCATCCGTCAATTCCATCTTACCATAGAGCCACAAGTAGAAAGCTTGAGAAGCGAAAAAAATTATGGTGGTAATTAGATGAATGACAACCCTCCGCGTTATTTTTGCAATAGCAAAGGTTCAATAAGAGGAATGACCTAAAAATAAATTATTGATCAAAATCTTTTTCGATGAGGATATTTTGAGAAATTAAAGAGATTCCCAACATTATTAAGTTGTTTGAATGAATTTTGTTGACTGAAAAAAATTATTACAATAGCTTCAAAATGATATTTCAATGTTGTTTAAATGGCTAATAGTTGATTTTGAAAATGGAGGTAAAGTAATTTACTTGATAACTTTTTATTGTGTAGAGAGTAGGAAATAAATTTCTATCTAGAATTATAATATGTTACTAATAGATATTGTAATTGATGATGTTTCCAGATCGTGATGGTGAAATTTGATGGCTACCATGGAAGATCTACTAAGTTGTTAAGAAGAAGAAAAAAAGAGATGAGATAAAACAAATAAAGAAAAAAATAAAAATAGAAAAGAATATTAACAATAAACTTTAATATTTATTTTTGATCTTCACTCTCTCATAGTGATATACACTCACTTTGCCACATAAGCACTTAGGGAGGTAATAATTTTAATTTTAAATAATTCAGGGCGGTAATAGAATTCCCGTAAAGTAAAAGTGTGTAGTTGGAAATCTGATAATAGGTTGAGGGCTCATTTGACCATTTTCTCATTATAATATATTAATTCTCTTAATGCTTACTGACTTTTCTCCTTCGTTTTTCATCTCTAAATCCTCTAAACTTCCATGATTTTTTCCCCAAACACTTTGGATCATTATTACTATCAATATACAATAGATTCAATGAAATTACACCCGGAAACATAAACTAAAACTTCAACAACACAACCATTAAAGTTTTGGATTTGATGTCAAAAAATGTATGAGCTATATATATCATACAACTATTAGCAACTTTGATTTTTATCACCAATTAAAATCATTAGAAAGTGTTAAAACACTTTAGAAAGACTTAATTGGATTGAATTACGAAAACTGGTGAAAAACACCGATTTGGGCGCGTCCGGGACATGCTGCGCCAACCTTATTAGACTGAGGCTCCTTTCTGGCGCACTAGATTTAGCACCTTGAGTTCCAAAGAAAATTAAATTGGAAATCACAAAATCTGAAATTTTACAAGTTAGGCTAAGTATGAGTTTTGAGTCAACTTCAAACGGCCATAACTCATAATACAGGATGAGTGAGGTGTGCTACAAGATATCATAAGAAATATCTTTAAATTTTCTTTCCGGAATAAAGCCGAGAGAAATGCATGCACGTTTTATCTAGGAGATGCGAAATGGCCATGGACATAGAATTTAGATAAACAAATGTCAACTAGAGGGCTCTTAGACTGTATATTAATAATAAAAGCATACATAAGGTTCAAACTCGGACGTGCTCGAAAAAATAATACACAACAAAACCAACGAGCAAGAAGCTGAGTTATACAACTACTGTCAATAATATTTTTTTATAGTGATATTTTTTTTTTGTTCAATTTTTTTTATATATATAATACCAAAAATTTTCATCCAGTTTAAAATAATTTCCTTAATTCTTTCCTTATAATATAATTTCTTTTCTCAACGAGTACTGTTCAAAATAAAATCATTTCAAACAATTACAGTAGCCCAAAGTTCATGATTTATTCGGATATATACTAACATGCTAAGACAGCAAATTACGTCAATTTGACCACAAATAATTGATATAAGACTGTTGTTAAAAAAGAAAAATTGATATAAGACTGTTGTTGAAAAAGAAAAATTGACATAAGACTAATTAATACCATAAATTTTGATAATCCTAAAGTGAAAACTAAGCAAACCGAAGAGAACTTTCTGATCTCTGTAAAATAGAAAACAAAGGACTAATATGAGTAATTAAGGGTGGCAAATTATGAGTGGGTCGAGTTGAAATTAGAGATATTAAAATGAGATGAAATAAAAATTAGGTTGAGTTATGATCCGCCTAAGTTTACTTTGAGCTCAAATGGGTTGAACTCACATGAGCTAAAAACTAAGTTGAGTCGGTCATAACCCGCCCAATTTAACTCTTAATCTCAATAATTTTAACATATTGTTATTTAACTTCGTGAAAATTACGCGAAATGACAAATATGTAGCGTATATTATGTAATATAACTATAATTTCAAGTATGTAATATAGATGTATGTATCTAGTGTTATACACATGTATCAGAGATATCAAATACATAGGAGAACGACGAGCAAGATGGAGGAAAGGCGAGTGAGATTTGTTATGTATCCCAGATACATATGAATCCACTTGAATAAAATGTATCTAGAACAAATTTGAATCCATATATCTTGAAATACATGTATCTGAATGTATTTGAATGCACCCGAATCTTGTAAGATACGTAATACTGCAAACTAGAATGTATCTAAGTAATTAACTCTTAAAACTAGTGGAATTTTATGTAAGTTTCCTATTACTAGCTAGTATGCACAACTCTAACTAGCTATGAAACAACCCATTATTTTCATTTGTTTGGTCTGCTTTATTTATACTCCCTCCGTTTCACAAAGAATGACATGGTTTGACTTGACACGAAGTTTAAGAGTATAAAGAAGACTTTTGTATCTTATGGTCCTAAATTAAAGTTAGGTTAAATGTACAAAATTGCCCTTTGATCTTGTGGCCTTAAACATGCCACGTGAAAACCTGATTTTAAATGTACCAAAAAAAGAAAGAGATCATTCTTTGACTAAAAAAGAAATAATGTCATTCTTTTTGAAACGGAGGGAGTGGTACATTTAAAGAAAATAAGTTCTTCTTTTTTATCAACTTTCCATATGACATGTTTAAGATTACAAATCAAGATTAAAAACTTTTTTAATACATATGATATATCTTTAGTTTAAGACTACGAAATTCAAAAAATTTCTTATTTATTGAAAAACTATCGAGATCCAAACTACTGGATAATGCGGACACTACTTGATTCTTATTCGATAGCCAAACTCTTACCACCCATTCCCATTAAGTAGAATTTTTTAAAGAAAAATACATTCCTATTTACAAAAACAATCTTTAACACTCTTCATGTACAGAATAATCTTTACTACAAGAGCTTTCTAAATAGAAGACGTATAAGAAGTAAAAGACAACCTCCACTTGAGGGTAAATGTAGAAGTTGATGATAAACATATACTCCCTCTGTGTTAATTTTTTTTTTAGTTGTCCCTAATTACTTGTTTATTTTGATAAATCATTAAAGGACAAATCAAGAAAGGACAAAAATAAATTTCCTATTATACCCTCAATCAATTATTTTGAAAAAGGTAAAACTTCTTAAAAATCTTAAGTTTTTAATTCATCTACTTTCTAATTAATAGGGTTAAAATGGTAAACTCGCTATATCAATTATTATTCTCTTAATAAGTATATTAATTAAAAATAGACTAGTAATTAAGACAATGATAGTATCATTCCCATGCTTCAAACTCATCAGTGGTGAGAGTCCACATAATCATGTATGTTATTGATGTTAAGCCACATAGGATTTTAAAATGCCACAGTGAAAAATGTTAAAAATGGATGTATGATAAGTTTCTTATCAACAGAATTATAAATTAACGAAGAATAAACTTAACTAATAAATTAAAGTTAAAGATGATATTTTTGACTCCTTTTCCTAAATAAAAAGAACTATGATTCAAAATTCATTTCTTCTGATTTTTTCTTTGCACTAGTTGGTCTTCTTGGATAACTGTCCTGGAGCTCTTGTTCATGGTCATTCTAGAATAAACTTTTATTTTGGAGGAAGCATCTCTTCACAGTATTATGTAATTCAATCATACAAGTGAACATCCTTTTCAGACGATCTAAAAGGAAAAATGGACTATATATATATTAATTGAGGAAAAGTAATAAATGTGTTAATATGAGCTAATAATACGAGATATTAATGCTTAGAAGTTGAAAGAATCACCATTACCTATTCATTTTTAATATCATAAAAGTCAAAATAGCTCAATTTCACATTAAAATATATTTTTTTAAATAATTGTGTGCTTGCGGACACCTCAACTAATTTCAACGACTCCTCATAGATACCAAATAAGTCTAGTCATCAAGAAAGATAAGAAGAAATCACCTAATCTTTGTTTCGATGAAAATGAACCTTGAACCTCATGATTATCAACCAACTACGTATACATTAATCACTTAGTCACACCGTTAAAAGCATAATAAAAAAGCTAATAATACACTATGAATAACAAAAAAGAAGCAGAATATGTGAGACGAAATAAAAGTGGTAACATTATCCATAAGCATTGGATATGGTACCATGTGGCAGCGTGTCAGTGGATGGAGCAATGTCGTGTGGTAGTTAGGTTGATCTTTTGTCCAGGAAAAAGATATCCCATTAACTCAAAGCCTCTCAAATCCTACTTCTGCTTTTGCTCCTTACATTAATTTTCATCATTTCTCTGCAGCAGAAGAACAAGTTCAGACAAAGAAACACATAAAAAAAACATGGCAAGTAGCAGCATGGCTTCTGCTGCATCTGGTTTTATGGTGGCAACCCCTAATGTCACCTCTAACTCTGCTCCAAAGAGCTCTATGTTATCTTTCTCCTCCAAGAACACCATCACCAACATCCCCAGGCTTGTTGTACGGGCCGCGGAAGAAGCTGCACCACCAGCTCCTACTGCCACCGCTGAAGGCGAAGCTCCTCCTGCCAAAGCTGCCAAGCCACCTCCAATTGGACCCAAGAGAGGAGCCAAAGTAAGTTGTTCAATAAAAGAAATAAGACCAACTTATCTCTTATATAGTATGTATTCACACTGATGATTCAAGATTTAATAGCAGTAAAAGTATATAGACACATATATATAGATGCTACTTCAACATTTATGATTGGATTCTAACATACAGGTTGTTATCACAAAAACTCAATCTACTTAAGAAATTATGGGCTCAAAAAAAAGTAGCACACTTGTGTATAAATATCATTAATTTTTATCCAAGTATTATAGTTTAAGTCTGTTATAGTAGGCATTTGTACATCCAGTCTCTTATGGTGGTGTCCTCAGCTCAGGCTGTTCATTACCAATTGATTCTTAAAATGTTCTGAATACAGGTGAGAATTTTAAGAAAGGAGTCCTACTGGTACAAGGGTACCGGCTCAGTTGTAGCAGTTGATCAGGTAAGGGAATTGATTGGAATCCATGTTCTGTCACTTGTGAGAGTTGAAATTTAATACCTTTTGATGTTATTGTTAATGGTGATGTTGCAGGATCCAAAAACACGCTACCCAGTTGTAGTGAGGTTCAACAAAGTGAACTATGCTAATGTATCCACTAACAACTACGCATTGGACGAAATTGAAGAAGTGAAATGAAGGAGTGGAAGTAATTAGTTCAAGGTTTTCCATATTTGTAATATGTCCAGCCCTGTGCTTTCCATGTTTTATCTCTAGTTATATACTGGCTTTGAATGTGAATGTGTATCATAATTTTCTGGCAACTTTCTCCCCCCATTTCTTATTTAGCTTGTTGCCATTACTCGATCCCATTCCTACTATCTTGCGAACATCATGTTGGAGAGGTTTGTGTCTGTATGACGGGTCTACACCTTAAGGTAGACTATCTAATTAAGGACATAAAGAATGATCAGAACCCCCAAAATTCTAACATATTTGCTGTGCTTTTTGGTAACTAAGTGTGAATCATATGCTACCTTGTATAGATAACAGTTATATGGCTAAAACAGCACAAATTAAATCATGGTTCAGAACTCAAAGAGAGGAAAGAGTTTTTACCTCAATGCAGTAACAGGGCACGGGATCCATTCACCGTTCCCATTCCTGTCTTTTGGCTTACACTTTAATTGATCTCTCTTGTTTCCATTCCATTGTGAGATGATAGAGATCAAAATAGCATGTACCCCAAAGTCTGAACTATGGCAAGACATTTTCATGTTTTGGAAGCAAAGAAATGTAGCTATTCAATAGGAAAAAGACACTACGAATCAAAACGTCGATTATAGACGACAGTAATAATCTATGGAAATATGAAAATTTGAGGACTTCCATTTTTACACGTCAATAGACAACTTTCTCTATCAAATAAAGTTATTATGGAAAAAATAGTAATTAATATCACATTCCCATTTTCGGTCATAGGCTTATTAAAACTTGATCCACGTAATTATGGGAGGGGGTATACATACTTGAGCAACATGCATACCCTGGCTCCCATCCCCTGCTTCCACTGTCGGAAACATCCTGGCCTGGACACACGTGAAGTTAACCTCACCAACAAAGAAAAAAGAGAGGGAGGAACGGAGTAAACGAAGCAAAAGATAATTTGGTGAATGCTGCAATTATATATTGAAGAGGAAAAAAGAAGTATATTATCAACATAATATAATATAGTTCTTCAAAGAATAAGAAAGAGGAGAATATCTGATCTCAATTCTTAAAGCACTCTTCCATCCATGCCATCAAGAAGACCAGACCAAATGCCCTTTACTGGTGGCAATTGCAATACGAAAGCATTCCAAGAAGGACAACCAACACCACTGCCACGCACACGACCATCCAGGCGTAGAGATAAATACCTGCACATGATTAAAATGACCAAACATCATTCAATTGTTTAAAGTTAGTAACTCTTATATAACAATGTCTACTAGCATTACAAGATTTGTTCAAAGATTCACGTAAAACCATGAAGACAGTCCATTTTTCTGAACTCAATAATGCTTACATTGCAGTCCTATTTGACACGTACCATGAAGAATTCAATCAACCGATCTCTCTCTTAGAAAACCTATATATACTACTATAGTTGCAGAATACTTACACTGGAGATTCAGGAGAAACACCGGCTAGTTTCTTCTGTTCGTCTATCCACCTATCACGAATGAACCAAATATGAGAATCTTTGTTTTTACTTCTCAATGTCAATGTAATTATTGTTAATTTCAGCAGCACAAGTGAGAGAAGAAATAGTTTCAAACTAGAAAATTTCATGTTGTTGGTAGCTCACTCACTTGGTCCACTCAGTGGCATAAATAGGAGCAAGCTGCCATAGCCTTTTTCTTGTGGAAATTTTCTCCTCAAGTTCGTCATTCTCTTCAAATTCAAAGCTAGGAGAAATTAAATCTGTTGCAAAAGGGACCACAAGCACTCCTCTTTCTAGAAGGCCCTCAGTAAATGGTGCACTGAGTTTAAAACATTCTGAAATGAAAGCCGAAGGGCCAGCAAGGATGACCAAACGAGCAATTCCTCTGAAAGCACTAACCGGGACAATTTTCTTATCATCCACACGGAGCTTAAGATTTGAGAGATTTTCCTCTCTTGCTAATTTTGCTACCTGAGCATTTTTCGCTTTATTCTCTCTATAATACAGAAAAGCAAATATGGAGACTGCACCGAGATCTATACCGAGACCTTTTAGGATCTCAGGAACTTCAGCACCTCTTGATGAATTGGCCAATGCAGCAATTAGTCGTGTAGAGGCAATAAGTCCTCCAAGACCAGCGCTTGCAATAAAAGCAACATAGAAGAACATCCGAACAGACCGAAAGGGAGAAAGAACTTCACTTCTTATCTTGGCCGTAGAACTAAATAACAAATAACATGAAGGTTAAAAGATTGTTTTACTTCAAAGAAATGGTGGCAAAATATTTTGATAAAAGTTATCCAATTAGATGAGTACTGAAACTGGGGTACACATATACAGAAAACATATCCACGCTAAAGGTTGAGTTAAATTTCACACATTCTTAACAGCTGTCAGAAACTCGAAAAAGTGTAGACTTGTTATGGCTAAATGTGCAATACAAGGACCTTAATGCACACAAAATTATGTCTGGAAATAGCGATTGTAACACAAAATTGAGCTGCAATATTGATGCTCTTCTGGAGCAGCAAGTTCTTCGCTGTTGATTCAACAATAAAATAAGGCTTGATTATAACCTTTCACAAATAACTTTTCCAAACCCATTCTGCTGCAGATGTGAACACGTATTTGTACAAACTTTCTCCAAAGGAATTCCATTTCCAAGCATTCAGCTAAACAGGGAAACTTATGAGCAGACGATGAACCCCCATTAAAAGGAAAGTATAGGTGGTCAATACACATATGATAATCCCCCCCTTCCCCCCCCCCCCCCCCCATTTTTTTTGCTGAGCAAACTAACTTTATTAAAAGCTCTGAGGAGATATACCCCTAGCCCATTGGTTTGTACTCGATAAACTAATGGTTTAAGCTCCTCACTCTTACCCTTCATCCCTCCCCCAACCAAAAGTATTCTTAGTAAGCCATTGTTTCATATATAACACGTTGTTCTGTTACCAGCTTATTTCTGTTTTAACCAAATGGCCACTAGTAACAATATTTGAAATACACAAATAAACACAACAGCAAACTCCATCTCAACCGAGAAGTGAGGAAGCAATAAAACAAGTCAGTAGTCGTGTACAATTTGATGCTTTATCAAGCTAGCAAGTATACACGTCGTGAAATTTGGCCTACTCAACTTATAATACATAAATTCATAATCTGTATTCAATATGGACCAATATACCTATCCTCAAAACTTAAGGGACCATATAAGTTAAAGCTTTAATTGCATGTATTTTCTTGTCTAAATAGATCTCCACATGATTTATTTTAAATAGATTTAGCCTACAAATCAAACTACTATTAGCTTAGGTTTGTGCATATTGAAGGGAATATCTATCTACCGAGAATTCTGAAATTGCAAGATACTCATTCCCTCTAATGAATGACTAGATTCAAACCAAATTTTTCTCTTGAAAATCTAGCAAACGATGAGCAATGAGTGGAGGCGTGTACTATATGTATTACCTATTCACCAGTGATATGATACACACATCACAAGCAGTAGATTACTAACTGATGAGTATTAGTACTAAAACTTTTGTTTCAAGAAAGGAGACAAGCTCTTTAAACTATGTCATATCCTTCCTTGCCGATTCCCTGTTACTAAAGGAGTATGCAGTAGCGTATTTAGAATAGGTTGTATGGGTTAAGCTAAGCCCACGGCTTCCAGCTCAAACATAAACACATAAATACATATATATGTGTCTGTTGAGAGAAAAGATGTATAGATAGTTATATATGTATCTCAAAGCACATCCTCCCAATACAGAACACAGACGCTAACTGAGTAACAACCTATTCCTCTGATTCTGCAATAACTTTACATACCACTAGATTAATATAGCTCGTTCAACGAAATAGAAGTTACTTATCAATGTTAACATCCAAATGACAATGATCGCTCCCTTTAAAGCACATTTCTGACATCTCGCTCCTTGGTACAATTAACAGGATTTTCAATAAAACAAAGGTAAGTCTCTCCATTCATATTAATCTTCTGTTAGAAAGCTTCCTAACATATGGAATAATGAAATTCGACTGGAATTGGACGGAGTAACTCCAAATTAAAACTTAAGCTTCCTTTTATTAGGGCATACTTTTAGCAATTTCTCACATTACAATTCTTCCCTATTATAACAAAATCAAATCAACCAACAGAAGCATCTACTGGAGCTGAAATGATTACCTTATATCAGAAGAAGAAGGACTCGAATTGTTACAAACTACGGAGAGCGATTTCGGTTTGCGTCTGGAACTGGTGATGTCAGTGAAGCCGGAGTAGTATTTCCCACCATATTTCAATTGGCAGGAAAATGCGGACCGTTTAGCGGTAAGATTGAAGTTGGGAGAATTGACGGTAATATAGGAGAACTGCGCCGCCGTAGCCATGGCTGAGCAACGTTATTCCGGTAAAAATGCAGTGGTTTTTGAAGGTATAAACATGGCTGCTACCACCGTGAGTTGGGAAATGGAGGGATATTAGTTTTGGATGATCCAAACACAGCCACGACGATTTTGGCTTCCTTAATAATATTTGGATTTTAAAATAAAACAAATTTTCAAAATTCTAAATTGAAGAATTTTCATTTATTTTTTTTCGCCAATTTCATATGAAATATATATTCATCAAAGTTAATCTTTTGAGATTCTATTACGTGTAAAATAAATATGTATAATAATTACAAATTTTTAGTGGTGTTAACTAAAATAATCTGAAAATTTTAGCTATTTATAATCATCATTTACAGTATTTTTTAATGCAATTTTCGAATATATAAAAGATCAAAAAATAAGATAAACAAATTATCTTATTGTTATATGTGTTAGATATGTGTTTGTCGTCTTTTTGTCAAAATTATTTTCACAAGCAATTTTTTATTTTAAAGAAAGAAGTGAGATACATAAATTATCACATATTATTTGAGGTGTGTGTTTCATATACTTTTATTAATTTCAACGTAATACGAAGAAATAATTTAGATGTGTTTCTTATACTCTAAATAATTTAAGTGTGAAACTAGAAAAATTTGTAGTCTAAATTTTTTTGACACTTCACTCCTTTAAAAATCTCTTTAAATTTATGAAAAAATCATTAATTAATTTTGATGATTTGTTTATATTATATTATACCATCTAATAAGTGGCTAGATACACACTAGTCTTGGACGACATATGTGCTTCTAATCATTGAGTAATTTGGTTATTTTGATATTAAATTAGGAAAAATGATATATAATAGTAAATTATTAATTTAAATTAAACGTTATAATTACAGTTTGATTGAATTGTACCCCATAGCAAATTGTTGTCATTCGTCTTTTTCTGAAATTCTCGCTTGCAACTTTCCCTCTCTCGCACGCCAGTCTCTCCCCCGCCACTCTCGCTTTATAGAAAGACAAATGTATAAATTGTGTTTCTATATGTATAAACAAGAGAAAATTGTATATACAAATGCAAATACATATATCTTTATTCTATTCTATTTTGCCTTTTTCTCTTTCTCGCTTTATACAAGCACAAATTATACAAAGTACAATGTATAATTTATGTTTGTATAAAATAAGATATATATATATATATATATATATATATATATATATATATATATATATAAACGTTTTATTTCGTTTCAATCTTATAAAAATTCAAATTTTTATGCAGATATACAAACACATAAAATTGAATTGAGAGGCTGTCAATGATTTATACAAACCAGAGGCTGACAACGATTTATACAAATGGTCTGCCAGCGAAATTATATAAATCTGAAGAGGAGCCAACGATTTATACAATCTGATGCTCCATAGAAAACTTTAACTATAGTTATAACATATAAATATAATTTTTATATTTGTTATATGTGAAAGTTGCTCATTAAATTATTATTAAAAAAATTCTTTTAATAATTCCTAGATTTAGAAATTAAGAATGTAATGTTAAATAACACTCGTGAGTTTAATTAACGGAACGGGTATAATTTAAAAAATAAATAAATTGAAGAGATGATTCACAGAATAAAAAAAGCAAAAGATTGATGGACCTTTAATATATAACTATATAAAATAATTAAGAACATGATTTGGAATGGGATAAACACTAAGTAGCCATCAAAACATCATTATTTAAGTTGAAATTTCTACCCTTGACTCCACTTGTCTCATTTTTTTTAAAGTAAAATTTCAATCATTCAAATTGGTACAACAATAGTTTAACTTAAACTCATTAATTAATAATTGACATTTGATCAAAGACTTAAAGTCTTGAGATTTGCAAACAAACCACAACTTGTTAGGGAGAGGAAAAAAATGGAAGAGCAAGTAAAATTGTTTGGAGCTTTTCCAAGTCCCTTTAGTTATAGGATCATTTGGGCTTTGAAACACAAAAATATTAGTTATGAATACATAGAAGAAGATCTTTCTAACAAAAGCCAACATCTTTTGACATATAACCCTATTTATAAGATGATCCCAATTCTTTTACATGGTGGAAAACCAATAGTTGAATCAACAATCATTCTTGAATACATAGAAGAAACATGGCCCAAAAATCCTTTGCTCCCAAAGGATCCTTATGAAAAGGCTAAGGCTAGATTCTGGATCAAGTTAGGAGAAGATAAGGTAATACTTGATTATTTATTCATCTTTAACTTTGTCACTTTAGTACGTTTACTTTAGGTCTAGTGGTTGTCGATCAAGATTCATTTAACATGTCTTA
Source organism: Solanum lycopersicoides (assembly GCA_022817965.1). NCBI lineage: Eukaryota > Viridiplantae > Streptophyta > Magnoliopsida > Solanales > Solanaceae > Solanum > Solanum lycopersicoides. The sequence goes on from CM040626.1 coordinate 94,299,809, forward strand.
GAGATCATTTATATGTTAGTAGAAAATATAGAGAACTTATCACGATGGAGAAATAAAGGTTTCCTAATATAGGACAAGCAAGAGCTTGATAGACAGTGAGGATTCATACCAATTTGCTTGATATTGAGATGTAATTGTTGTTGGGCAAAGTGTGGAATCGTCTGAATTACATCATCTAAGATTTTAATATCTACAACATACCCTCATGTATAGGCCTAATCATTCTCTTGACTATGAGTCTTGGGCCAAAAACACAAGGTTTTGCGTTGATGGATAAGATTCAAACTTATAATAGTATATTTTGTTGAATTATGCGATCTGTCTCATTAAAATATATAAGTTGATCGATAGTACTAAATTTAATAGGTCTAGTATAAAGTATTAACATTTTATTGCGTTAATGTAGAACTCAGAATTTTTTCAAATATTTCACAAGATTGGAGAAGAGCAAGTCAAGGCAACTGAAAATGCCAAAAAAATCCTTAAAATTATTGAGGAGCAAGGTCTTGGAGATAAAAAGTTTTTTAGTGGATATACAATTGGTTTAATTGACATAGCCTTTGGGTGGCTTGCTTTTTGGCTAGAAGTCATACAAGAAGCTGCTGGAGTAAAGGTCTATGAACCAAACAAGTTTCCTCAGTTACAATCTTGGATTAACAATTTCAAACAAGTAGCTATCATCAAAGAAAATATCCCAAATCGAAATGCAATGCTAGATTATTTCAAACGTCGTAGAGATATGATCGTTGCATTATGATCACTTCAATGTTGATTATGTGTTTATATATTGAATAAAATGTAGTTTGGTTATGTGGTGTTACAAAAAGAATGAATACATGTACAATATTATCATTTCAATATAAAGTTACTCTTACTTTAGTATCATTCATTATATATTGAACGAACACTAACGAGATATTATTTATTACTCAAGTCCATGTCCATGAAGAACAAATTCTCTTGTAGATACTTAGAATATATTTTCCTTGAATCAAGGTGTGCGAAATATTTTTCTTGGATATATATCTGAATACTTTAAATTTTACAGATACTTTTCACGATTTAAAAAAAAAATTAATATATAAATCGTGACAAATGATAAACAACAACCAAGAAAAATATATAATGATGAAACAGTCATTTGATACAAAATGTTAGAGGTTAAATTATTGAGGTGCAAATAGGATAAAGCTAGTAAAGTGTCTCGTATAGGCACCAAAATTTTGAGACCTCAAGAAAATTGAGAGTGAAATTTATCAAAACAATATTGAACATTATAAAAAGATTAAAGGAAAAAAAAAATACTTACTTTTTATCAAAAAATTTTTAAACTTTGAATTAAACAATTCAAATCTTCATGTTACTAAATAAAGTTTTTAAATCAACATCCAAAGGATATAATGCAAACAAATGTTTATTTCTTAACTAGAACTAATTAACAGTTACTCTAATAAACAATTATATTATTATATGAATTTGTAGCTTTTAAGAATGTTCCTAAAAACAAGTATTATACAAGAACCTAAACAATAAAATTATTATATAAATTTATAGCTTTTAAGAATGTGCCTAAAAACAAATAGTATACAAGAACCAAAAAAGGGAAAATTAATAATAATTTTGTGCACATGTTTATATATTTAAGGCCTTTTACTATAATTTGGCTTTAAGCCACTAATTTTATTGAGATATCTCTATTTTAAACGTTTTGATCAACTTAATAAAAAATATCTCTTTTATATTTCTACTTTAAAAAAAGTATTACTTTTTAATATGAGATATACTATTTTTTATTTAAAATGAAAAAAGCATTAAGAACCCAAATTGGTTTTTAAAAAATGCTTCTGCCTAAAATATGGGTGCGACCTTAAAAATAAAATTTAATAAGATGTTACAAAATGATGCGTAAATAATGAATAATTATTTATATTAGGTTAACTAGTTCTATAAAATATACCTTGAATATTTTAGGGTTAACTATATAAATTTCACTACTTTAAAGTCTAATTATCATAAATTTTGATAGTTTTCAATAATATTTGCAATATTATTTTCGGCTATCAGATACATATATCATAAGTTGTTAGTATCAGATTTAAAAGGACGGAATACATAATTTATTTGATTGGAATTAAATGCTGGACTTCCTTAATTTAAGAAGTAAATGATGGAAAATTAACAAAAAAAAAATGAATTTAGTAGATTCATCCATATCAACTGTTACCAATTTTAATTTAAAAAAATCTAAACTATAAAGATTAGTAATTCTAAAATTGTAAACTTCATTTTCTTTATTGATTCCTTCCTTTGAATCTTCTCAAGGTGTTTCTTACAAATGGTTAATATCACAATATTGTTGAAAATAGTGTCATAATTTTATAGTACGTATCTTGGACAAACAGTGTATACATCATTATAAAAATTAACGACATAATATTTAAGAGTAATGATTTGTGTAGCATGTATAATTTGTTATGGATGTAACTCGATATCATTGTGAGTATCTGCATAGAGAGTCATTGATAGTGTTAGATATATAAATTGTATCTTATATATTTACGCATGTATCTCGCAATCTCTGCTATTATAACTAAGTCAATGGAGAATGGGTTCATATATAATTCACCTGAATGCATAAGTCAACAGAGAATGAGTTCATGTATCGATTTTTGATGTGGCTACTGTTGACATCCTTTGAATGAGAGCAACGTCGCGGTGACTCTGTTACGATCCAATTTCGAAAACTGAAGGTTTCGAAGCCGATTTCGCAACTTCGGCCTATTTTTGTTAAAGATTTTGAAAACAATTATAATATGGGAAGTCGCCACTTAATCTTTTAGGAAAAATTAAGAAAACCATTTTTAAAAAAATAGAATTTTTTTAAAAGAAAACGTTTAAATAAACCAGAGTTTTGGGTAAGGGTTCAAATAATTCTCTAAGGAAGGGTTTAGGCACCTTAGAAAATCCGCTAACACGCGATTGACCGACGGATTTAAAAATTTGGCTAATTTTATCTATAAAAGAAAGTTAATTATAAAAATCTTGGTTGATACTCATATAAAAGTATTTTGATACTTCTAAAAATCTTAAGATTTATCTCAAATTCTTGTCCATAGTCATATTTTGAACCACACAAATGCCTCAACACATAAACGTGAATTTAAAGGCCTTGTTTGAAACAACTATGAAAGGATATTAACGATCCTGAAGTCATTCATACAAAGCTCTAAATTAAAATAAAAGCAACTAATTTATTTTAAGGAACTTGACAATTTTATTTTTTTTCAAAAAAGTAAAACTTGAACTATATAGTTAGTTCAAATTCATAAACATGGATACAAAGCTTTCCAATAACTATGAAAGAACATAAAGGGTTCTCAAGTTATTCTCATTGGCTTAAATCATCCAACTAAAAAAAAAAACTTCGAAAAACTTAAAGTAAACAAGTAAAGAAATGGAATAGCCGTTCGAAAAACCTCCAAAGGATTCATCTAAGTTTAAAGAAAAATCAACAGCCACAAAAATAACAAAGTAGATAAACATAAACAATAAATAAGATAACTAAGAAACTTTCAGACCATCAGTGGTCACTTCGGGGCTGAAAATAATGCCTTTTGCCGCTTTGATTTTAGGCCTTTTGGCCCAAAATACTTTCCGTTCCTGCTGTGCTATTTTCAGACTTCGTAAGTCCAAGAAATGCTACTCTTCTGGCCCTTTTAAGCTGCTACAAATCTGCTGCACTTAGTGCACATTTAAGGGTCCAAAACCATCAACTTTCGGCCTTTACAAGGCTACTGCAGCTGCTTCTAATTGCGGGTTTTAACCCCCATTTTTGCTCCTCAGTTTCGGCCTTTTAAGGCTGCTGCTGCTGCTGCATTTTTTGGGTTTTTAAACCCAATAACGTAACTCCCTTTTTGCGACTCCGAAGAAAGTTGACTCAAGAAGAGGAATAATGCAAGAGAAGGGAGTCCGGATGGACTCGAATAAAATAGTTCATGTAAAATTCAAAGAAGAGAAAGGGATTAGTAACAAATAAATTTAAAGAGCATGTATGAACAACAAGTCTTAACTACATATTTGACCTCATCAATAGAGAGAGACCAAACAAGAAAGAGATCACTTGGCCACATAAATGTTTCCATTAATCGCTACACAACTTCAACTATAAGAGATTAACAACATGGATTAACTTCAAGCCACATAAATAAATATTTGTCCATCAACCAAGATTTTTAAAGGGATACAAGTAAAGAAAATTTGAAAGAAAAATCTATCAATGCTACTATCATTATTCGACTTCCAACAATATAGACAGACCAAAAATAAGAATTAATTTTGGAAAACAGAGACTGCATTCAGCAACACCAACACGATTTATACAAAAAAAAAAACAATTCCTATGTTCAAGGCTATAATCGGATATATATATATAAAGAAAAACTAACTCAATAAATCCTAATTTATTACTAACTAAACAGCCTACATTTTAGTCAAGAAACACATGAGTGAAACATGAAGAAACAAAGACATGAAATTGGGAGATTATTGGAAAAACATCTCGGAAAATAAGTAAAACAGTAGGAATAAAATAGACATTATTAACTACTAAAAAATCAAACCAAAGTCTAACACATGACTACTAAAACAAAGCTAAGCATATATAATAAACAAAAAAAAAAGCATAAAAGAGCTAGGAATTAAATAAAACAAGGCTAAGCAAAAAAAAAAAAATACCTGGTTATGGGCAGCGAACCGGAACTACGAGTTTGAAGGAGACGACTCCACCTCTTCAACTCGAAAAACCAACAAAACACTTTTAAAATTTTTGAACTATGGGAACCGAGAATTCTCAAGATTTTATGAGTATTCTTTTTTTTCTCCCCAAAATATTGAATGAAGTGGGTTTATATAGAGACCTAAAAATCCTCAAAAGGGATAAAATGCCGATGTGGGACTATTGAAAATTGAAAATTGTTTGAGAAATGATGTGGGAAAGGCAGATTTTTTTTAATTTTTATTTTATAGATAAAATCCATTATTTTCATTTGTTTAAGATCTAAGAAGCTTTTAAAATTTAATCAAATCGTGGAGGGTCAAAATTGGGTGTCAACAGCTGCCCCTCGTTTGACTCAGATTGATGAAAGAAATCCGAGGCAAATGAAATTGACATATCCAATTTTGACCAACAACATTTTCAACTTTCAGAAAAAGAGCTTTTGGTACGGACTTAAGAAATTGTGGCTGAGCCCCGGAAGTGGGTTTCCTACAATATCTCAGGCTATATGAGAATTCAGGCCACTTGTAGCTAGATACGCTTGATTTGACGCACGATTTTCAAAGAAATGCAAAAGCTATTTCGGTGTCGAAGTATGGAGAAGTCGAAAAGCTTGAGAACAAAGTAATGACAAAATAATTGGAGTACAGTCGAGTTTTCAACATTGAGCACTCCTACATATCCTTAAATTTAGGGAATCAGACTGCTTGTAGTTCGACTCAATCGGTTGAAAAGGAAATCTCTTATGCGGATTTAACCTTTAGCTTAAGGATAAGTGACAAAATAATTGAGCTTGGAAAAGAGGCTTGCAACCATCTCAACTGTGAATGCGGGGCCCTTCGCACCCATAGGTAAGGATTTACATGGACATAATTTCCGAATCTCTAGGTGTATTGTCACCCGAATTTGAAAAATTGCCTTGGGTGAGAGTTCAAATTTTCACTAAAGGCGAAACTGAAACTAATAAACCCAAGAAAATACCCACATGCCTTAGGATAGGGGTGTGGTTTGATTGTGGTGGAAGTCGTTCCTCAACTCGCGTCCTAAGAGTTTGATATTCCTCTTTGGACTATGCCCCAGTTCACTGCTAAGAAAAAGTTCCACGTTGTGCAGCGTCCTGGTATAACATGTCATACTAAAGAAGATGACGGTCCAATTTTCAGGTGTAATTCTCTTGAAGGAGGTGACAGTTCAAAATAGTATGTCAGTTTGAACTATGTGGTGATTCAATAATATTATATAACGTGTCACGTTGAAGGAAGTGACTCTCCAATAATAATTAATGTGTCACGTTGAAGAAAGTGACTCTCCAATAATAATTTAATATGTCACGTTGAAGGAAGTGACGCCCCAATAATAAATAATGTGTCACATTGAAGGAAGTGACTCTCCAATAATAATTTAATGTGTCACGTTGAAGGAAGTGACGCTCCAATAATAATTTAACATGTCACGTTGAAGGAAGTGACTCTCCAATAGTAATTTAACATGTCACGTTGAAGGAAGTGACGCTCCAATAATAAATTAATGTGTCACGTTGAAGGAAGTGACTCTCCAATAATAATTTAATGTGTCACGTTGAAGGAAGTGACGCTCCAATAATAATTTAACGTGTCACGTTGAAGGAAGTGACTCTCCAATAGTAATTTAACATGTCACGTTGAAGGAAGTGACTCTCCAATAATAATTTAACATGTCACGTTGAAGGAAGTGACGCTCCAATAATAATTTAACATGTCACGTTGAAGGAAGTGACCTCCAATAATAATTTAACATGTCACGTTGAAGGAAGTGACGCTCCAATAGTAATTTAACATGTCACGTTGAAGGAAGTGACGCTCCAATAGTAATTTAAGTGTCACGTTGAAGGAAGTGACGCTCCAATAATAATTTAATGTGTCACGTTGAAGGAAGTGACGCTCCAATAATAATTAATGTGTCACGTTGAAGGAAGTGACGCTCCAATAATAATTTAATGTGTCACGTTGAAGGAAGTGACTCTCCAATAATATTTAACGTGTCACGTTGAAGGAAGTGACTCTCCAATAATAATTTAATATGTCACGTTGAAGGAAGTGACTCCAATAATAATTTAATGTGTCACGTTGAAGGAAGTGACGCTCCAATAATATAATGTGTCACGTTGAAGGAAGTGACTCCAATAATAATAATATGTCAGTAAGGAAGTGAGCTAATAATGATTTGTGTTGTTGAAGGAAGTGGTAATTTCTTTAGATTGATTGTCAACTTGTCGTCTGCGCTCATAAAATTTTGTTAGAAAGAACAGGAAAATTAATAAATGTCAGAACTTTTGAATGAGTCACAACAATCTAGTAACATAGAGAATGCGAGATTCTGGAAGAACAACTCGATAACTTTTAACTTTTGAAAGGAGACTTTAAAGACAAACTAGGGATCTCACGCGAGATGTGTCCCTACTTTGAATCTAGAATTTCATGTAAAGAGAAGATTGGTTGATAAAGGTCATCTTCGAAACTTGAAGTTGAACGAAGATTTGGATAATTTTGAACTATTTCTAAAGTTGCCCCTGTTTCCAGTCCAAGGGTACTTAATTGAAATAAATTGTAAGACACAGAATAACTATTCAAAGACATGCCCCAGTTTCTCTGGGCCATTAATTTGAAACATTAGGAAGACCGAATCCTTATATAGGATTGCCTACATATCTTGCCGGAACAAGAAATCAGGTCTGACGTAGTTCGAACCTGAAACTTAAAGGAATTTTTTTTTTTTTAAAGAATGAAAAAAAAATTGCCTTTAAAAAGGACGAGAGATTTGAAAAATGAAGAAAGAAAACTCTTCAGATAAAATAGAGGATAAAATCAGTTTGGATTGGTTCCTTTGTGTCAGGAATCCTTCATAATAAAATTCTTGGATAAGGACTAGTGTGTGTCCTTTGTCTGGTGAATGTCTGGGCAGATCTTTAAAAATTGAAAGGATCTCTCGAAATTTCGGCTCCAACTTTGACGACACCTGCAAAGCTCAGATGTGATTAGTAGCAAAAATTATCAAAGTAAAAGATAAGTTCTCAATAAAGTTTTTTCAGCTTATATTGGTTTGAATAACGTTTTATGATTCACCCTTGCGCCAAGCTTCCCATCTGGTAAAATATAAAATGTGTAAGTCACAGTGAATTGAAATGAAAATTTTAAAGATGAGCAAGAGTATAAATCATCTGAGTCATGATGAGGCCACTGTGAGTCTAATGTTGTGCTTGTAACTTTATAATTCCTGCATCCAAAGAAAAATTCTTAGTTTTGAGAGACTGATTCATGTTGGCTTTGTCTTGCCATCCTGATGCTCTTTTGCCTTCTAGATTACAAACTTGTTTGGTCTTGAAATGCCTTGATGAAATTTTTGAGGACCTCCTAAAAAATTTTGCCCCGGTTGAAAACATAACATAAATTTCGAACTTTCTGTAGTTTTCAGTCGAATTTTTGAGTGAATCTCAAAAATTCTGCCCCAGTTGCAACTCTGAAGTGCTCCTTGATTCTGGACTAAATAAATTTCTCTTTCTGATGAATTTTGAGATCCTCTCAAAATCTGCCCTAGTTTTCATTATAAAGAGAAATGAAAAACTTACGGGAAACATGACCGAGCCGGTGCGGCGCCTACGCATCCCGTTGAGTAGGAATCAGGTCAAACGTAGTTCCAACTCTTGAGGATTAACAGGACTAGAAGAAATTTAACTAAGAAAATGACCGAGGCCAACATAGGCCGCCTACGTATCTCATTCTTGAGAATTCAGGTCAAACGTAGTTCGAATACGAGAAAACACTAAAAGGGATAAAGGGGTGACCGAAGCCGACATAGGCCGCCTACGTATCTCATTCTTGAGAATTCAGGTCAGACGTAGTTCATTCTCGTGAAAGATACTTAAAAGGGAAATCTAAACCAAACAAACGATTACAAAGTAATAAAGCGATAAAAGTGCGATTACAGAGAAGTAAAATAACAAACTCTAAATGCAAGACTAAAAGCTGCCAAAAGTGCGACCTTCAGGAAACTTGCTTCTTCTTTGCAACTGGTCATGTCAAACACTACTCCTTATGCTTGGGAAACGGATTGGTATTCACATTTGATGGAGCTTGAGCGAGTTTTACCACCTCATTGTCAATTAGATCTTGAATTTTGTGTTTGAGAGTGATACACTTTTCGGTATCATGACCAACAACCCCTGAATGATAAGCACAACGCTTACTTGGGTCATACCACTCGGCTGAAGTATTCACAGTTTGGCTTCCACTGGATGAAGTATTCCGCCTCTTTCAGTCTCTCAAAAAGTTGACTCCTTGTCTCGCTTAATTGATTGAAGACTCTAGCAGGTTTTTTCTCAAAATTAGGATGAGGTGCATTGTTTCGGGGATTTTGCATTGGTCGTGGAGAACGAAATGTTGCTTGATTGTTGCAAACATAATATTGCAAATTAGGATAGCCTGGAGGTGGTTGACGGTTATATGATGCAGCTCCTCGGGTCGTTATCACCATAACTTCTTTCTCCTTTTTCTTTCCAAAAGAACCAGTTTGATAGGTTCTATTAGCAGATTGAGATGAGGCGTAACTCCTTATTCTGCCAGTTTTGAGACCATCTTCGATCATTTCTCCAGCCTTAATAACTTCAGCAAATGTCTTTCCACCCATAGTCACCATTCGCTCATAGTATTCCGATTCTTGAGCTTGAATAAAGTAAGTGATCATTTCCGATTCCTCCATAGGTGGGTGCACTCTGGCAGCTTCTTCTCTCCAACGAATGGCATATTCTCGAAAGTATTCAGTCGACTTGGGTTTCAGCTTGGTAATAGAAATTCTATCGGGAGCAATTTCAACATGAAACTTGTAGTGATCCACAAAAGCATTCGCCAGATCATCCCAAGTACGCCATTTGGTTACATCTTGCTTAGAGTACCACTCCAATGCTTTTCCAGTTAGGCTTTGATTGAATAACTTGATTCTTATACCTTCGTTGTTTCCAACGCCAATCAACTTTTCACAGTAAATTTTCAAGTGAAAGAATGGATTTCCTGATCCACTAAACTTCTCAAACTTTGGAATCTTGTAACCGGGTGGCAACTCAACCTCAGGAAATGTGCACAGTTCTTCGTATCTAACACTCTGGCTACTATCGAACCCACGAAGACCTCTCATAGCATCCTCCAAACTTTTCATCTTCTTATTTATCATTTCAGCATCAATTGATTTTCCGTCCCCCTCAATTTCGATATAGTGATTAACATCTGGGCGATGAAACTCTGGAGCCTTGGTAACAGGTGGAGCAGTGACATAAGTGTACACTGGCGGAGTGTGAGGTGTTACCGTTGGAGCTTTTGGGGGAGCAAATGTGTATACAAGAGGAGTATCCTGAGTTGAATTAGCGAGTGAGGCACTTTGAGTTTGTTGAAAGGTGGCAAAGTGATCTCCTTGATGAAACTCAGTCGAAGTAGGATATACAGGTGGCATGGCCCCCCTTTCGCTAGCATCAGATGGTTGATTCGGAGAAGCAGCTTGGTATTGACCTACCAGGAGATTCAGCGTGCTAATTTGTCGCTTTAGACGAGCAATGACCTCCATAGGTGATTCCACTGCTACCGAGGCATTAGGATCGGCTGCGATCGATGGAGTAGGGATCATTTCGGACGAAGCAACAGTGTAAATAGTGGGATCCATTTTTGAACGAGTCCTTTTAGTAGTCCAAGTAAGAAGTGAAGAGTCTGTAGAGATTCCCTTGACCTTAGACCGTGTAAAATATGAATGTTCTGCCAGCGGATACTTTGGTGAAGTGAGCAAGTTTGATTACCAACACAAATCAGTCTCTCCTTCTGTAACAACTTAAAATAAGAAAGTCAGTCCATTAATCATAATAGTCAACCAAAGTAACACATAAAACAAATAACATGTGTTTTGTTTTAAACAAACTAGTCCAAAATTCGATGAAGATGAGTTTCTAGAAAATGATCAAATGGAAAAAATTGTTTATTGTGAATTGAAATTTTAATGAAAGAAAGGGGTTTGGTTCAATTGGAAATCTCTTTCGTAGAAACAAAATGTCTTGATATTCGCTTGAAACTGAAGGAATGTTTAGTAACGCCGAGTAGTAGGTGTGGAAAATAATTTTCAAGAAACGACGAGGTCAACGTGAATTTGAATGATGACCTAACAATTTTTTTTAAAAGCTCTATTGAACCTAAAACTTGAGTGATTTTGAACGTATTTTTGTAATGGAGTTGTAGTATTTTGGAAGGTTTGAAAATTGGATTAATGTTCTAAGACATTGGAATGGAATAATGGACCAATTATGCTTAAAGCAAAACATATGTATATAAACACATAGGTCAAACAAGCACAAATGAAACAAAATATATAACATTTAACACACAAATAATATATAACGCCTCCTAACATGCATGTGACCTTTTAAGCCAAAGGTAAGCCTAACGTTTGAAGGATATGTATATCATTTGTAAATCGTTCCATTGCCCAAAAATATTTATACAAAACTTATAAATAAAATAAAAGGGATACACAATAGAGGAAAGAGAATTAAATATTAGTCCCATGTAGGGGTACAATGATAACTAAGTTAAGCTTCCATATGAACCTTCATTCCCGAAATTCTTGATGCTTTTAAATTACTTCTTGATGAGGAGTATCTTCATTTGAATTAAACAAAGAAACTACCTAATAAATAATAAATAAATAAATAAATAAATAAAAAAACGACCCAAAAGGACAATGGTACTTACAAATCAACATACATATCCTTCAAATTTAACAAATAATTGGATGATCGCCTTATATTGACCGCGGGTCAATTAGACTCAAGGTGGTCTTCTAATGGACTCAATACACCTTACTTATTGAGTCGTCTTAGGTTAATGCACCTAAAAGGGTTTTGTTTGAGCTCTAACTTAGTTGACTAAGAGTGGCTTTTGAAGGACCGGGACCTAAGCGGACAACTTAGGTTGAAATTCACGATAACCATTGGACGCATGACGAACCAATAAATTATCGATCATTCCGAAAAAGGTTGAGTATAAAAAGTCTGGTTGCGGTTCCGCAAACCATTCTTTAATATACTAACATATAATATCAGAAGATGCCATGAATACAAAATAACAGTTAATAATCAAAATTTAAATACATAATCGCATCAAATAACAATTAATTCAATAATAATTAGCCAAACAATAAAATCCTTTTGGTTAGAACCTAGATGAATCCCCAGCAGAGTCGCCATTCTGTTACGATCCAATTTCGAAAACTGAAGGTTTCGAAGCCGATTTCGCAACTTCGGCCTATTTTTGTTAAAGATTTTGAAAACAATTATAATATGGGAAGTCGCCACTTAATCTTTTAGGAAAAATTAAGAAAACCATTTTTAAAAAATATAGAATTTTTTTAAAAGAAAACGTTTAAATAAACCAGAGTTTTGGGTAAGGGTTCAAATAATTCTCTAAGGAAGGGTTTAGGCACCTTAGAAAATCCGCTAACACGCGATTGACCGACGGATTTAAAAATTTGGCTAATTTTATCTATAAAAGAAAGTTAATTATAAAAATCTTGGTTGATACTCATATAAAAGTATTTTGATACTTCTAAAAATCTTAAGATTTATCTCAAATTCTTGTCCATAGTCATATTTTGAACCACACAAATGCCTCAACACATAAACGTGAATTTAAAGGCCTTGTTTGAAACAACTATGAAAGGATATTAACGATCCTGAAGTCATTCATACAAAGCTCTAAATTAAAATAAAAGCAACTAATTTATTTTAAGGAACTTGACAATTTTATTTTTTTTCAAAAAGTAAAACTTGAACTATATAGTTAGTTCAAATTCATAAACATGGATACAAAGCTTTCCAATAACTATGAAAGAACATAAAGGGTTCTCAAGTTATTCTCATTGGCTTAAATCATCCAACTAAAAAAAAAAACTTCGAAAAACTTAAAGTAAACAAGTAAAGAAATGGAATAGCCGTTCGAAAAACCTCCAAAGGATTCATCTAAGTTTAAAGAAAAATCAACAGCCACAAAAATAACAAAGTAGATAAACATAAACAATAAATAAGATAACTAAGAAACTTTCAGCCCATAAGTGGTCACTTCGGGGCTGAAAATAATGCCTTTTGCCGCTTTGATTTTAGGCCTTTTGGCCCAAAATACTTTCCGTTCCTGCTGTGCTATTTTCAGACTTCGTAAGTCCAAGAAATGCTACTCTTCTGGCCCTTTTAAGCTGCTACAAATCTGCTGCACTTAGTGCACATTTAAGGGTCCAAAACCATCAACTTTCGGCCTTTACAAGGCTACTGCAGCTGCTTCTAATTGCGGGTTTTAACCCCCATTTTTGCTCCTCAGTTTCGGCCTTTTAAGGCTGCTGCTGCTGCTGCATTTTTTGGGTTTTTAAACCCAATAACGTAACTCCCTTTTTGCGACTCCGAAGAAAGTTGACTCAAGAAGAAGAATAATGCAAGAGAAGGGAGTCCGGATGGACTCGAATAAAATAGTTCATGTAAAATTCAAAGAAGAGAGAAGGGATTAGTAACAAATAAATTTAAAGAGCATGTATGAACAACAAGTCTTAACTACATATTTGACCTCATCAATAGAGAGAGACCAAACAAGAAGGAGATCACTTGGCCACATAAATGTTTCCATTAATCGCTACACAACTTCAACTATAAGAGATTAACAACATGGATTAACTTCAAGCCACATAAATAAATATTTGTCCATCAACCAAGATTTTTAAAGGGATACAAGTAAAGAAAATTTGAAAGAAAAATCTATCAATGCTACTATCATTATTCGACTTCCAACAATATAGACAGACCAAAAATAAGAATTAATTTTGGAAAACAGAGAATGCATTCAGCAACACCAACACGATTTATACAAAAAAAAAAAAACAATTCCTATGTTCAAGGCTATAATCGGATATATATATATAAAGAAAAACTAACTCAATAAATCCTAATTTATTACTAACTAAACAGCCTACATTTTAGTCAAGAAACACATGAGTGAAACATGAAGAAACAAAGACATGAAATTGGGAGATTATTGGAAAAACATCTCGAAAAATAAGTAAAACAGTAGGAATAAAATAGACATTATTAACTACTAAAAAATCAAACCAAAGTCTAACACATGACTACTAAAACAAAGCTAAGCATATATAATAAACAAAAAAAAAGCATAAAAGAGCTAGGAATTAAATAAAACAAGGCTAAGCAAAAAAAAAAAAAAAATACCTGGTTATGGGCAGCGAACCGGAACTACGAGTTTGAAGGAGACGACTCCACCTCTTCAACTCGAAAAACCAACAAAACACTTTTAAAATTTTTGAACTATGGGAACCGAGAATTCTCAAGATTTTATGAGTATTCTTTTTTTTCTCCCCCAAAATATTGAATGAAGTGGGTTTATATAGAGACCTAAAAATCCTCAAAAGGGATAAAATGCCGATGTGGGACTATTGAAAATTGAAAATTGTTTGAGAAATGATGTGGGAAAGGCAGATTTTTTTTAATTTTTATTTTATAGATACAATCCATTATTTTCATTTGTTTAAGATCTAAGAAGCTTTTTTTAAAATTTAATCAAATCGTGGAGGGTCAAAATTGGGTGTCAACAGACTCAATTAAAATTTTTTTTTTAGTTAAAAGGATTTTAAAACGGGTAAAAAGGGTTAAGGGATTAAAGGGAAAAGGGAGTCGCCACCTAATTTTTAGGAAAACTAGGAAATCAATTAATAAATTAATTTAAAAGATAGTCTACGAAATCAAATTGATTCTAGGTAAGGGGTTCAAATTATTTCGAAGGGAAGGGATTAGGCATCCTTCGGAATCCACAAATGTGGTTCCCGACTGAGTTCATTTTTTCAAATTGAGGAGGAAAATAAAATAATGTACAAATATAATATAAACATGCAATATACACAATAAAAATAAAATAATAAGATCGGCCTAAGGTTTGCCTAACATCGATATATACAAAATAATGAATTAAAAAATATAATTCGAATTCCTTTCGAATAACTTCAAGGAAGCAAGTCTTGGGTACCTGTAAACACACTTAGTAAAAGTGTTAGTAATAAATAAATATGAATAAAATTGAATATATGAAATAATAACTTAAAAATAAAAACCCGTCTTATTAACATTCGAGGCCTTGGAAATCAACGGTAATTTTTTCATCGGTCAATTTAACAAATAAACATATATGAACTTAAATTAGATTTTCGTCTTTTAAAATGGAAAAGCCTCTAAATCCGACGGATAGATTTTTCATTGGCCATTTAACATGCAATCTAAACTCAAATAAATCAATATGCAACAATTTAAATAAAATGCAACAACCAAAATGATAAAATGAACAAAATGGTAATAAAAAATTCAATTGAATAATAACAAAGAATAGCTTGACATTCTTATAATAATAGGAACTGAAGCAAACAAATAATAAATAATGAAGGGAAAAATAAATTTTAACATAAAAGAACAACACAACCAACAATAGCAATGATAATAATTGATAACCATCAGCATGAGAAGTCAACAAAAACATATACGAACTTAACAATAATTTAAAATAATAATTAAAAAAAACAGTAGCAACCAAAACATATTACTCATTAATGAAACATTTGTAAATTGTACACCATATATTCAACAAAAAAATAAGATTAAAATCACCTAGCTAACTGTACAAAGTTGAGAATTAAAAATAAAATAAAAAAATAAATAATAAAAAAAATAAAAATTCAAACAATACTATTTACTACCTTATTTAATAGTGACAAACGTTAATAAACATATTTAATAAAATTAAGGCTTGGATAAAAACAAATAAAACTCATACTAAGTAAAATAGCCAAACAAAACTAAAGAATATGCAAATCTGAAAATTTGAAACTAACAAATAGCTTCGTTAGCGATATTGAAAACAGAGAAAGGGAGTATAAAAAATGAACATAATAGTGGCCGGAGATTGAAATCCACCGGCCAAATCTGAAACATAGATAATAAATAAAACTAAAATAGTAAAAGATTATATATAAAGGATTACCATTTGCCGGAGTTACCAGTTTGAAATGGAGTTTTGGGTCGGGGTTTGAGTTGTTGTTCGCTGGTTGGAGTTTGTTGGCTTGGTTGTTGTTCGAGCTTCGTGCTCTTTCACCATAAATGGTGTTTTCTAGTCTCTGGTTCGCCGGAGATCGGGATTTTAGGTGGATCGCGAGTCTAGCTCGCTGGAGGAAGAAGAAAGAAAAGGGTTTTGTGTTTTTTGCTGGCGTATTTGAATTGTTTGGTGGCTGTTTTTAGGTGGAGTTCTGTTGTCTTGAGGGTGGCGTTTCGCCGAAAAAAGAGACTGAATACAGTGGGGAATTTTGTGTCTGATTTGAGAAGAAAATGAAAGGAGCTGTTGGTCGTTCACTGAGTTGGGGGAGTTTGCTGGAAAAATAAGCAAAATAAAGAGAGGTTTTCGGTGGTATGTTGCTGGTGGTTTCTGGGTCGAAGGGTGATTTGGGGTCAGTGGTGGAGCTTTGGAGTTCGTGGGTTTGGGGATTATTTGTGGTTGCTTTTTGCTGAAGAAACTAAAAGAAAAAATAATGGGGTTTTTGCTTAGCCAAAAAATGCTCCGGTGAGGGTGGTGACCCGGAAAAATAGAAAATACTAAAGAATACCTTAAGACTTAAAAAAAAATCTGAAAATTATCCCTCTAAAGTTTATTTACCACCCCTTTTAACCTAATGGACAAATCTTTATTTAAATAGGAATTGGTATCAAGATGGGCCAAAGTTATGGGCTTGAGATTGTGATCCAAAAATTAGTGGTTGCTAAAATATCTGTGTATACAAATTGTAGTCGTATTTGAATGGATTTATAGACTGCGCAAAATATCAAAATGAATATTAATAATGTAACAAAAAAGAAATATTATAAAAAGATGTAAGAAATGTAACAATAACATGTAAAACATTAATTTAACACAAATAATGATTTTATAAAAAAAACAAATATTTGAAGATCCGGTTGTGACAAAATAATATAAACAGAACTAATCGATAAAAATCTTAATACTTTGAGAAAAAAATGATGATTATCAATAAATTGCATTAAAATGACAAAACATGTATTTTAAACTATTTAAAATAAATACTCAAAAAGTATTAAATTTTTAAACTATTAGACCAAAATTTGGTGTCAACAACTTGCCCCTTTGTTTGATTAGGATCGATGAAAGAGATCCTGGTCAAACAAAGTTGACGAACCCAAATTTGATTTGATAAACATTGAACAAAACAATTGAGACGTTAGTAGAGCTTTTGAGCAAGACTCCACATCTGTCGACTAGGCTGAAAATAATAAACAAAAGACAAAGATTGATTGTAAACTAAGAAAATTCACATACCTTTGATGTTACTTGCAAAATTACACAATG
Organism: Solanum lycopersicoides; assembly: GCA_022817965.1. Taxonomy (NCBI): domain Eukaryota; kingdom Viridiplantae; phylum Streptophyta; class Magnoliopsida; order Solanales; family Solanaceae; genus Solanum; species Solanum lycopersicoides. The sequence goes on from CM040626.1 coordinate 94,317,047, forward strand.
AAGGTGGTGTACCCTTTTGAAAGGAGGATGATGTGAATAACATGTCACTTTGAACGAGGTGACAACACAACGCGTCTCTTTGAAAGGCGGACGACCTAACTTGAAAACAATATGTCACTTTGAATGAGGTGACAATCCAACGTGTCTCTTTGAAAGACGGACGACTCAACTTGAACTTAACGTATCATTTGAAAGGAGATAACGATCCAACCTGTCTTTTGAAGGCAGACGACCCAATTTGAACATAACATGTCACTATGGACGAGGTGACAATCCAACGTGTCTCTTTGAAAGGCGGACGACCCAATTTGAATATAACATGTCACTTTGAACGAGGTGACAACCCAACATGTCTCTTTGAAAGGCCGACGATCCAACTTGAATATAATATGTCACTTTGAACGAAGTGACAACCCAACGTGTCTCTTTAAAAGGCGGACGATCCAACTTGAATATAACATGTCACTTTGAACGAGGTGACAATCCAATCTTGTCTCTTTGAAAGGCGGACGACCCAATTTGATCATAACATGTCACTTTGAACGAGGTGACAATTCAATCTTGTCTCTTTGAAAGGCGGACGACCCAATTTGAATATAACATGTCACCTTGAACGAGGTGACAATCCAACATGTCTCTTTGAAAGGCCGACGATCCAACTTGAATATAATATGTCACTTTGAACGAAGTGACAACCCAACGTGTCTCTTTAAAAGGCGGACGATCCAACTTGAATATAACATGTCACTTTGAACGAGGTGACAACCCAATCTTGTCTCTTTGAAAGGCGGACGACCCAAATTGAATTTAACATGTCACTTTGAACGAGGTGACAACCCAATCTTTAACTTAATATGAATGTGGTGTATCACAAAATCTGCAATAACCATGTTAGTAACAAATATAACATAAAGCGACATACAATATGCAACCATGACCTCATATAGACAAGGTAATTAACAGATGGAGCAATTTGAACTAAATAACATTATTAATTTTTTTTTAAAATGACAATTTGAAATTGTATAACAAAATAAAAAGTGTCATATTGAACGTCATGACAAACCAATTTGAAAAGAACTATTTTATTTGGGATAACAAATATTTTATTATATTTTTTTTAAAAAGATATCATTTTGAAATGTATGACGACCTAAATTTAAAAAGATGTCATTTTGAAGGATGTGACGACCCAACAATAAAAAGATACATGACAATCAAAAAATATAATTTCAACTATGAAATGGTCCACAAAGTTACTTTGGACAAATATGAGACAGAAATTTAAGATGATGTCAGTTTGAAAGACATGACGACCCAAATTTAAAAGATGTCATTTTGAAGGATATGACAACCTAAATTTAAAAAGATGTCATTTTGAAGGATATGACGATCTAAATTTAAAAAGATGTCATTTTGAAGGATATGACGACCTAAATTTAAAAAGATGTCATTTTGAAAGGTATGACGATCTAAATTTAAAAAGATGTCATTTTGAAGGGTATGACTATCAAAAAATGCAATTTTAAACTTTGAAATGATCCACAAAATTATTTGAACAAATATGATGACAAAATTTAAAATTATGTTATTTTGAAGGGTATGACGACCGAAAAATAAAAAAGTGTCATTTTGAAGGGTATGACTACTGAAAAATAAAAATGTGTCATTTTGAAGGGTATGACGACCCAAAAATACAATTTGAACTTTGAAACGGCTCACAAAGTTATTTGGACAAATACCAACAATGAAACGGTCCACAAAGTTAGTATGGACAAATATGGGGCATGAATATAAAATGATGTCAGTTTGAAAGGTATGACGACCCAAATTTAAAAAATGTCATTTTGAAGGGTATGACTAACAAAAATGCAATTTAAACTTGAAAATGGTCCACAAAGTTATTTGGACAAATATGGGGCATAAATATAAAATGATGTCAGTTTGAAAGGTATGACGATCCAAATTTAAAAAATGTCATTTTGAAGGGTATGACTATCGAAAAATAAAAAGATATCATTTTGACGGGTATGACTACCAAAAAATGCAATTTAAACTTTGAAATGATCCACAAAGTTATTTGGACAAATATGGGGCATAAATATAAAATGATGTCAGTTTGAAAGGTAAAAAAATGTCATTTTGAAGGATATCACTACCGAAAAAATAAAAAGATGTCATTTTGAAGGGTATGACTATTAAAAATGCAATTTGAACTTTGAAATAGTCCACAAAGTTATTTGGACGAATATCAACAATGAAACGGTCCACAAAGTTGGTGTGGACAAAAATATTGAAAAGTGAGTTTCAAACCATTTTTATTTTATGAACAATGAAACATATTTCAACTTGGTTAGCCCCAACAATAGTATTGTACAAAAATTTCTCACAATTCTATCTCTTTCAATTGAGATTGACTTCAAGGTAATTCCTATGGATTCAAGTGGTACCTCAAATGTACTCAAGTAACAACAAGATTTGTTCATTTTGCTTCAGACAAAGTCTTTGAACTAGACCTAAAATCATGTTTTAAGTGTCCTCACTATAAAGAAAGTCCCAATTTTCACACATTTAAAATATTTTGATTTGAAAACATTTGGAAAAGCACACTCACACTCAGAAAAAATATTCAATGCATGCAATTGTGATACCATAGACTTGGCCTTCATGTAAATCTCCACTAATATGAGAACAAATGAATTGAAATCATGTAGGGCTTGCTAATAGCTTGTAATGTAGACTTAGGGACGGGTAGGATAGTCATTTGGGATAAAAGTGACTTATTCCCTTCTTGAGCATTGCACTAAATAGATGCTTTCAACATTTGTCACACTTTTGGCGTCTGATTCTCTTTGTTGTCCCTTCCTTTTGAACTTTTGACTTCTTTTAAACTTTGTTTGTCTGAGTTTTTCCCCTTTTGAATTTTCTCCCTTTTGTTTGGAGTGTTTTTCTTCTTTTTCTTGAAATTCTGCTTTCTTAAACTTGTGGGAATTTTAAACTTTTCTCTTTTTTGTTTCTTTCTTTTGAAGTCATTTTTGTTTTCTTGTCTTCCAGGGACCTTGATAACTTTTGTCTTTGACAAATTTGAACATTGAATCTTCTTTTGTAACTTGCATGTCTTCAGTGCGCTCAAGAAAGTCTGGTCAAAAGAGTGTCAGTGCATATGAGCACTCAGAAAGGGTTTAGGCTAAAATGTGGTTGTCCAAAGAATAGGCTTATATAAGGATCGAAAAGGGACATACTAAGAATTTAATGTCATTTGGTAGGTTTTGAAAGACTCAAATGGGTCAAGAAAGGCCTACAATCATTTCTCAAATCAAACATTACTCAGAATTTCGCATCAATAACATTTAGGCCAAGTTCTAGATCAACAATGCAAAACAATTGAATTTTATTCAAAATTCACCACACAATGCACATGAAACAATGAATCTGGTTTTGTTCTAATCTTGAATGTATACAATTCTAATCTTGAATGTATACAAGAGAACATTTACAAGTGTAACAAAAGTATGAATGAGAGGTACCCAAAGAATGTATGATTTAACAAGAAGTCAATCTTCTTTATTGTACAAATTTTTTTTAACATGCACACTTGAACTGTGTTGGCACCAACCAAGTCAAAAATAATTTCAAAAATATAAACATTAAAAGAATAAAAAAAAAAAATTGAATAAAGAATACCGAACCCAATAAGGGCTGCCTACGTATCTCATTGATGAGAATCAGGTTTGCGTAGTTCTTTCAGATAAGGCATAAAGCCTATAATTTGAACAACAAATAAATTTTTCAAAGGAAAAGTAATGAAAAAAAATAAATTATGAGACACATTGAAAGGCGGACAACCTAAATTTAACAAAAAATATTTTTTATTAATCAAAGAAAACTGAACAAGAACGAAGAAATCAGTGAATCACGTAGAAGGGCGGACCACCCAAATTTAACAAAAGTAACAAAAATAAAATAAGAAATTAATGAGTCACATTGAAGGGCGAACTACCCAAAAATATTATTTATTAATTAAAAAAAAATAACATAAGTAAAAAAAATGAATGAGTCACATTGAAGGGCGGACAATCCAACTTTAAAAAAAAATCATTAAAATAATTTTTTTAATGGAATGTAAGATAAATAAAAGTCAAAGATATACAATGAATGTGACATTATGTACAAAAAATATTTCAAAATATACAAACCAACTCGAAGTAAAGCCTCATAAATTCTAGAGTCTGTGTACAACCTTGGTAAAAATTTTTTAGGACATTCCTAAAAAAATTTGCCCCTGTCAGCTTCATTAACCTCCGATATTTAATCTTGTAATAACTATCTCCTTTGTAAAATTTTTGGAGACCTCCTCAAAAAATTTTGCCCCAGTTTCCGCTTTAAAAATTTGGAAAGCTTACGGAAAACATGACCGAGCTCTTATGGCGCCTACGTATCCCATTGAAATAGGAATCAGGTCCAAACGTAGTTCCAACAAATTATAACTTGAATAAAAATTGGACTTGAATTATGAATATTCTAAAAACTAGATTAGCAAGAGTGATTTTAAAATAATGGACTATCATGCAACATATTCGCGTATAACAAATATATCACATAACATACAAACAATGAATACATGTCTTATACAAATATGCCTCGAGGTTTGTGTCATGCTTAATATGAGTTTTTTACTTCGCTCTACACAAGATGATTAAGAATGGAATTTGTTTATTGTGGATAGGTGATCCAGACAGACAACTTGGTTTGAGACAGTTAACGACCGTTGACTATCAGTAGCCAACTACATTCGTCAGGGTACCCCGAGAAAAGTTTGATTAACGAACGATTGCGAACCCGCATAATCGTCCTTTAAGTAAAAAGCAAAATTAGGTGTCGTTTGACGGAATAAATGTTGCGCATGCAATGATAATATACAACAAATAATGAATCAATACTGAGTACAATATTTAAACAATCAATAAAATATACAAGATATAATGAATAACACAATAAAAGAATAGTGTCCTCAATTTGAAAAAATGAGCCCATAATGGTTAGAATCTCGATGTCCCCAGCGGAGTCGCCATTCTGTTGACATCCTTTGAATGGGAGCAACGTCGCGGTGACTCAATTAAAAAAAAAATTAGTTAAAAGGATTTTAAAACGGGTAAAAAGGGTTAAGGGATTAAAGGAAAAAGGGAGTCGCCACCTAATTTTTAGGAATATTAGGAAATCAATTAATAAATTAATTTAAAAGATAATATACGAAACCAAATTGATTCTAGGTAAGAGGTTCAAATTATTCCGAAGGAAAGGAATTAGGCATCCTTCGGAATCGACAAATGTGATTTCCGACTGAGTTCATTTTTTCAAATTGAGGAGAAAAATAAAATAATGTACAAATATAATATAAACATGCAATATACACAATAAAAATAAAATAATAAGATCGGCCTAAGATTTGCCTAACATCGATATATACAAAATAATGAATTAAAAAATATAATTCGAATTTCTTTCGAATAACTTCAAGGAAGCAAGTCTTGGGTACCTGAGTATTAATAATAAATAAATATGAATAAAATTGAATATATGAAATAATAACTTAAAAATAAAAACCCGTCTTATTAATATTTGAGGCCTTGGAAATTGACGGTAAGTCATAATTTCACCTTTAAAGACATCTCTTCTTCTTTATTTTCACTAAAGACCATTATTGGTCAAATTTGAGCTTTTCTTTTATCTATTTTTTTTTTCTCTTCAAATTTCTTCTCTTTTTTTCCCCTTCGATTTACTATATCTCTTTTTTATGTTGATTGTATTGTATCTTTGTTGGTTTGATTTTGTTGGTCTTTATGATGACGGCTCAATGTAGTCAATATAATCTCAACAAAAGTATTTAGGTAACAATTTCGGCTTGTAAATCTCAATTTCAACAATTTCTTTCACTAAATTCTTAAGCCACAACTCCAACGATTCTCATTCTCAAGTTCCTCCATCACCCACTCCCTCAAATCAACCGTATTCGACACCCAATTTCCTAATCATTCAGCAATTTCCTCATATCATTCTCAACCCCAACAACAACAAATTTGTAATCGTCGTTTTAAATTTCATAAATTCACAAAATCCATTTGTTATTCTGAAGCTTCATCAAGCTTATCAATGGAGTTTTTCATTTTTCAATACCTTATATCCACAATCACCAAAAAATACACACAAAATCAAGATTTTGAAAAAAAATATATGATAAAACGAAAATAATTATGAGAAAAATTGATTTGCAACACAAAGAATGAATTTTGAGAAATTTTGTAGGGGTGGGACAATATGTGAGGTTTTAAGAAGAATAGCAAGGAAAATGGTGGGTGAATCCAAAGAAAGAAGGAAAGAAGTGGAATGGGTATAAAAAATTGGTTGGGGTGGGGACAGCGATTGGGGTGGGTGAAGGGGGGGGGGCAGTGATGGGTTTAAAGAAGATGACTCCTTTTTTTTGCCAACGTGTACGTGTTTGTGCAACACACATCATACCACATCAAAAATTGTGTTTAAAATGATGTGTTTGGATGGATTCAGAGGTCCAAATGACAAAAGGATGAGTACAAGTGTCCAGAATACAAACAGATACAAGTACAATGGCCCACCAGACCATTTCGTCTATCGATTTATATCGTTGTATCTTTTTATAAAAGCTTTGAGTATTATATCTGGTCAGACTTCATATATGTATATCGAAACTGAGATATTAATAAACAATATCAAAAGTGAGATTATTAATAAATAATACACCAAATCTATAAAAATCATATCTAGAAAACATATATTCATTTTCAAAAATCAGATACACATTATGAATCAAAATACATACTCATATACGTAAATTTTGTTTCACTAAATAACATACGGAAACAGGTCAAAATTGCTCCTGAACTATGTGAAATAGATCACTTATACCCTTCGTTATATTTTGGGATAAAAAATGCCCCTGTTGTTATCCTAAGAGACCACATATACCCTCAAGAGTTAACACCTCACATTTTTATTGACTTGGCAAGCCACGTGGGACTAATTCTTTACCTAAGCATTGCCAACTAGGATTCACTACAAAAAAACTAGACCTTTAGCGGCGACAATAGTCGTCACAAAAGCCTAGAAAATTGTCACTAAAAGTTTTTAACATTAAATTCTAATTTTGTGTTTTTTTTCTTCATTATTTTAAAAAAAACAAAAATGGTATCAATTAAGTAGGAGTTCGAAGACACTGTATGTTTTATTTTTATGTCTTATGTAAATGTATAAAATGTACAATGATGCATTATATAGTAAGAGATGTGAATCGAGAAGCAATTTTCATAATTTTTCTTAATAATATTGGATGTTTTTAATATTGATATTGCAAGTTATTTATTTTAGAAAATTAGGTTGCAATCGAGAATTAATTGACATATATTTTTGTTGAAAAATAGGTTTTACTAGTGAATGGTTGTCTTAGTCGCCACTAAAAATCACTCATAACCTTTAGTGACAATATTTTGGGATTTTGTGGCGACTTTGTCGTCACTAAATGTCAATCTCTTTTATAGTGAATCTTAGTTGGCAACACTTAGGTGGAGAGATTAGTCCCATGTGGCTTGTCATGTCACTAAAAAATTGGGGTGTTAATTATTGAGGGTATTTGTGGTCTTTTAGGATAACAACGAGGGTATTTTTTATCCAAAAATGTAATGAAGGGTATAAGTAGTCTATTTTGCACAGTTCAGGAGCAATTTTGATCTTTTCCAAAAAAAATATAACAAAATATGAATACATAAATTTTATTCAGTGAATACATGACAAAACTGAGATACATCAAAATCAAACATTACTTATATCTCAAAAATTATATACAAAAGCTCATCTACAAGATCTGTCGCTTAAATAATAGATGAATACTATACAAATACCTCACAAGTTAAGAATTTGAATTGTTAATATACCTTTAATTAAAGAGTTTAAATTTTAAGATAATTATTTAATGACATATATAAGAAATTTATTTATCTGATTTAACTTCTTAAGATATACAGTATAATTATTAAACATGATAGCACAAATAATATTTTTAAATTATAGGATATATATATATATCCTATTTTCTATGTTTATCTAATGCAAATGTGAAACTTGATGGGCTAAGTGGGAAGAACCATCCCAAAAAGACAAGCCCAATGAGCTAGTTTAAGGAGTAGAGACACAACCCATTTTTCTTGGTAAAATTCTCACATTTAACTTAAAAAGGAAAAATTATTTGGATGTGTATCTTATAATAAATAATAATTAATTTTAGTGATAAGTTTAATTTTATTGTCATTTATAGCAATACATAATAATATTGTGTTAGATTTACAATATGTATTAAAAGTGAATTATGTATGTAATATATATGTATTATAATTGTTTTTTTTTAAAATATATTATGTTTGTTTGGTAGATATTGACTAAGGGTGTCAAAAGTGAACCCAAATAACCCGCCTAGAATTTCAAGGGTTGGGCTCAAGATAATTTGAATTGGGTTTAATCTTAACTCATTCAAGCATAACCATTTGAAGAGAATACTAAATTAAGCCCAATTCAATCTTCAATTTTAACCGGTTTTAAAACTTTTTATTAAGATATGTTTCTCTATTTAAGGTGTGAATTATTATCTATTTAGCATCTTTTAGAGTTTATCTATCAATTTATTACTTTTTAAAAAAATAATTTCGAGCTAAAATTCAAATTGTGATTATAAAAGCTAAATATCAATATGTTAAATTATTGAGATTAATTGGATCAAATTGGGCGGGTCAAGACCCAACCCGTTTTTAAGCCCATTTGAGCCCAAAGTAAACTTAGGCGGGTCAAGACTCAACCCGACTTCTATCTCAACTCATTTTAATATTTTCAGTTTAAGCCCAACCCGCCCATTTAACACCTCTAATATTGAAACATTGTATTAAAATACTTGATAATTGTATTATCTATCAATAAAACTTGTATTATATGTAAATAATAAATTTTTCTTTGTAATATGTATTAAAATTATATAAGTATATTAAAAGTGATAAATGAAAAAAATTGTTATTATTATAACTGCTAAATAATTTTTTGATATAGTATATTTATGTTAGTTTTTTTTTAAAGTTAGGGAGCAAATTAAGTAAAATAACCCTTCGATCATTGTTATAAAAAAATATCTAAATTATTACTTTTTATTACTATGCATAGTCATGTTAACTTATTTTCCTTCTTGTTTTCTACTTCATTCTCCTCCGTTTTCTAGTTTTCTCCATTATTTTTCTCCGTTCTATTTTTTTTTTTTTTTTTTTTTGACTTCATTGTTTTATGATGTTAAATGAAGTTGTGATAATATCATCATAAAATTGATGAAAACTCATATCCAAAATTTGAATGAGTTAATATCTATTGAAATTCATCAATGTAACGACTTATTTGGTCGTTTGAATACTACAACTTTTTTATTTCATAAAGAACTCCTCCGATAGATTCAAATGAATTTTTTTGGACTACTCGTAACTACAATTATAGAATTAGTAGGATAAGTTTTCATAATTAATTTACTTAGTTATTAAAGAAGATAACATTAAAATTAATAATGGACTATTTTTATTTCTCTTATAATTAGTCATATATTATATTAGGATAGAAGATAATTTGTAAAATAATAGAAAGCGGTGTGAATAAAGAGGAAGAGACTGACGACGGCTTCAGGTGATAAAACTTATCAAACTTTCAATGTTAGATTGTTACTTATATAAATTTATGATGATAAGGTTGCATGATTATCGGTGAAATAAAGAATATTATTTGATCTTTAGATGATTATTTTTTAATGTCAATTTAAGAACATCCTTTTTGTTTAATATTTTAAGTTCAATATTTATTTGGAAAAAGTGAATAATGTTTGCCGGAGGAAATAAGTATTATCAATTTAATTGTGTGTATGTAAAGAAGTTAGAATGAAAGTTGGGTAATAGTAATAATTGGACAATTAGGGATATCATATTGGGGTTAGCATTTTGAGAGGGGCTGAAAATTGACAATAGCTAATGATTGCCATGATGATGACAATGATTGGATAATAATAACTTAAATAAGTGATTACTAATGAATGGACTAAGTTCAATTCAGACAGAAAATGTTGCATTCTAGTGTACAGGTATTAACGTCAAGGAGTATATCGGTGTTTGATGTTGAGATTCTTTTTTTTAATGTTATCCCATTATTATATAAGTTTTAATTTATTGAGATAATAATTAAATATTAGGTGTATCGCATTGTTTGAATACTATAAAAGTTATGATAATTGAAGAAACTGAAACTTATCCATAGGTTAGAACTTTAGGAAATTTATTATAGAATTAAGTGAGTTCTTGGGTTTAGGCTTAGACACACTACAATAAAAATGATTATTAGCGGCAATTAATTCTTGATTGCCATTAAATATGTATTTTTAGCGGCAATTGTCACTCTTTGTATATGTCCCTAAAGCTTTTAGCGACATTGGTTCTAATGGCACTTAACTAATGCCGGTAAAGGCTTTAACACTCTTTATTAACGTCAATATTTAATGCCGCTAAAAGTTATTTTTGTTGTAGTGACATATAATAATATAAGTGTTTATAGATTCGTTAACTTATAAACTATGCATATGTACTTGATAGATTGGAAAGGTTCGGAGGCAACGCGAAAAAGAAAAAGTATTGAAAAAGTAGCTTGCTTGACTTCGGTTCTTTGGTGGAGGTAGGTTATGATTATTCTAGTTGATAGATAGATCCTTAATAGTGGTTGATATGCATTGAATGGTATAACGAAATTTTCTATGTACTTGATTGTGTGATTGTGTAGCTTGGTTGTGTGGCTTGTGATTGGTCTAAAATCATGAGAACGTGAGATTTATAATTTGAAACTCTCTTTATTGAAGTGATGCCTTGAATAAAGAAGGTTTGATGAAATATTATCAATGAATTGAAAGTGGTGATAATAAATGATAAATTAATGGCATAATTGGATCGCAGTGTCACGTTCTGACACGGTATAATTGAATCGGGAGTGTCACGTTTCGACACGATATTCTTGAATGAAGTATCACGTTCCGACACGATATAATTGAATCGGAGTGTCACGTTCCGATACAGTAACATTAGAGGAAAAAGATATGAAATTAACTTAATATACTCAATCTCAAAGAATCCATTTCTCAAATGAGCGTAGCGTAGAGACATGAGTCCTCATGGGTGTGCTTGATATTGTGATTGATTATGTAGTCACTTGTTCATGTTATTTGTTGCTTACCACCTGTTAAGTGTCATAGTTGAGGAATGTATTATATATCATATATACACTATTTATACAATATTATTACATTACATATATACATACCATTTAATCAAAGAGTTCATAGAAATCAAATGATTGTTGAATCAGAACTTCTTACCCAAATAATCAAATTCTCATTTACATCTCTACACTGCTTCTACTTAGCTTCTAATTAATTTTCTTCCTTTGGCCATTATAGTCTCCTCCTTCTCCTTTCTTATGTATCATTGCTTCCGATTAGGGATGTTTATGATTTGAGTAAAAATCGATACAAGTCAAAAAAAAAAAACTTATTTGATTAGGTTTTAGTTTTTTTATTTTAAAATCAATAATATTTTATTTTGATTTTGTTCAGAAATATTAAAGAAATAATCTAATTTGACCGATAAAGTATATGCTTGTTTGTTTTATAATTATATATACATAATATATTATTTTATAATTATATATATTTTGTTAAAAAAGGATAAAGTATGATGCATCTTTCATTTGTGCAATAATATAAGTATCTTGTGTATTTTTCAGTAAAATTATGTTGTTTTGTGCATTAGATTAGCTGACTATATAAGTTAAAAGTTAAACATAATTGGAGTTCTAATATAAGAAATATAGAATCCAAAATGGCACGAAGGCAATTCATTTCTTTTTGAATGAATTGTTATCGTTTTTTCCCCTCACATTTGAATGAATCGTTTCTTACACAAAACAATATTAATTCACCATAGTTACAAACAATATTAATGATTAAATACACGTAGTAGTTTAATAAAAATACATATCACATATTTATTGAATTACTAGTGTAACATTAAGTGTAATCAATATATATACATATTTTTTCATTGAGATTAAATATTATTATATCGTGATCAATATATATAACTTAAATTGACGAGTGAGCGGAGGAGAAGGAGAAAGTGAGAAGTGTCCTACCCTACCCATGTGGTAATATGGGAAGTGATGTCTGAAATTGAAGAAACAAAGAAGACGAAAACAATGTGATAGATAAGTATACATATAAGTGATGAAACAATATACCAAATATATATGGACGTACATTTCTAGCTGTAAAGTAATTTGCAGTGAGATTTTGGGGTCTCTGTTTATAGAACGTGCTATTACTAAACATATATGGGCCATCAAAACCCGAACCCGCATTAATATTCAATTACACCATGTGACTTGTTCTCACTATCTTTACTTCTTTTTTTTTCAACTAAAAAATAAAAACAGTGTTTATGAACTCCTCTATAGTTTATGTACTTTACGTGACATCGTTTGATTTCGTACGATATTTAAGAAAAAAGAATTTTTTTTAAAATTTGTGATTTAAAACAATATTTAGATATTTGTGTGGTTGTAAATCATTTCATTAAAGATAAAATAGGAATTTTGAAGTTAAACGGTTTTTAATTATAATAAAGTAATATTTTTTGGGGACGGATTGAAAAGGAAAAGATGTAACATAAAATGGTAATTCTTCCCTTTGAGTTCTCGAGTGAAAGAGTCCAAGCCATAAGAAAATATTCAATTTCTCTCGCAATATATTTAGTTTATCCGAAAGCAATATTTTTTGAAGTAGAATTCCCATAAGGGAGTATTATTTTTTCCTAGTATTTATTGGCTAAATGTTAGATTGCATTTTTTTTCTACATTATATTGTATTTGACTAAATGATTTCTTGGATTTTACTAAGTTTGTGTTGGTGAAATAGAGACAAGGCAACTTCTATGCATTTATATATGTCAAAACAAAATGAAACGTTACTATTAAAATGTGGTAGGAATTTCTCGGCGGCTTTAGAGGAGGCTACGACAACTCCACATTTTTTGTTATCTTATGTTTGGTGTCAACAGTGATGGAGTAAGAAATTTTATAAATAGTGTTCAAAAATAACAGTTTTATATTAAGGGTATTCAAAATATGTTATTTAATCATTTTGTATATCATTTTACTTGTATATATGCTATTTTTTTCCGACAAAGACATTCTTACCACTATGTGGCTACGCCACTGGGTGTGAGGTGATTAGACATAATATGATATATTTGTAGTTTATCATGATTATAATCCTACAAAAGAGGATAAGGAGATCAAGAATTAGGACAAAAACTTATTAGGTAGTCGAGCGTTGTGATCAGATTTTCCTTGTTACTATTTTTATAATTATTATTACTCTCTTATTATCTTATTCTATGATTTTATTATTTATTACATGATGTTTCATTTGTTTTGATTATTATTATTATTATTATTATTATTAGTATTATTAGTATTATTATTTTTTTTTATTATTTGTTGTTGTTGCTACAAGACTTTTCTCCTTTATTTTCTATATGTCTACCAGTTACTTCACTAATGTATTTCTTTTTCATAGGAAATTTTGTTCCGTTTTACTTGAGCAAGAGCTCTATCGAAAACAAAATATACATCTTTTTACAAGATAGAAAAAAGATTTATATATACATTATCATTTTCAGACTCCACTTATGAATATGAACTAATCGAGCGGACTATATACTTTTCAAAAGCATTTGTGCTATTATTGAAGTACACATTAGTGTAATACTCAACCTATTTTAACGGTAGATGGAACCATCAATAGGTAGAAGCATTTCTTTGAAAATTTGATGTAAGTTGGTCATGTACCCACATAAATGAGAAATGGGACCACACTAGTCTTCAACTAAGAATGTGCTTGGTACGAACGAAATTATTTTCTTAAAAAATAAGTAAGCTTTTTATTTATATTTTTATATTAATAAGTAAAAGAAATACAATTTAGCATTCATACATAATCTAGTAAAATTTTATGAAAGTTGAGATAAAGTGAAAGTGGAAGTGAAATGGTCGAGGGGCGAGGTAGGTAGCTAGGGAGGCGATAATGAAGTTGAAATATCATATTTTCTTTAGTTTCATTACAAAAAAATATTCTCATTTTCGAGGTACTTATACTCCTAGAGAGTTTTGACCAACAAAATATGAGGAAAAAATGTTATCCAAACATATCGTAAATGTTTATTATATCTGATTTCGAGGTTATTGGCAAGTTGGTGTCGTGGTGTAGTTGGTTATCACGTCAGTCTAACACACTGAAGGTCTCCGGTTCGAGTCCGGGCGACGCCATTAGGAGATGAATTTTGATTTTTTGGGAAAAATGTTATTGACTTTTTGACTTGATTTTGGATTAATAATTTACTTTGTTTAGTTTTTTGGTTTGGTTTGGAAAAAAAAATAAATGAATTATATATATTTCAAATTGCAAATATAACTTTGATTATATTTTTGATTATTGACATAACTGAATCGAGAAAATCCAAACCAAAAAGAGAAAAAACGAACCAAACCAAATTTATTTGGCTCGGATTGGGTTACACACTTCTTCAAAAAAAAAAAAAATTGAATAGTACAAAACCAAACTGAATATACACCTCTATGACTTTTAGTACTTTTTACGTAGTTTGCAAATATATAAATTTTAATTAAAAAAATTAAAAATTCATCCGTAAATTTTCGATCAAACTTAAATTATTTTGACTCTCGAAAAATAAAATGTGTTAAATTAATTTAAAATATATAAAGTAATTAATAATTCATAGTTAATAGAGAAAGAAGATAGAAATGCTAAATTTTAACCAAAGGGAATGAGTCAGTCCATGTGCTAGAAACAAAGAGTTGATGGTAGCTAGCTAGTTTATTTATGAATATAAAAGTTAAGTCAAACTATAGTTTATAATGATATATATATATGATCCATTATTATTAAGAGAATGAAAGCAATGTGCATTTGGAATAAAAATTAGAAAGGGAATAATAATAATTATGATATGAGTGAGATGTATGAAATATGTCAAATCTTTAGTTCCATGTAGAAGGCCTATTAATCTTTTGCTTAAATGCTATTAATCATTGGCAAGTTGGTTAACAATCACACTTGGACTATTCCTTTTCTTACCTACAAATTAATACAAATACAATTAGTTCTTCATATCTTAACAAGTTTGATTTGTCATCAATTCAAGGAACCACTTACCATTATAAGATGATCACAAAGAAATGGCATTAGTGATTGCACATGACTCCTAAAGAAAAATTTGAGGTTTACAAGGGAACTAATTATGAGATTCATTTGATTATTTTTTTTTCACAAAGTCATGCTATATAAATAAGATTTAAGTTGTATTATATTGGATAAAAGTTTTACATTATTAATTTAGATGCTTACGTTTACTTGTTCATTATTTCAAAGTAGACAAATAAAGATGAAAGAAAGAGAGTATATTATGGGGTCAATACTCACCAGACATTACTTAAATTTTGTGGAAAGGGTAATTTCCCCTGCAATAATTTGACCAATTTTACCCTAGCTCGATTCTACTCTTACAGTTGGGGGTGGGGGGTGGGGTGGGGGGCCCTATTTTTGCCCTTGGCCACAGATAAGCTTTAACTTGATCAGGATAGTTTTAACCATAGTGAAAGTTGGGGATATATAAATTTAGGTCGGAATTAGGTAGGGTTAGAAAGAGTTCATTCAAACCTCCTTTGACAGAAAATTATACTATTTATATATATTAGATGCAAATTATACCACTTCAACTTATTTGCATGTTTGTTTCTTCATATCTCAAGCCCCTTAGTGAAGAACCTGATTCCGCTAGATAAATTTGTACCTTCTGTTTTGGAAGGATATGGACGCTTGGAGTCCACTTATCAATTGCAAGGACAAAAACAAAATACTACTCACTTATTTTTACTACTAATATAGACATAAATAGACCAAAAGTAGTGCAATGAATGATAAAATTGAACAATTTGATGAGAGTAATTTAAACCAAAAACTTTTTAACTAAATGTAACTAGACATAGACCTAAAAAATGAGTGGTTGCTGTCAAAACTGAGAAAACATTAACTCTACTGAATGAGACTTGAAAGGAACTTGAGAAGTAGTACAATATAATTCCTTTTGTAAAACTACTACAACATACTTTATCAACTCCCTTTAAGCTAAGTATGCACAAAAAGGACATATTAAGTGTCATTTTCTCAAAAATATTGGCAATTATAGATTTTCTTTTCTTTCAATCTTGGCAACCTTAATAGTTTTTATCTCCCAATCGTATCGTTAGATAAAAACATCACACAGATAACAGTATTGGTTTGCAATATATGATTGTCGGTGTACACAAATTAAATTAAACTCATAAAGGAATATTGTCATTGAAATGAATTGATCAGTAGTGATTGTACAAGTGTGTATATATGAAATGTCAATACAAAATAAAAGAAAAAGAGGTAACTAAATAGCCTCTACATCCTTGAATACAAAATGCCCAAACTGTAGCAAAACTTGGGCCTTTTTGGAGAGGGCTCAAACCTATGGTTATCATCTTCTGCTTTTTTTGTTATATGTTTTTTTCTTTTTACACAATTATTTTACATCTCTATCTTTTAATAAATATTCCCCCTGAGTTAAAAAAGAGAAAGGGAATTTTTTTTCTTCTTCTTTTATGACTTTTGATGCCGCCCTCGTCTCATATTCAATCTGACATGCATCAGTTGACGTTTTTTGAAGAGTCTGAGCAACATAGGTTGAATTTTAATTAAAAGGTTGAGATGCAACGTCTGTGTGTTGGAACTTTTTGCTTCTTTTGCTTGAGATCTTCTTTGTGTACTTTGCCAATATCTTTAGCAATTCTAATAGCATCAGCAGAAGCACCAGCTAGCCCTCTCTTTGTAAATCCAACTGCATATAAGCCAGATTTTCCCTTCCAGTTGTTGGGAAATTGTGCTTTTGGGTAACCATTCTTCGAAAAAAATTCACTTTCCTGTAACACATAGCCAAAAATATCATTAGTCAACTTTTCAAGAATCTCGAGTTATATTTCTCCTTTTTTTTCAAAAAAAAAACTTCCAGAACTTTGGAATAGAACATTTTCTCACCTGTAGCCAATATGGAACATTGCTGCAATAGCCAGTAGCAAGAACAACTGAATCAACTTCAAGTTTTTCACCAGTGACAAGTTCAACGGTGCCACATGAAAACTTTTTGATTCCGGGAACAACTTTAACTTTCCCAGCTCTAATTTTCTCCAAAGCACCAATGTCAAGAACAGGGGTTTTCCCTTGACTGTTTTTGAGTTGTAATGGTCCAATGGATGGCCTTTTTAGTCCATATTTCTCAATGTCACCAAGAATAAACCATGTCAAAATGAGTAAAATCTTGTCAACTAGCCAAAGTGGTAGCCATGTCATCAACAACATAGCTAGCTCAAATGTTGATTTTCCAAATATTTCTCTTGGCAAAACATGAACCTGAATATCACAAGAAAAAAAAATTATTATTAGAACTCGATAAATTATGTGACCATCTTATTTAAAAGCTGAGTATACAATATTAATAACTTACCGCGCTACGACAGATCATTGATGGTTGAGCATCATGGTTACAAAGATCAAGTGATACTTCCATCCCGGAATTTCCACAACCAACCACCACAACTTTCTTTCCCCTGAATTTCTCACCAGACTTATAATCACAAGCATGAATCACTTCACCACCAAACTCCTTTAATCCATCAATTTCAGGCACAACTCTCTCCGCATTCTCCCCAGTAGCAACAACAAGCCATTGACAGATATACTCAACTTCAGCGCCATCAGCTGAAACAGTCTTCACCCTCCATAATCGACAAAACTCATCGTATTTAGCAGATTGGACACATTCATTAAATTGTGGAGTTAAATCAAATTGTTTAGCATATGATTCAAGGTATTCGATGAATTGTCTCTTAGAAGGATACTCAGGGTAATGTTCTGGGAATGGAAATTTAGGCAATTGACAAAATTGCTTAGGAAGATGAAGCTTTAATCGATCGTAAGTTCTTTTTTGCCATAACGAAGCAATGCAATCAGATCGTTCCAATATAACACAAGGTACACCTTCTTCTTTCAAACAAGCTCCAACAGCTAATCCTGATGGACCAGCACCAACAATAACAGGGCCATTTACCCAAACACATCGCCTCGCAAACATATCGTTATCTGAAAAACTAAACATTTTTCTTCTTCACAAAATATTTTTTTCACTAATCAAACTTGTTGTAGTAGTAGTAATAGTAGTAGAAGTAGTATTTTTTCTTTCTTTATTTTGTTTGTTGTAATGAGAGAATAGTTTGAAGAGAAATGAGAGGGGAGAGGTGTTTATATAGAAGTGTTTAGGCAATGACAATAAGTAAGGTTGCATGTGATTGGTGGTGGGAAGTTAATGCTTTTAGAGGGCTCAATTCTCAAATCATAAGATAAAGTCATTAAATTATTGGATTATTATTAAAATAATACACTTTGATTTTAGTATGGGGGGTAACCAATAGTATGTAATTAGAAGTGTATAAACTAAGTAATGATTGTTGGACCGGCCATGGCATGTTTAATTTCCTAATTTCTACGTTTACGTTTTACTAACATTTAGATGAAAGATTTCAAGAATCGAAGATGATGTTGTATTTTAATATAGTTCAATAATTAATATTCCTATTATGATTAATATGACAGTTACTTCTTCCATAATTTGATAGTATTAATTCGATGGATCCAACTTTGAGAATAATTAGTAATGGGAAAAGCTTCTTGTTAATGGGAATGAATTGTGTATATATAGTTAGTTAGGAATTAATTTCTCCGTCTATTTTTAATTATCATTTATAATTTTTTAAAGTTAATTTGATTAATTTCTTAAATTTAAATTAGATTAAACTTAATTTGATATTTTAAATAAAAATTTTAGATATTAAAAAACTATACGAAAATACAATAAATTATATTTTTTTGCACATCAATATGATGAAAAATACATCATAAAATATTAGTCAAAATATTTATAATTTGATAATCATGACAAGTAAAAATAAATCGGTGGTGTAGCATTGATCTTTTCTTTTTTCACATATTTCCTTTCTTTTTCTCTTTAGTTTTATTTAAAAACTTTCGTTTTTAGATATTTTTAAAGCATATTCAGCCCTAAAAATTTCTTAATAAAACTTATTTTTTTCTAATCTATAGTAACAAAATAACTTTAAAATATTTATTTTATCTGAAATAGTTTATAATAACGCAAATATCTATAACTTATTTTAGACAATAAATTTTAAAAATCAATCTTTCTTATAAATTCGGTATTAAATTAAACAAATTCAAATAATATGAAACGGGGGAGTATTCATTTTTTTAAAGAACAATAATTAATTCACTTTTTATACGAATTCATATACCAATTCTTCCACTATTTTAATAAGAAGTGTTACTACCACCATTATTATTTAAGAGAATTATAGAGAATAATAATAAGGTATTGATTCTGAGGGTCCCCATGGAAACCCCATAAAGATAACAGAAAAATCATCCTAATTTTTTCGTTTCAATTTTTTTTTTAGTTATTATGATAAACTTTTTAATTTTAACTTGTTTACCTGATACATTATTAAAATCTCACAATTACAAAGTATTGTCACATTAATATCTGAAAACAAATTAAAACGAATGAAGTATAACAAAGGTGAACGAAACTTAGCTGGCAGAGAGAAGAGGGTGACTAGGATGACCACATGGATATGATATGGCTAGTGGGGATAACACATCACCTCAGTAGGGACCAAAAAAAGAGAGTCCCCTACCCCCACCCCCACCCCCACCCCACACAAAGTAGTATAATAAAGATTTAGAAAAAGAAATATAGAAAAGGGGGCCTAGGTAAATGACTTGACTTATAACTTGTAAGGCTGTTTCCTCACACAAATTGCCCCATTCTCAGCCAGCCTAATACTTCCCTAAAACAAACACAAAAAATTAAAACTATCCTACTTTATACATATGATGTTTTCTTCTCTTTTTTTCCCATGAAATACAACATAGGTGAGGAAAACATCGTTCTGTCATAGAGTAGTCGACTAAAAGTAAATATTGTTTATTAATAAGTACCATGAGAAGGAGTGAATAAAATTGAATTTTAAGTTTTAATTTATTGTTGTAATTAAAATGTATCACATGTAGTATATAGTTTTAAGAAAATTTCATTTCATAAAGTGTATCAATAAAACTTTATTCGTCCAATGTTATAGACAAAAAGGAAATGAACAAAGGGAGCAAAAGAAGGTACGTGAGCTGACACCATTATATTACATAATAGCATTATCACTAATAATGAGAAATATATTCTTCCAGAAAATTATATAAAGTAAATATGTACTATAAAATCTAGATATGAAATGAGGTCTTTTTTTATTTTTCACTCGATGTTTGATATTAAATCAGATTCGCTGAAAAGTTACTCACATTGGTGGGATAAAGCGCTTTCGACAAAGAAAACTCAAATTTGAGATCTCTAATTAAAAATTAAAGATAAAAGAGTATTCAGCACTTTACCACAACCCTTGTTGATAGATACCTCTAAACACAACTATTAAAAGTTACATGGTGACAATAGGTCGCTATTAGCCTATTACTTGGGCAAAATTATGTTTATTCTAGCTACAAATTACTATTTCATTAGTTTACTTTATTTAATCACTTTGGATATTAAAAATAATGATCAAATTGAGTATTTTATCATAATATTTATATTAATTGACATATATCTAGTCTTAGGTCTCTGAGAAATGATTTGGATAATAAGTAATTAATGTTACACAGGTTATAATAGACAATATATAAACATAATTCTTAACTTGGTTTCAATTGGCAACTATGTCCTCAAATTTTGGAAGTGCATGCACAATTAGACACTTAAATTTGTATAAAATTAAACAAGTAGATACACGTGTTATACGTGGCATAATACATGTATGATACCATGTAGGATACACAATTGTCGTGTAGGGTGCTATGTAGGATGAATGTGTCTATTTGTTCAATTTTATACAAGTTTAATTGTCTACTTGTGCACACTCAAAGTTAAGTGTCATGATTGTCAGTTGAAGCCGGGTTAAGTATCATCTTTATGTATTATACCATTATAAAACAATGAAACGGAATGACTTTTTCTTTATACATTAAAAGTAAAAATATATTTTAAATATAATGGAGCAGTAAAAATAAACGAACGAACACGATTAATAAGAAACATTCCATTAAGCAGTAAAGTGTTTGAGAATAACGAAAGTAAAAAACAACATAAAAAGGTGTGTTCGATGTCAATACAACGGAGATAGCCTCAATCCTATTTCTGTTTTCAAGTTCAAAACACTTTGTAATAATGCCAATCACATGGTGAATAAATTTAAAAATATTTACAGTCTAATTAACCTATATTCACTGCATGCATTTAACTGGCAAGATGGAATGTACTGTTAAATTTATATATATAAAAATTAAGATCGATGGATGGCATGCTTAATTACTTTTCATGTGTAAGGTTAATATTGATCCACAACACCATTAAGCAGCCTTAATCTTGGTTTTAGTGTTAACACGCGTCATCATTCCATGCTAATAACTCAAAACAAAGTACGTAGGGTTTATAGGTGGTAATTATGATATTGCTCATCACCAATAGTAATTAATAGTTATAAAATTATTTTTCAAGTACGTATATTACTAATTTAGTAATTTTGCTAACAAGATTACATGTTGAGGCACTCAATTCACTTGTATGCTTTATATATAGGGGTTTTATCAATTTTGAATTTTTGCTAACAAGCTGAAATTAGCCTAATCACAATAGGTAACACTTAATCACAAGCTTGATGTATAATAATTTGAAAATATAGTAAATTTCTTATGATCACTTGAATTATACTTTTTCTTGGTAGAAGTTATGTAGTTATCCTAAAGATTATTTATCAATTGTGTGTATATATATATATGACTTAATCCTTAAAGTATATATACCACTAAAGAATAGTGAGACAGAGTTTAAGCCTTATGATTCATGATTTCAGTCATTTTAATATATTAGGTTTTAAACTAGTAGTACTTAATAATTTATACACATCCAATAATAATTTTTAAGATAAATACATAATTTTCTCAAATTATTGAGTCTGGCTGAACGATAGTCCGTTGCTCATTCGCCGATGAAAAATTAAAAATCCTAACTTAAAGTGTTTCCTTTTGATAAATCATATTGGAGGCGAATTCAAATTAATTTGAACTTATAAGTGAATATGATACAATTAAAAAGAAATCCTTAAAACAATATTATTATAGGGTATAGAAATGAAGAAATGATATATAGTTGTAGGCCACCATGCATATTATATATATAAAAATAATGCATGGTTTAATTGGAAAGAAGAGGGAAGCATGTGCACTAGGCCTTGGTACTAGTATATATATGAATTAATCACTGCTTTTTATGATAGCTAGGATTGGGACCTGGGGTTTGGCATTTGTATTTTTGTATTTTATAATAAGGTTTTAAATAATCATTACTTCTTTATATTATAAGTTGAAAAAAGGGAAAGAAAATGGCTTTGGAATCAGCATAGTAACATTTCATCATACTTGGGCCGGCGACTGAACCCCAAAAAAAGCCACAACTCATAAACATATATATACACAAAAAAGTATATATTATATATAGTAGGAAATACCATGCACCATATAATGGGGATATGTGTTGTTTCGTTTATCCCCATTAGTTTCGCTCCCCAATATTACTACTTATAGTAAGATTGTTATTTTCATTTTTTCAATAAGAAAAAATTTTAAAAGTAATTTTTTTTTGGTTATTTTGTCTTTAAGTTTTATATATCTCAATTGCATATTAATGTTTCATATGAAAATTTAACTACATGCATATACTTTAGAATTGTATTTGGTTAAAATAGACAATATTAGTCAGATCAAAGACTAGTTAGATCATTAGAAAATTCAATCTTGAATCCGCCTAATTAACACCAAACAACATGAACCAGAAAAAGACAACTGAAGAGGTTTAGATGTATACCTTGAATGGGGAATAACTCAAACAACGATCAATTTTTGAGATATCTGAAATATACCATCTTAACCATGTAATAACACACACGATTTGATTTAATTACGTTGTTGTTATATCATTACTAATAATTTAATTAATACAAAAATGCTAGGATACTGTCTATATAATTTAATTATAAAGGGTAATGCTAAATGACCAAAAATTTAAAGAGTCTATAATATATTTTTTATTTTAAAGTAAATTGATCTTTTTTCTATTTTTAATTAAAATGTATTAAATTTAAAAAAAGATAAAAATATTCAAAAAGATAAAATAACATAGTGTGAAACATGTTATTTTACGATTATAACCAAATTTTCTGACTAAAAGAGATATTTCCAATTATAAATTAAAAAAAGAAAACATAGTACACATAAAGTTAAAATTAATTCTTTTGAACGTAGCTAGAACTTGTTTAACCCCATAACTTTCTTTTTGTAGGTCTGCGTTACGAGGCAACCGCGTGTTGGTAAGAATATCTTTAATTATTCCTATTTTATATCCAATAAATAAAAATAACAATTTTAATTTAATAAAAGAATTAACACCGCAAAACAAAAGAATTTGTAAATTTATTATTCACACACACAAAAGTGTATACTTTTGATGAAACCTATGATTAGTTTGCTCACGCGTTAAAATAAAGTTAGAAGGAAGATTATTATTCTTTTTTGAAAAAATCATAATAATAATTAGCATATACGTATTAGGTATTTTTATCGTTTCAAATTATTTATCGTATTTCTTTTTTACACAATAGCTTGAGAAACTATTGACTGAGATAAAGTTTTGACTATTTATCCTTATTTATGTCTTAAAATATCATATTTTTTCAATGAATATTTCTTTGATCTCTTTCCGTACAGCTACTACTAAGGGTAAAATGTTGAAATAACTAATTATATAATTTGTCTTAGACTTTTAAAAGTTACAAATAGTTTGATAGAACGAAATTATTTTTAAAAATTATGATAAATAATTTGAGACGGAAAGTAATTTTTTGTGTGGTTCTGTTTAATTTAAGAATAGAACATTAGTACACTTCTTGGAAGTTGAGTTGCCAACTCTGATATTCTTGGTTGGGCAAAAAGTAAAGTAATAATTAAGAAACAAGTTCCAAATATCTTAGCTAAGATCCACTTAGCTTTTAGCAGTGCCACTGATTTTCTAGTTCTAGTTAAAAGTACTACCTAGTGCCCACCATTTTTTTATAAAGAAGTGATTTGGATTTTTCTACAACATACATTCCCTCCCTAGCTAATTTTGCACAAAAATATATCCCATTAATTGTTCTTTTGAAGGTTCCACCTAAATAAAAGTATTCCTTAAAATAACAAAAAAAAGTTCAACACGAAAGCTATCTACTCTCCTAATATATTAGAGTAGTAATTATTCCTCCTTTGTCAATTTATGTTGCATAATACAATTAAGTATAAAAAATATAAAAAAAATATACTTTTAAACTTGTGATCTTAGGTATGATCAAAAAATTATTTATTATTCCAACTCTCTCGACCGTCCCTATTACTAAGGACCAACAATCATAAACAATGCAACTTATTTCAAATCCTCTAAAAGATATCATGGAGTTTTTAAATTTTTCGTCAAATTCTGGTCATTTAGCATTACTCTTTCTTTAATTCTATATCTAAAACTCAAAGTTAATTATGCAATTTTAGTCTTTATTTATTTTTATTTTAAAAAAACTATTCTCCTTTTACGAATAGAAATCAAACTGTCAATTTATTATTATTCATCTAATTTGTAGTATTTTTCATATTCTCTTTGAGATTCGACCCAACCTTATTTTTGTATACGACCGAATTACATCCATTTAACATGTAATTTTGAGTTGAGGGTGGTGGTTAATTATATGCTACTATGCAAGTTTTTCCCTAGAAGTATATATTTTCTTTGTTTTTAAACTGAAAATTAGATTTTGTGTGAAGCCACCAAAAGGTACTTTCGTGGAAGGGAGGAAGAAGCATTGGCAGTAGAATGTAAGTAATATTCAGACAAAATCCATATAAACCAAGAAAATAGAAACTGTTTAGCATAATTAATTAATTAATTGGAATGTTTGACACAGGTTACTTTACTCCCTAATAAATAATTAGTATATGTGATTAAGGATCCATAATGAATTTAATAAGTGATGGAAGGATTTATTAATCCTTGAATTATCTATATGATGGCATGCCACCTCTTAAGTAGTAGAGTTCCATCTCCATCCCACCACATAAATAGTAATTAATTATTGTGATAATCATGATTAATTATTTAGGTAACCCTACAAATCAAGGTCTTCTTCATTGGTCTAAAAATTTCCTCTTGGTCAACTACTAGCCAAGTATTATCTCCTATAAATGGTGCTTCAAGGCATACTAGTATTAATTATGGAGTTAGGTTCATTTTAATACATGAATACTACTTTATTCTATCCCCAAAATTAATTAATGCATAATGTTGTTAAATGATTTGTTATTTATATTTAATCCTCTACATTAGTCATTTCACTAACAGAAATTTCAGAATTATTCAACCAACCTAGTTTATATACTAATTTCAATTATTATTTCGACAATTTTCATTTTTCGAGAGTTAAACAGTTTAAATTTGATCTAAAATTTGCGAATGAAATCTTTATTTTTTTAAATGAAATTTATATTATTGGTAAACTATATAAAAAATACTATAAATCACGAAAATTAACAATTCAAAAAAAAAATTAAAATATGAATTTCAATATCTGAATGTATTACGTAAATTGAAACAGAATAAACTTATCTGAATTCTAGTATCTGAATATGTTACGTAAATTGAAACAGATAGATTATTATATATAAGTTGGTAATTTCAATCATTGAAGAAAATGAAGGATATTGAGGAAAAAGGAGAAAATACAAAATTGCCCTTTTAATTTCTTTTGGTCTAACATAGCTTGAAATTTGAATGAACTTTGGTTGGAATCTCCATTAATTCAATACACAATCATGTATTTATTCTATTCGGCTATTATGCTTACTAAAAATAATTATTAATTTAATAATAAGAAAAACCAAAATTAATAAGATAAATTATTAGTTAAATTATCTTCTTATAAGTAATTTAAGTAGTAGTTGAAACAAAATGTAGAGTTTAGTGAGGTGAGAGGGGCAGGCAGGGAATATTAAGATTCACTTTCTCCGTCTAAAATCATGCAATTGGTTCCATTGAAAAAGGTGGATCACATGGCACCATGAGAATTGAGAACCTTAGTACAAAAAATAATTATTAGAGAAATTAATTAAAGTTTAATCTTAAGAATGAAATTAAAAAAATGTAGAAGAAATCTTAGCAAATCTATTAGAAAAAAATAAAAGTGGTGAAAGATTTAGAGAATCCTCATTATAGAAACGTTTTCTTATTTAGATATCTATTGTGACTCACTAAATCCTTCATTTATCGATTTGCTCTTGATTATATTCATGGAATATTTGTTTCCATATTTTGTTTTGTTTTTTTATTATTTTTTTTCTCTTGATAAATGGAGTATATAGTAACAATCATTAGCACTATCATCTGTCTAATTTGTCTTTCCTCAAAGTGTAATCCATCTATGTACCAATATATTTCTCCATTACCCCTTTTTGAAGTTGTTAAAATGGCTAGATATAACTTCTGCGGTATGGCTAGATATAACTCATGCGGTCTGTTTAATACGAAGGAAAATATTTTTTACAAAATCATAGAGATATTTTTCTAAAAAGTATGTTGATTTCTTTAATTATTTTATGTTGTTTGGTTAGTTGAAAAAATTGTTTCAAGAACATTTACTTATAATTTGGAAATAATATTATGACACTTCGAGTTATTAGACCCCACCCTTTAATATATGGACCCAAACCCCAGTCTAGATCCAAGACCCTACCCTTTAATATATACAGACCCAAACCCCAGTCTAGATCCAAGATCTTATCTGACCCCAACATAGATTCGATATATGGTTCTAATCTCGACTTTGGACTCGACCTAGCTCTGACCATAATCCCCCCTCAAAACTTGATCCTCAACTTGATTGTGGTCTAATCATAATGTGCCAATCGACAAGCAATCCCATCCACAACTTGGGATTTGATGTTGATTCAAGACCTAATCCAAAACCTGATCTTAAATATAACCGAGATCAGATATTCGACTTTGAGCTAAGACCTAAGGTTGAGTCGGGTAGGTTTTGAGTCGTTATAAGGGTCGAGGTCAAGCTGAATTTCTAGTTCCAAATTGTGACTAAGGTCGGGTCGAGGTCATATCTTGGGTCAGGGTCATATCTCAGGATTGGGAGTTAGGTAGTCGAAGTTAAGAAAGTTAAGTCTCAGGCTCGAGAGTTGGGCTGGGTCAGGGTTTTGCAAGTCAAGTCCAAAGTCAGAGTCAGGGTCGAGAGTCCGAAGTCGATTCATGGGTATTAAGATCTCAGGAGTCAGGTTTCAAATAGGGGTAAAGAGTCGGATACCAGGCTAGGATCAAGGTTGTGAGTCGGGTCCCAGGTTGCGGGTCAAAAGTTGTGTTTCGGGTCAGGAATTGAGAGTTGGTTCCTGGATTAGGTTCTTGGGAATCTATCTCGGGTAGGGTCGGGAGTCGAGGGTTGGGGAGTTGGGGTTGGAGTTGGGAGTCGAAGTTGGGGTCAAAAGTCTGGTCCTACGACGTTGGGGTCAAGAGTTTGGTCCTAGGTTGAATTCGAGAGTCGAGGTTGGGATCAGTGTCGGGAGTCTAGTTTTAGGTTGAGGTCGAGAGTTGGGTCCCAAATCGAGATTGGTGGTGAGCATGGGCGAAGCCACCTTCTGTCAGGGGTTCATCCAAACCCCCTTCGGCAGAAAATATTACTATTTATACACGATTAAAATTACTTTTTATGTATATATAGAGATTTTGAACCTCATTCGGTTAGTTCGTGTGTTTAGTTCTTTAAATTTTGGACCCCTTATTAAAAATTCAAGCTCCGACACTGCTGATGAGGTTGAAAATTAAACTAGTATAATTGGAAAATGATTTTAATATGAAAACCCTTGTAAGTATTACATGAAAAACCTTATAATATGATTTAATTTCGTATACAATCCTTGTATTTAAAACAGATACTAAAAATTAGGAGGCAGAAGATGATTGTAAAGAGAATTTGGTGGAGATATTAATAACTAAATATATCATGTTGAAGATCCCATTTTTAGGTTTTATCACATGGAAAAGAACGTGAACAAAAAAACTCTACTAACAAGGAATAATAATAATGTGGCTCACCTCATTTAATTCCCTTCTGATTTTATTCCTTCCTCTACAATTTATTACAAAGTCAATTCTATATTAATATAGATATTAATTCTGTTATTAAAGCCGTTTTAAACAACCTTATATTATGTTCCATGAAAATATATACTGATTTAATTCTTCTATATCTCTTTATCCATTTTACCCTTAAAAAGGATTAATTAAAATATTAATTGAATTAAATTATTCTAATTTATTTCTTGTTCTTTATTTTACTATTTTTCTTTCAACACATTTATTAGAATTAGGATAAAAATTATCTTATTTTCTAGAATATAAAAAAAAATTAAATAAATTACTTTTAGAAGAATGGAACAGAGTAATAAAATATTAACAGTGTAATTAGTCATCTAGATACCATGGTAGAAGCACTGCACCTGGCAGCTTAGTATCTTTTATTTTTTCCTTTTATCAACTAATAGTAATATATAGAGTAATATTAGGAAAAATCGTTTTGGTCAGAATGTGCCAGAATTTAGCCGGAATGACATTTTACCTATATAATTTTATGTTTTTGAATTTTTTATCCTTTTAACCTTAATATTTATTCTATATATATATTTTGAGTTGAACATAGATTAATTATTTATTTTACTCTAAAATCGAGGTGCCGCCCCTGGCCCTCTAAATATATTCCATGGTTTTTTAAATGGATAAATGACAGAAATTCCACCTTTAAGTTTTTTATTACCATTATCCCCTATTAATTTTAAAAATTTCCAAAAATTTTTATTTTCACACATCAAATTAATGTATCGGCGCATCAAATTAATGTATCTCACGCATCAAATTAATGTATCATGTATGAAATGTACATCAAATTAGTGTATTATGTATAAAATGTAATGTATCTTACTTAACAATTAATGTATCTCGCGCATCAGATTAGTGTATCAGCGCTTATATTATTGTATCATTTAAGAGATTTTTGTCATTATAAACTTATAAGGGACCAATAATAATTTTACCTTAAAAGTATGTGATTTATGTCTTTTGCCATTTATAATTTTAGTTTCCCAATTAGTATGCTTTTTGAATGAAGAGAAGCAGTTGAGATTGACTAATTTTAAAACTTCCCCAACTCATTTAGGACCAAATAGGTACTAGCTAAAATCACAATTTTTATCAAGAAATTAAAATTTAAAGAAGTAGATACAAAACTTAACCAAAGAAGGATATATATGTATAAGAACAATTATTTGAACAGTATAATTTTCTCATAAAGAGAATCCTGATGGTAAGGTGGCTCTGTCCATGGATAAGTGGATCCGCTAGCCTACTATATATGGACAAATGTGCTTCTATATAAACCATGAATATAATTTGATCTCCTAACGCTATAAATGATCATAACGATTATAACAATATTATAGTATTATTTAAGACTAAGCATCGTAATTATTAATTTCAAAAGGGCAAAAATAAAAATGAATATCTTAATTAGAGAAGGGTCATTTAAACATAAGGGGTCGTTACATTGTCAATTGTCATATAAGTATGTTGTTGCCAACTTGCACAACATTTTACGTGGAATCCCAAATGATACATGCATGCTCTTCAATTTTATCCCATCAAGATGGTATAACATTAAATGTATACATTTAAAAAATACTATAATTTTAGTTATACAACGCAGAAATCGAAAATGTTAGGTTCATTGTTAACTCTACTTACAAGAAAATTAATATTAATAAAACGAGTTGGTTTAAGAGCAAGTGAGCACATGGCATATATTTATAATATAATGAATTCATCGTCTCGTTTAATTAGTTTTCATGTGGCCGATCGATCATAGTGTTAGCTTAATTAATTACAATTTTATGGTTAATATATACTTCAGACCGTCCATTAGTTTTAATTTCCACTGGATGGTTTTTATTTTTCCTTTGATAACAAGTAATTTAGGGTTTGTTTATCCATGTCATGTGAACCCTTACAAATGGGATCCAATCACTTCCTAATTTTAGAAAGTCAAAATCCTTTTTTAATTATACTTTCATTTATGACACCTCCTCAAAATATGAAATTAATTATTAAGGTTTTTAATTTTCTTCAAATTGAAAAATCTTAATAACTTAGGTTTGTTGGCTTATTGAATTTTCACTTTGCTGGTTAATATGTTACTTCCTTAGTCTTAAATTATTTTGTCACCTTGAAATTAATAAATATAATTATATTTAGATTAATATTTGTCGTTTTAGAACTTCAAGACAAAACTAATTAGTTGTATTTTTTTTTTCATTTATCCCTAATAGTACTCTGGGTGTTTTTAATTTTTCATTTTATTTTAAATCAAATAGTATTTCACATGATCAAGAAGAAGCAGACCCAATAATGTTCTTCAATTTAATTCTTATTTAAATAAAGAAATTATTAAAGAGTTATATTCTTTTAAAGTATTTATTTTTTAGGAATGAATAATTTTCTTAAGGATATAATTGTTATTTGATAAATACCTCACAATTATAGAATAATTTAACAAAAAATTTATATCTCAAATAAAAGTTTAATAGTTCAAAGTATTAACTCTCCAATTATTATTTTCTTAAGAAGTATTTTGAAAATAATAATATTATTGAGATGGATTGAGTGTATATATTCCAAAAGAGTAAAAGTTGGTGATCTGTAATAATCCAATTTTAAATATCTCGACCTTTAAGTGACACCTAACTATCTATCTATCATCAAGATATTCCAACTGTTCTAGCGCCTACAATCTTATATAGACAAAGATTTTGTTCTATGTGCTGTAAACAATATTTTTTTAGCAAAAATATTGTCGTTAGTAACTTAATTAATATCATCTGTTTTATTTTAAATGTCATTTTGGCTAAATAGGTTAATATTATCTGAAAAAGAATGTTAATTTAGGAATTCAAAATGTCACATACTTTAAAAATTGTACAAGATTTAAGAAGAGGAAATTCATCTACTTATATTAAATAGAGATAATTGATTATTCTAAAAAAAGATGAATATAGTTCAATTTGTATGAGAGATATAAAGGATGATAAGTATTTTTTTTTATTGAGACAGATAAATTATTAAGCAAGTAAGAAAAAAATAATGACAAATTGAATATATTGAGAAAATCAGGAATAAAATTAAAATTTCATAATAACATCGATGATATCACATATCATATTGGTGTGGTGAGAATAAAGTAGAGGTTTGCCAAAGGTATGGTCAAAAAACTTAAAGGCATGTCCAGAAAATGCATGTCGCGGAGATGAGAATGTTGAGGTGGATGTGTGATCATATTAGGAGTGATAGATTAAAAATGAGGATATTAGGGATATGGTGAAAAGATGAGGGACATGTGAAGGGAGACATGTAGATGCACGTATGTGTGAAGGATTGGTTATAGAGAATACAAGGAGAGGCAGAGGTAGACCGAAGAAATATTAGGGAAAAGTGTAAGACAAAATATGACACAACTTCAGTTTATCGAAGACACGATCTTAGATAGGAGGGTGTGAAGAACACATTTTTATTATTATTATTATTATTATTATTATTATTATTATTATTATTATTATTATTTTTAAATAATCTATCGCAGTATATTATCTATTTCCTTCTATTAGCAAATTAGTTTATTGTTGTTTTTAGCTCCTTTTTGATAGGCTTTGCAGTAATATAAATACTCTTCTAGATTATATTTTTCCAATTGATTTGACCAAAAGTTTTTTTAAAAAAAAATCCTACTTTCTTTTTTCTATAATGTATCTATGAGATTCTAAATCATTTAATGCAGTCAAAGATTAATAGAAAAAAAGTCCTCACATGAGAGAACTGCCATTGTAAACCAAAAAAAAAAAAAAAAAAAAAATAGAAAAAAAGAATATAACTAACAATATAACTGTAATAACCGTAACCACATAAATAATATAATGCCAATAATACTTACTTATTTTAGAACATGAATAGAAGTTGACCAAAATTAACATAAAGATTTAAGCGAATTTAAAAATAATAATATGAAATAACACATGATACCACATGGAAATGGCATTAAGACTTTATAACGACTATTAGCAAGAAAATAGTCAAACTAATTATGATTTATGATAACATGTGCTATCTCACATAATTAATCATCTTACCTTCTTTAATTACTAATTTAAATTAATTATAAATGTTCTCTTCACCAAACCTCTTTCATTTATTTAATCTCTCCACCAAGACTCATCATGTAATAATTAAAATAATTTATAACAATTTGGTATTATTATTTCTTTACTCTAAATGATTAAGTGGCAAAAAAACAAAACAAATTAAGTTGTTTACCTGATATTGACCAAGAAATGCTTTTGGACTGTATTGTAGATACTGACAAAAAAATAATAATCCAATTTTTAAATATAATGACTATATGATCTGTGACTGGACTTAATTCTCCACTAAATATATTTTTTTTAAAAATTAGCAAAGTCAAAATTAATAAAAAGATAGCAAGAAACGCGGTTCGGCTCCAAACTAGGTTGATAAAAATTAAATGTTCGATCTATAATAGTATAGAGTACTCAAATTAATTAAACAAATATTTGTGAATCGTGATTATCTTATGATCATTTAACAGAAATAATGGTTTATATCTTAATATATTTGATTTACTTCTGAAATCAATTGATAAAAGTGTATACTAAATACAAATAATAATAATTTAGAATATCTCGAGTTCGAATTTTGTGTATTGTTTTGATATAAGTAGGTGATATTAGTTAAAAATAGAAAGGGCAATTTAGTCATTTAAATAAAAAATGGTTATAACTAACTTTTAAAAGTTAGTTACAAAACTATAAGAAATAGATATATAAATGGCTATTCTCTTAAATATGTACCTTGAAATATGGAAAATTGTCTTCTCTTAGTCTCTCATTCATGGTATGATTGACCTTCTTTAGTTTACGAACATGTATAGAGTTAATTATATTGGGAGTGTCACTTTTAGCATGAATCGTGTGGTGAGCAATTCAAATTTAATTAAGATTTCAATATGAATATCGGATATTAAATAGGAAACGGAAAAAAAAACACAATGACTTGAAACCATTGGTGGATTAAGGGCTTCTCTGAAAAATTACAACATATATATATATATATATATATATATATATATATATCATTAGGAATTTCTATCTTTTAAGTATAGTATAAATTTATATAATTCAATCAAATGTGTACGTTAAACCTAGTAGTCTTATATTGGACGATATATCATATAATCAATGAGTTTAATCGATCGATCTCAATACGTTGACTCAAAATATAGCGTTGTCTCAAATTTAGTGATGAAATTAGGTATACTAGATAATATAACACACAAAAGTAAACGGATTTAGGAATAAAAAAAACTAAAAATCAATTAAATTACTATATCTTAAATCCACCTTTTGATAATAGCTAGTGTACTCATTCTATGGAAATCCTAGCTACGTCTCTCCAACGAATTGATAAGTCATTTAAAATGTACCACTCCCTCTATTCTTATTTAGTTGTCACCATTTTAGTTTTCACATCTCTTAAGAAACTAGGTAAGTTTACCATTGTATCCTTATTTAGTATTCGCTTACAACTTTTCAATCAATAAACATGAAATATATTTTAATAAATTAATTTGACCAATAAACATGAATTATTATTTGACGGTAAGGTCTAGATCACTCTTAATCGAATGGATAGGGTCAATCTTTTGGGGAAAAAGGGAATACAAGTCACCATATAAATGTGACAAAAATCCTATTTATAAGATGAGTATGTATGACAAGTATAGTGTGCAATAGCCACACTGTCATTAATTGGAAAATGACCAACTTCTTATTGGGATTTAGTATCATTTTCAACACTCAAAAGTTATCAATTTAATTACACAAATCTCACAATACAACATATTATTGAAAAAGTTCACACAAGTAGCGTCTGTCAACAACATTCTCCATTTTTAAAAGAAAAGAATTATGGAGGTATGAATTAGGAAAAAATAAAGCAAAAAGATCTTATGATAATTGAATTTTGCACTTTAAAAGAATTCAATAGAAACAAGTAAAGAACAAGTACATGTTACTTGTAAAACTTTTTCATCTTATGGCAAAACTCGAGAAAGAAGCCATGAATAAACCATATGTTAGCTAGGAATGTTGAGAATATAATTAACTAATAAAAATGTGTTCTCTCTAACAACTTAAGCTTTTAGATAAGACGATCACACACTTCAACATGGTATGAAAGCAGACAAAGGAATTTCTACGTGCTCAACTCCATTTTAAATTTTTAAATGAGATGGTCAAATATTTCAACAAGAAACACCGTCAAATCTCAATACAAATGGAGATATCTAATTATAGCGGTCCATAGATGTGAAATGTACGTGGAGAACATCATTGAGGTAGTACTCACCACTCAAATCCGTATTCCGTAGTGATTGAATTCTAGAAATTGAAATGCCAACTGGCCCAGATAGATAGGCCCAATATTAACTCCCAATAATTAGTCCAAGAAAGCAAAGTTGAGAAATTTAACAAAGAAGTAAATGTAGTTAATATTTGGTGAATAATTAATAGTGAGATAGCAACAAATATTCAATTGAAAATCATGGAGTTGATATTATCCACATGGAAAAAATTGTGGTTTGAATATTGTAGTTTTGGGAATGGAGCAGGACCAATTACATATTTGGTGTTAAGTGGATTAATGTATGAAATACTCTGTTATTTACCATTTTGGTCAAATTTTCTGACATAAAAGATTTTCCTAATGTATATACTCTTTTCATTCAACTATAGTTATTCATTAGTGTATTGACTTAAACAAGGATTAAGAAACGTTAAATGATTAAAGATAATTTTGCTAAATTACTTGTATTAAATACAAGTCTTCTAAACATTGAAAAATGAATAGTATTTAATAATGAGAATAAATAGACACAATATTATAAATTATTCATTGACTTTATAAATTGGACAAATATTGTTAGACAACTCAAAATAGTATAGTGAACTACTCCTAGTAAAAATAATCGAAAGAGTATTAATTAAATATCTTGCTATTAAACATTTCATTTGGTGACTCTAATACATCATTTGTTAGACAAAACTTAATTAGCATTGGGACAAGAAATATGTTTTAACTTTTAGCACTCTTGATTATATTCCTTATTTCTTGTATTTTCTTTTCTTGGTGGTCCAAATAAACGAATAAATATTAAGGTCCCAAAACCTTAATAGGTGAGGTGAGGGCATGGGGGATGTGTGGTTAATTCTTTGAAAGTATTTAAGAAAACATGTTCATGAGGTCCCAAAAAACACAAATTCGGCAAAATGTAGTTTCTACTTTCTTCATTTTCAGATACATGTCTACTTTTCATTAAATTATACATCGGAAATTCAATTACAAACTTGTCCTATCCACCCAATGATTATGTATGTATCTTTTATTGATAGGACTCAAAAGATCTAACCTTACTTGCATGTTTTTGAAGCATGGTGTAAAGCATGTCATCAACGTTTATCCTTTTAAAAATAGGGATAATGCATAAGTATGCCCTAGCCGATATCGAAATTCCAGAGACATACCTAAACTTAACTAAGATTTCCATTACCCATTGAACTCATTTATTCGTATTTTTGTGCACCTTTGTATGCCGTGCACCTTCAACCACCCAAGTTGGTTGTGTTTGTACACACTCCCGCCATGTGTGTAAATAATTTTTTTTAATTAAAATTATATTTTTAAAAAATTTAAAAATTTAAAAATATTTCTTAATTTTTAAAAAATAATATTTCGTAACTTTTTTTTAAAAAACAAATTTAAATTTTTTAAAGAAAAATATTCTTATTTTTTTATCTTGCATTTAAATTAAGTTAACATTTTTTTTTACCTTGTAATTCATTTTTTTTCTCTTTTATTTTTCTATTGATTTTCTTGTCTTTCGTTTTGATTTGATTTCAAATGCTTGTATTTAAAATAAGTTAATTTTGAACGGATATCAAAATAAGTGAAGAAAATCAAATAAAACATAAAAAATATTAAAATTGAAGGACACTTTTAAATTGTTTTTTTAAATACGCACAAAAATAATTAAAAGTGAAAAGAAATAAATTAATTGAAAAAAATTTAAAGTGAAAAGAAATTAAAATAAATATTTTACAAAGAAAGAAACAAAAATAATTAAATATATATAGGTTTTATTATCAATAAATATGTGTACTAACTAATTATAAAGTGACCAATTAAAAATGGGATAATTGTATATAATAACAAACTAATAACCTAAAATAAATGGAGTAACTAGGGTTTGATTTAATTGTGCTCCATAGCAAACGTTTGCCAAAATTTGTCAGTCCCTCTCTCCCAAATATCTCGCTTTTTAATTTAATTGTCCTCACTTTTTATACAAACACAAGTGTATAAAAATTGTTTCTATTTGTATAAAGCAGAGAAAATTGTATAAATACATATATTTTTGTTCCCCTATCTCCCCTCTTCCAGATCTCGCTCGCCACTCTCCCAAATCTCGCTCGTCACCCTCGCCTTTCTCACTTATACAAACAGAAGCGAAATGTATAAATTGCGTTTTTGTTTGTATAAAGCGTGAGAAAATTGTATATACACATGCAAGTACATATATTTTCATCCTATACACTTATAATTATACAATAAAAATACTCCCCTACCCAGTTTCTTTTGCCTTTCTCTCTTTCTCGTTTTATACAAATTTCAAATTGTATTTAATTTCTCTCTTTCTCGTTTTATACAATTCGATTCAATTGTATATTCCCTGCCAAGTTTCTTTTGTCTTTCTCTCTTTCTCATTTTATACAAATTCAAATTGTATATAATCGTTCTATACACTTATAATCATACAATTCATTTTATACACTTCGTTTTATACAGTTCTCTGCCCAAGTGTCTTTCTCTTTCTCGTTTTATACACTTCGTTTTATACAATTTGCTTCAACTGTATATGTATAGCGAATTATACAGTTTCTATGTTTGCTATGGAGCGCAATTATGCAAACTTTGCTATAGCATACAAATATAAATTTTTTATTTGCTATATGTGAAAGTTACCCATTAAAAAATGACATTGTTCAATTTGTACACTCATCACTTGCCTTCAAGAGAGTGTACACACTCTATATGACATGTCAGAGTTTGTGGTGTATTTATTTCATTTTAAATTAGTTTTTTTTTTGGGGGGAGGGGGTTAATAAGACTCTAGTTAAGTTTATGTGTGTCTCTGAGATTTCGATCTTAGTCTAGAGAGATACTTATATATTTTCCCCTAAAAAATACATTATCCAACACAATTTTTGCACATTATCAATTTTAGTCTATGTTTGCAAAACTATTTTTACTTTGAAACAATATCTATACATCCCTATATATTACTCTCTCTCCCTTCAATTACTTGTTTACTTTTTTTTAGTTGTCCTTAATTACTTGTCTATTTTGACAAATCAATAAAAGATATTTTTTTTACCTATTATACCCTCAATTGATTATTTTGAGAAAAGTAAAACTTCTTAAAAATTTTAAATTTATATGGAAAAATCTTTTTGACCAGAACAATATAATTTTTTTTAATGTTATTCACCTTTTAAAATATTTTTATCTTTTTGACTTTACTACCTTTTAACTAAAAAAAGAAAAAAATATTATTTTATTTTAAAACTAAAAAAATATTTTAGTTTTTTAATTTTCTGGCCATTTAGCACTTTTCAATTTTTAATTTATTAACTTCATAATTAATTGGGTTAAAATGGTAAACTCATTATATCAATTAGTGTTTGTCAACTCAAAACTGGACAAGCAATTAATATATAATATGTATAAGGCTATAGTACGTATGAACAATGCATATATCTGGTACAAAAATGTATCCACCTTATATACTAGTGTATATTATGTCATTAACTACAAAGAACAAAATTTTTCTGCGATTTCTAGTTGCAAATTTTTGTTCAAAACCTATCCAAGTCCCCACAAGTGTATTCAAATTTTGTAGAAAATCGTCATAGATTATTTTCAAATTTCTCACAAAGATATATTTAAAGTTCAACTCACTTCTTCGAGCTTGTTCAATAATGTGAGCGACCTTTCTAATTTAATTTTCACCATCAAATATTACAAAATCTATACTCTAATATATAACGATTTGAATTTCAAACGCAATAACAAATCAAGTTTGTCAACCAATACAATCAAGAGACAAATAGGAGAAATCAAGGATGGAAATATGTGAGTTTTTTTAGTTATATGTTTGATCCGACTGAAAATATGAAAATTTCAAATTCTTACCCAACCATGCACTATTTGGAAATGAAATATTACTGGTAGATAAACTAACTACTATAAATTAGAGTGAGACTGAACAAAAATGGACAAATAACCCCATTTTGCTTATAAATTTTCAGTGCAACCTTTCGTACTCTTCAATTACATTTGAATAGGCATGTGTATCACTTGGTGGTTCGATTCGCTTTTAAAGTTTATCGGTTCACATTATTTTTTTATCGACTTGAAGACATGATAAATCATTATAGAACCATTAAGAAATTGACT
The DNA here is from genome assembly GCA_022817965.1 of Solanum lycopersicoides. NCBI lineage: Eukaryota > Viridiplantae > Streptophyta > Magnoliopsida > Solanales > Solanaceae > Solanum > Solanum lycopersicoides. The sequence continues at coordinate 94,356,232 of CM040626.1, forward strand.
CAATGGTTATTGATCATTATTGATTCGGTTATCGATTTAACAGTCAAGATTTGACCAAAAAAATAATAATTGAACATTTAGAAACAAGGTGAGAAACCAAATGAACCATGCATATGAGTTGACATATTGCATTCTGCTCAAAAGCAAACACTAGCACATGACAACCAAAACTAAAAGTATGAAACCTAATCCTAAGTCAAAGACTTTATTTACCAAATGATATAAATATATTTAATTTATTTATTATGGGGCTATAGGTTAACCCGCTAAAAAAAACTTCAAATCGTTAAGAATCGATAATCTGATAATAATAAAAAGAAATCAAACTGTTATCAATACAGTTAAATCAATAAATCATTACCAATAAACCAATATTCTATTTTTGATATCAATTTTGAACAACTTACCCTGCATTTGAATATCAGCTGAACAATGGAAAACCTCTAACAGGAAATGTTTTCCCCTTTAATGAATTTTACATGGTGCAAATCCGAATTAAACAGGAAAGAGTCATAATAGCTTGGGAATATATAGTACTTTTACAAATCAATGTACAAATTAAAATCAACCTTGGTATGATTCCCACAAGACAATAGTTGAGTTCCATGTTTAAAAATATATATACTTCAGTTTTAACTAAGGTTTTGACCTACTTCATAAGATTATGTATAGTGGTATCAATACAAAATCTGGCCTTCAGTTTTTATGTATCACATATGTTATCTCATGTATTCAGATTAGCAAATCAGAATTCATAAAAGATGAAAAGAAAAAATAAAAGAACTATTCGAGTCCACAGAATCACAGTGTGTCCTTAAGAACTTTAATCCCCTCACGTATCCGAAGTTGCAGTTACCCAAGATAAAACGGATGAACCAATAAAGAAGTAGCGGTACCTCAAACTTCGATAATTTCAACGAACTCAAAATGAATGCAAAAAATCACACACAGACACGATCGATCGATTTGTTTTGTAATAAATGTATGCATGCAAGAGAAGGGAAGAATTCGATGCATAAAATGAGAGAAAACCTCTAAATATATAGCCAACAAACGATAAAGGTCACAACTCTCTGAAAAAAAGACAACCTTTCAGAAAGGTCACGATCCTTTGGAAAAGGCACAACCTTTCAAATGATCACATCCTTCAGAAAAGACAACCTTTCAGAAAGGTCACGATCCACCCCATTTTCTTCTCCTTTCTCTTTTCTCCAAACTCTAGCATGAATTTCAATTTTTCTAAACTGACTAAAATATGATGTTATCCCAATGCATCACCTAAAACGAGTTAAAATAATATGGTATGGAAAGACAAAAACACCCTTTAAAAATTCGAATCGGACATTTCCTTATTTGAACAACCCAACTTCCAATGAGCATATCTCACTCATACAAATTTGAAATTGCGCAAACTTGACGGCGTTGGAAAAAATATTTCAAGAACTTTCCTATGATATCTATAAACACACATATCTCATCATGAGTTAGGAGTTATGATCATGTGAAGTTGACCAAAACTCAACTTTAACACACCTAACAAATTTCCAGATTTTTATATTCTTTCCAAAAATGACAATTTTCAATTAGAGCTGTCAATATGGGTCAGAGTAAACCATAGAGACTTTGACATTTTACGGGCCAGGCCGGGCTATCTCATTTTTTTGTGGGCCAGAAACGGTCGGCCCAACCCACAAGTACGTGGGCTACAGGTTTACATGATGTTAATGTTACTACTTGTTAATAAAATCCACAAATAAAATTATCTTTTATAATATTTATTAAGTTTTTTTTCAAGTAAAAGTATAAATTTCTAAAATAAAAATATTAACCTAATTGTTTTGATTTTGGACTCTCTTTAATTTTAAATTTCAATATTATATTATATTTTTTAATTAACTTTTATTGGCCCACAGGACGACGGGCTCCAAAAACCTTAGCCCAGCCCTATTAAATTTCGGGTTAAGTCAGGCCGGCCCAACTGAGCTAGCCCATATTGGCGGTTCCATTTCCAATTTCTAATTTCTTTCTAGTTCTTTCTAGTTATAGGGTGTTATAGATTTGATATCTTTGAACCGTTGATCTTTCGTGTATACTAAACAACATAAGTGACACAATCAACCCATGACCTGTTTTTGGTTCTCATTGTTTTGTTCGTTTCAACCATGAACACGTCTTGATTATAAATGCATAGAGAATTGAACTTATCAGATTCTCCTAAAAGCAGCTTACACTTCACACTTACTTAGGTGATTTCTAAATGTGTTATGTCGTAGACACACCATTTGATATACCTTGTATCAAACTTAGAAATCATTAAAAATTCCTAATGCCTTTATCATTGTTACTGTACATTGTCTTATCATGACAATGGACCGTAAAATTTTTTTTTACAATGTTGAACCGTTATCAATGAATTTGTTTGATCTTCTTGAACCTAGTGTAACATCTCGTAACTTGAAACAACTAAGTTTAAGCTAGGAAACCAAGAATAATCATTTTTGGAAATAAATAGGGAAATGTGGATCAGATTTCAAAAGTGAATTTTGATCATTTTCAAATGGCCATAACTCCCGGCTTAGAAAGAGTTAGGGTGAGTTCTTTATATGGATGAAATCCTCATGGGAAGATCTTTTCAACAAAGCCGAGTTTGCAAAATTTTGAGGTCGTATGAGTGAGATATGACTTTCGAAAGTTGGGTTGTTGGACAGAGGAAAGTCCAATCTAGATTTGTTAAGCGTGTTTTGGTCTTTTCATTACCAATTATTTAATTTTATTTTTGGGTAATAAGTTGGGTCTAATCTGATCCCATTCATTTTACGCATTTAGAAAATAAGTTAGGGTTTTGAGAGAAGAGAAAAGAAGAAGAGAAAAGAGGAGAAAGGAGAAGAAGAATCGTTGCGTGAATTTCATCGGGGGCTATCCCTTTAAGGTATGTGGAATCTTTTGTGTTGGGTTACTTCACCTACACACCAATTTGTGCATTTGTGGATTTGTTTCATGCTAGAAGTTAAGTTCTTGAAGGAAAGTGTTGATTTCTTGTTGATTGGATTGTTGGTTGCCATTGTTGATTTAATTCTTATTGCTTCGAGTTATTTTGAGTAGAAATTCAGTGGTTATTGATAGTAACAATGGTCCCAATCATTTAGTGAAAGAACTAGAAAGTTTTGGAGAGTTTGGAGATGGAAAACGAGTTTAAAAGTTCGTCACGCACATCTGGGTAGGGTCAGGCGCGGCTCACCTGCAATGCACCAGAAATTGGCCTCAGTCAACCAAGGCATGGCGCGGCGCGCCACCAATGCGCCGAAATCAAGCCTCAGTCAACTAAGGCTGGCGCGGCGCGCCACCAGTACGATCGACCCAGCGTTTTTCGTTCAGTTTTCGTAGTTTAGCCCTTTTAAGCTAGCGTTTGGCCATAAATTTCTAAATATTTTTGTCAAATATTATTTGGGTGAAAACTTGAGTGAAATTTCACCATGTATTTGACCATGGTATTTGGAAAATATATTTCACTTTTTTAGAAAAATGATTTATACCAATAAGTTTTAAAAACTATCAAAACTAACCATAAGTTTGTATTACAAGTCAATTGGATCTTCGTTACAGCAATAACAAATATTGTTCAACACACTAGAGCAATGTGGTAATTTGGAGTGAGTCCAACAAGCATCATTTCATACTGAAGTAGACAAAGCACATGACTTTTTTTATCTTAGTCAATTGTTCATCATTTTCATCAATAACTATATCATTATTTAACATTCACTGAATATTTCATCACTACTTTGGCGTTAACGTAAGAAATTATGTAATATAACGCAAGCAACAACTATAGAGGACGTTTTTGTAAAAAATAAAAGTTTGGGGTAATTTAAATTTATAAAAGATCCCAAATAATGAGATTTGGGCCAAATACTAGAAAAAACTAGTATTTGAGAATTTGGGATATTTGCCAAAAATATTTGCCAAATAATGATAAAATGTATGGACAAACACTTTTTGTCAAGTTTTTTCTCAAATATTATTTGGTAAATCTATGGCCAAACAGGCCCTAAGTCCTTCTAAGGTACATTAACACCTTCCAATGATTCTAATTACTGTTTTATTAAAATATATAGTAAAAGAAAAAATGACTAAGTTTCGAAAAATTAATTAATCTTATGATTTAAGAAAAATCAATTTCCGAATTAACAGAGTCGCCACTTAATTTTTTTAGTAAAAAATCAAGAAAAAACATATAATTATTTTTCAAAAGATTTAAACAGATAAAAATCAATTGAAAAAGATTCGAAGTTCAAATGTACATTCCGAGAAGGGGTTAGGCCCTCGAAATGCCCGCTAACTTGTGGTTGACCGACGATTTGACTAAAAAATGACTTTTTAAATAATTCTCAGATATTGACTAAATTAAAGGAAATTCAATTTTTTTATTGATTTATGTACTTATTACTATTATTTCCAATTAAATATAAGAAAACCACTAAAGGGGGGATCATTCTAAAGGGGAGCAACTTAAGTGTTGACAAGATCTATTAAAAATAAAAGCTAAGTAATAATATATATATATATATATATATAATGAATATTTATATATTTTGAATATAGAGGAGAAATGACTATCTTCGGGAATTAATCAAGTTAAAACCAAAGTCAAGTAAGATGTTAGTCACTACAATAAATAAAAAAAAAGTACGGGAAAGAAATATCAAATTTAGGCCTATGACCAAAATTCAATGACCTGTCCTAATTACTAAAATGTCCAAGACCTGAGTTTGGGCCTATTTAATCAAAATTCTGCTGCTGGACCATTCTTTTAAGCTTTTGGGCTTCTTTTCACTTTCAAATGACAAAATATACACCAAGTGTATATCTGATATATACACCATGTATATGACTCGTTTTTGCACTCCTAAATCTGCATTTCAGTTTGAATTTCACGTTTTTGTATTTTTCAGCCTGCTTCACCGTATTTTGAACCTATATACTGCACTTACAACTGTATATCACTGTATAAAGCATGTATATCAGTGTATACAGCCTCCTTTTTAGGCATTTCAGGGCTTAAAAATTCGAATTCCAGCTTTGTTTAACCTTCGAAAACCTTTTTAACGACTTGCTACCAGCTGACTCGAGATATAAATCTTTGGGCCTTTATGTCCCATTAAGAAATGCAATGAGATAGATCGTCGAATCCATCGAACTCGATCGAGAATTTATAGGCACACCGAAAAGAAAAAGAAAAAGAAAAGATAAGGATTAGCGACAGCCTAAATCATATAAAAGGTTCAGAAAATGATGAATTTGAAGTTCATACTGGCACAAATGCCAAGTTCAAATAAACTTAACCATGGAGTACACATTATCCATCAATTTGAACTCAAAATCTTATAGAAATATTGTAGTAATCCAAATAAATCAATAAAATGCCAACAGAGTTCCCATTACAAACAAAAGAGTAAAAAATTTAAATGGAATTAAACAATAATAACAACTAACAATGAAGTTACAGAGGCATAAATCTTCAAACAATTTCAAGCATACAGAAAACATTTCAAACCTTGGAGTATGATAACTAGCTATAAATGCAACACACATATCCATATCCTATATTGACGGAACCTAAGGAAGAACGTGTTGGGTTATCCCACATCGGAAGTGGAAGGGGCTGGTGGTCAATTTATAAGTGTGAGGGAAAGCCTCAACCTTTGAGCTAGCTTTTGGGTTGAGAAGGCCCAAGACCACCCAACATTGGTATCAGAGCCAAGGTTTTATCTGAGTATGCTCTGTGGTTGCAGCACAGTCTGAACTTCCACATCAGAAAAGATTTACTTTGATTTGCGATAACTATATTTTTTGGGGAAAACAATGGAAGCCAACACAAGTAGAATGGTTACTTTGAATGGTGTTAATTATGCCATTTGGAAGGGAAAAATGGAAGATCTGCTTTATGTTAAGAATTTTTACAAACCAGTATTTACCACTGTAAAGCCTGATAATAAAACAGATGAAGAGTGGAATCTGTTGCACAGACAGGTTTGTGGATTCATTAGGCAATGGGTCGACGATAATGTGTTGAACCATATTTCTGGGGAAACACATGCTCGAACCCTATGGGAGCATCTTGAAAGTTTGTATGCTCGGAAGACTGGCAACAACAAAATGTTCTTAATAAAGCAGATGTTGAGTTTGAAGTATCATGATGGTTCTCCAATGACAGACCATCTGAATAATTTTCAGGGGATCATGAACCAATTATCTGCTATGGGCATCAAATTTGATGAAGAAATTCAAGGCTTGCTTCTACTTGGTTCCCTACCAGACTCTTGGGAAATATTAGAACGTCATTGTCAAATTCTGCTCCGATGGTGTAATCTCTATGGATTCCGCCAAGAGTAGTGTCTTGAACGAAGAGATGAGGAGAAAAACTCAAGGTTCCTCTTCGTCGGATGTCCTGATAACTGGCCCCAGGGGGAGAAACAAAACTCGTGGTTCTCAGAATAGAGAACAAAATAAGAGCAAATCCAGAGGCAGACTTAAGGATATTGAGTGCTATCATTGTGGTATGAAAGGGCACACAAAGAAGTTCTGCAGGAAGTTGAAGAGGGAGAACAAAAACAAAGAGGAAACTAAAGAAAATGGCAATGAAAATTGCCTAGCCACCGTCACCACCGAAGATCTTGTTACCGTTCTTGATGCAAACATGATAAATATTGCTTGTGATGAGTCAAGCTGGGTTGTGGACACTGGTGCCGCATCTCATGTGACATCAAGGAAGGATTTTTTCTCTTCCTATACTCCTGGTGATTTTGGAACCTTGAGTATGGGTAATGAGACTGTTTCTAGGGTGGTTGGTATTGGTACAATTTGTTTAGAAACTAGTGTTGGAACTAAACTAGTTTTGAACAATGTGAAACATGCTCCTGATGTTCGTCTGCACCTAATTTCTGTTGGTGTTTTAGATGATGAAGGATATGTTAGTACCAACGGTGATGGAAAATGGAAGCTCATCAAGGGTTCCTTGGTTGTGGCTCGTGGTAACAAACGCCGTGGTCTATACTGGACTACGACCTCTGTTTGTGTGGATATGGTGAATGCGGATGAGAGCGATAGCTCTTCAACATTATGGCACAAGAGGCTTAGCCACATCAGCGAGAAAGGACTTAATGTTCTAGCCAAGAAGAAATTATTGTCAAATTTCCAAAGTGCTAAATTAGAAAAGTGTGAGCACTGCTTGGCTGGTAAACAAAATAGAGTTTTCTTTAAGTCCTACCCTCCTTCGAGAAAGACAGAGTTGCTTGAGTTGGTGCACTCTGATTTATGTGGTTCAATGAAGACAAAGACATTAGGTGGTGCACTCTACTTTGTCACTTTCATTGATGATTGCTCGAGAAAACTTTGGGTCTATGTCTTGAAGACTAAAGACCAAGTGTTAGGTGTCTTCAAGCAGTTTCAGGCTTCAGTTGAAAGAGAAACTGGAAAGAAATTGAAATGCATTCGTACTGATAATGGTGGTGAATATTGTGGACCATTTGACGAATACTGCAAGCATCAAGGTATTAGACACCAGAAGACTCCTCCCAAGACTCCTCAGCTTAATGGTTTGGCTGAGAGGATGAACAGGACCTTGATGGAAAGAGTTAGATGTTTCATTTCTGAAGCAAAGTTGCCGAACTCATTTTGGGGTGAGGCTTTATTGACCGCTGCACATGTTATTAATCTATCTCCTGCTGTTGCTTTGCAAAGTGATGTACCAAATAGTGTTTGGTATGGAAAGGATGTTTCCTATGACCATTTGAGAGTATTTGGTTGCAAAGCTTTTGTACATGTGCCAAAAGATGAGAGGTCAAAGTTAGATGCCAAGACAAGGCAATGCATCTTCATTGGATATGGCCTAGATGAATTTGGTTACAGGCTATATGATCCAATTGAAAAGAAACTTGTGAGAAGCCGTGATATTATTTTCATGGAGAATCAAACAATTGAAGATATTGACAAAGAGGAGAAGGTAGAATCTTCAAGTTTTGATGGTATAATTCATCATGATGACGTTCCTCACACAAGTGTGCATGATGTTGTTGGGCTTGATAATCATAGTGACGCCCAGAATCATGTATCAAATCAACATGTTGATGTTGATAATAACAATGATATTGTTATTGATGATCCTGTTACTCATGAAGTTGTGGACGAATCAAATATTCCGCTTTGGAGGTCCACAAGACAGCGGTTTCCTTCCTCCCGTTATTCACCCAATGAGTATGTGTTACTCACTAACGGGGGAGAACCTGAATGTTATGAGGAGGCCATGGAAGATAATCACAAGGATCAATGGATTGAAGCCATGCAAGATGAGATGAAGTCTTTGCATGAGAACCAAACTTATGAGTTGGTAAAATTGCCCAAGGGCATGAGAGCTTTGAAGAACTTGTGGGTATAAGCTCTCTCTAAAGAAGATGAAGATACCTTCTTCCAGTAAATGGGACTAGAGGGGGAGATTTGTTGAATCCATCCCATTCTTTAGTCAACTTTAGCTATTCAATTGGTATAAGCAATTGTTAAAAAGGAATAGTAATTGGAGTTGAAAATTAAGACTTGGTAGTTGGTAAATTGGTAAGATTTGCAAACCATTTTTGACTTTGCTATTTTACCTATGTCATTAGTGACATAGGCATGGTTTTATCCTTCTATAAATAGAGCATTCTTGCTCATTTGTAGAACACACCAAGTTAGAGAGAAAAACCATTTTGAGAGCAAAGTGAGGTATTCCATAGACTATACAAAAGAATAGTCTGTGAAGAAAAATAGAGTGTGAGCGATATTTTAGTAAGACGGAAACCAAAAGAGTGTTGTTTCTTTTGAGTGTGTAGTAGTCACTTTGAGTATTGTATTTGTGACTACACAGTGTAAAATTCCTTACTATAGTGATATCAGTTGCTCCTCTTGGCCGTGGTTTTTTCCCTTATTTAGAAGGGTTTCCACGTAAAAAATTTGGTGTCGTTATTTTCCCATTTTATTTCCATTACTTTTACCATATATATTGTTGTGATTGTCCGCGTTTTCCCAACAAATTGGTATCAGAGCCCAGGTTGTAAACAAGTCTCAGCCCACCGGGAGGAACTGAGTTGTCATTCTCTCCAGCCCAAGGCCCGATGTGTGAAGGGGGAGATTGTTGGGTTATCCCACATCGGAAGTGGAAGGGGCTGGTGGTCAATTTATAAGTGTGAGGGAAAGCCTCAACCTTTGAGCTAGCTTTTGGGTTGAGAAGGCCCAAGACCACCCAACAGAACGGTGAATCAAATAAAAATATCATTCAAATAGAAACATAAACTCAAGCATGAGACATAAAACCCAAATAGGAAGAGGAGCATGAAATTTACAGTAAAAGAGATACGGCCAGCTAAACCTCAAACTCTTGAAAGAGGAAGAAGAAAACTAAGAGCTCTGCCATATATTTACTAAGATAACCAAACAAAGCTTCAAATAGGACATTGGCTAACACATAACTAAGAGGAGTACCAAAATAAAAAGAAAAGAAAAACAAATGCTTGAAAGTAAAGCAAACGGATAAAAGCAAACTCAACAATCGAAAGCAAACGAATGAGAGAAAATAACCCAAAGAAAACTCGAACAAGCAGTAGATAGATTACAACAATGATAACGATTTGAGTCCCGTATTCAACGGTTCCCCTCCATTACAAAGAAAGCTTGAAATAGACTAAAACGAGGTGCATGAAGATGACATACGCAACCTGACGCTATTGTAGTCAAGATTTTTGGAAACACAATAATCGATAAGAAAGGGGGTAGGGTCAAATTTTCATTCCGAAAATTCAAATTTTTTCCAAAATCTTTCATCCCGGAAATGGCAAGGGGGATGGACGATTGGGATTAAGTCTCTCGTTCTTGAAGCTCGACGTGGCATCATCTCACGCCACCAAGGACGATTCCACGTGATGTCTTCTTTGCTGGGCTCGTACAACTTGAGAGCGACGCGGAAGGAAGAAGACAAAAGTGCTTATTGTTCGCTTTCCCGTTACACTCTCACCGTTCGCGATTGTCGTGTTTTTTTTTTTGCGTGCAGCTGTCTCTCTCGTCCCTTTGTGAAGGACAGAGAAACGGGTAGGAAAAAAGATTGGGCCGGGTCGCATGGTTGGGAAAAAATGGGTCGGGTCAGGCAAATTTGGAGATTTAGGAATTGGGTTGGGAAAGGAAAGGGCTGCTGGAAAATTTGGCTATATGCCCAAAATTGTTGAAGTCTTGGCTCATAAAAAAATTAATTTGGCCCAGCTGAGTTGACTTAGCAAATCTCGGCTAGAATATAAAATAAGATGGATTAAGGTTAATCAATAGACTAGTTTTTTAATCTTAAAGAAAATAAAATAATTAACCTAATTATAAACTAAATTATTTAAACTATAGACTATTATGTAACTAAAAAGTTGACAAAGCTCTAAGCAAAATCTAAAACCTTTTGAAACTAATTCGAAACTCACATAAAATTACTTAGATATAAATTTTATGACAACGTAAATCTTATGTATTATCTAAAAATAACAACAAATTAAACGGTGAGATTACTTAAGAATAACTCAAAAAATCTTTTAACCTTTATAAAATTTAATTATTTCACAATCGTTTAAAATTAAGAAACTCGTTAATTAATTTATATTGGGGAGAGTCAAAATTGGGTGTCAACAATTACTTCAAATGATTTCTAAATACCTAGAAATCATCAAAAAACTCAAGTCGGAACCTTCAATCCATAATTTATTCAACGAAAGTTAAGACAAAGTCAAGAGACCTAAGAAGTTAAGTCTAGAGCTATGAAGTAAAGTTTCTTAAAGTTTCCAAGGGTCTTGTCTGAACGTTTTTATTTCGTTTCACGGCTCAAGTTTCGAATTAAAGGAAGAGTAAAGGTTAAAGTCTTTCACAAACGTTTTCACTTTGTTTTAAGACTTAAAGTTCAAGTTGAGTAAAGAGTAAAGTTGAGTTCTTTTCTCAAGAGTTAGTCACGAATTTAAAGTTATTGGTGACACATTATTTATGAAAAATTACGACATCAAATTCGTCACTAATTATTCAACTTTAGTGACAAAATTTACTTTTCGTGCTTAAATATATAAGACACATACTTTTAGTGACGAAACATAAAAATCCATAGCAATGTTTTGTCCACTAATCACAAAAAATCAATTGGCGTCATTTGTTAAGTAGTGTTAGTCACGAATTTAAAGTTATCAATGACACATTATTTTGTCACTAATGATGTATCTAATTCATGACAAAATATTTTTAGTCTTATAATTTATAAAATTTTGGACACAAAAACATTTCATCTAAAAAAATATATTGTTACAATATCGACAAATTAGAGTTCGTAGTTAAATATTATAAATTTTAGCTATGAAAATTTATATTTAATTATGACATTTATTTCGTCACTAATAATATAAATAATTGGTGAGAAATACTTTAATAGTCTCTAATCAATCTATGATTTAGTGACAACAAAAAAATTGTCACAAAATATGTAAGGTGTTATATAGCGACGACTTAAAATTTGTAGTGAATAATTAAACTATTTGCTACGAAAAAAATTCATAGCTAAATATTTTTATTTTTTTTGCTAATTGTTCATAATTACAAGTGACAACTTGCAAAAAGAATAATACAAGTGCTTCATAAGAAGTAGACAGAGTCCATTCGTTAATTGACAAGTGAAAATATTAAACCAATGAATTCGGTCGATTTTGTAAAAAGAAAAAGTTCAATACATCAATTTTTTTAAATTACGCAATTATAAATGCATCATTTGAAAAATACAATTCGGATTATAAGTATTGTGAGTGGGCACGGTTCTAGCAGTAGATCACTAATATCTGTTGGTCTGACACTTTTATTTTTATTTTGATACACTTTCATTGTTAAGCACGATAAAAAAATAATTTGTCAAGTCTTTGTGCTAATTTTTGTGCATGTCTATTGATTTGTGATCGGTAAACTACACAGATTAAGTCGATCTGTTTGATTCTGTCTTTAAATATGTACATATTTAATAGTAATTCCACATACGTACGTAGAGTAACTATACAGAGATAACATCGACTTACAAACTTAGACTTTACAAATGTGCAATATATTTCATGAATTTCTATTAACTTTTCCCATCAGTGTGAAAATTGAAATAAACTAAAAAATGAAAGCACAAATAAAAGAAATGAACTAACGAGGATTTCAAATATATTATGATGAAGTACTACAGTTATTGGTATCGATGTTCAACTTGAACTGATTATTCATTTTTTTAATAAATCAAAAGTTTGATTTTAAATAAATTTATTATTGGACTAAATAATTTTAAAAAATTTACAAAAATAAATAAATAAAATGACAAAATCAAATGGAATATATTTAAAGATGTTAAAAATAAAATATAATTTAATTAAAACATAATCTACATGTGAATGAATTGTGGGTGGTAAATTTCATGCATGATCATATAATATATTGTTTATACAAAAGTTGAATTTGAAAGAAGTGAATGAAGTATAAAATAAAACAAAAATGAACAACAAGAGAGAGTTGGTCTGATGGTAAACACTCTTCACTTTCAACCTTAAGGTTGTGAGTTTGATTCCCAAGGTAGCATAATGTGCGAGCTCTCTTGGTCAGGGTTGAAATTTTTTTAGATAAGAGGATATGTATATATATAAATCATTTTTATAATGATAAATTTTATCATATATACATTTAAGAATAAAATAATTTTTTGCATATAAAATATAATCATTAGTGACGAAATTAGATTTTGTTCAACTACGAAATACATATAACTTTAGAGACAATTGATTTCGTCACTGATTGAAGTAAACTAATTAGCGATCATATAATTTTGTCGGTACTAATAACTTTTTGAGCGACAAAGCTACTATTAACTACAAAAAATATATTTTTTACGACAAATAAATTTATCACAAATGTTTAAGCATTTGGGGACGATTTTTTTTTTTTTATAGTTAATATAATATTTCAGCGATGAAAGCACTAAATCGTCTTTGTATACTTTTGAAGACACACATTTAGTGACGACTAAGCGACAAATTATTTTTCGTCACACAAGATTTTTAGTGACGAAATATGATTTATTAATGACAAAATTATTTGTCCTTGATAATCGAATTTGTTGTAGTGTCGTACATTCAATGTACTTATGTCAGTTGGCCTGCATCGTATCATAATTCAGACGCATGTAACGAGGATCGACATCCAGCGCACCGTTGATCCAGTTGAGCACTCTAGAGTCAATTGGTGAGCCTGCTTGCATTCCGGAGGTCATCTTTTATTGCTTTCTAGATTAGTTCAATAAAATGTTGTGGGATTTGTCCCAACATTCATCTCAGTTGTGGGATTTGTCCCAACATTCATCGTTTAGTTCACTCATTTCCATTTCTCATATGGAATAAACTGAATTGGAAATTGTTAGATACCTATTTTTCAAAAGTCATTGCTTGTATATACTTAAAGGTGCGACAAGCAATTATCAGGATACAACAAAGTCTAAGCAAAAAAAAAATTTGTTGCTCCCTTTCTTAACAAACAAAAGTTTTTTTTATTTGTTGCTCCCTTTATTAGCAAACAAAACTTTTTGTTTTTCTCTTTCTGAATCGACAAACTTTGTTGTTCCCTTTTGCTATAATGATAGCATCCCACACAAATTTTGTGGTACACCTGAACTTATAAGTAGGACATTCAATATTTTCTTCAAAGTTCAATTTTTTCCTATCAATAGTTTCATTAGATTGAGGTGAGTATGTGCAGTAATTTGATGAATTATTTTATTTTTCAAATATACTTATGCAAAAGAAAATTCAGATTCTCCACATCTACCACTTCTAATCATGAAAATGTTTTTTAACTTGAGTTTTATATTGTCTAGATGTTCTATCGTTCATCCTTATCAGTTAGCAAATAGACATAATAGTATTTAGTGCAATTGTCAATAAAATTTATGAAACACTTTTTTTACCACGAGATTGTGTTAACTTTATATCACAAATGTCAACGTAACTAAATTTTAAGGGATTAAAATTTCTTTCAACAACATATACTTGACATTTTGATTTATTACACTAGAAGTTAGGTAAAACTTCTAAGTTGATCAGCTTTTACAAGGTTTTGTAATTGACATGTCCCCAAGCATTCATGTCACAAACAATTTGATTCAAGCAAGTAAGAACAAATAAAAATATTAAATCTGAAAAGACTTTTTGTAAAGTAACATTTTCCTATAAATATTTTGTTCTTTACTTTTTATAACTTTGTCAAATACAAACATTGTTTTAGAGTCATCACCTTGTCAGTCCTTTTTAGAAGGACATTTTCATAACATTCAATTTTTTAAAGAGTGACCCATGATCATAGTCTCATCGGCCAAATAAGGACAATATCACTCAAAAATTTTATTTTACAACACAAACATAACATATCACTTTTCTCCAATGTTCATGTCTATATAAATAAAAATGTTCATGTCTATACAAAAAAAATTAATAGACATATCTTTTAATGAAAAATCACAATATTTTAAGTGACACATTTTCATCAAAGAATACAATTCTTTGAATGAGTAATATAATTTTGTGGTTCTATACTAGTCATATCAAATACTAGTAAGGAGAGACTCAATGACCACAATATCAAATATACTCCAAAAATTTTGTGGGTCTAACATAATGCAAGAATGTCATTAAATTTCATATCTTGTACTTTCAAATTTATATTAGATAGCAACTCTAATTTTGACTTTATCACAAGTAAAGAACCACTCACATTTTTGAATATGTTCTCAGAAATATTTTTCAAGCATTTGAAATTATTTTTCACATATTTTTTCCATGTTATCAAATTGTATACTGTAACATCCAAGAAATATTTCGAACTAAGAATCGAATCGTTCTTCGTAGTAGTGAGATTTTACCAAGGAATTTAAAATTTTCTTAAGTATTAAGCTCAAGTGACCATATGTAGCACCTTGAGTACCAAAAAGAACTTAACTGGAAAGAGCGAAATCTGAAAGTTTGCAAGTTATGCTTAAGTATGAGTTGTAGGTCAACTTTAAACTACCATAACTCCTAGCACAAGATGAGCTATGTGTACTACAATATACCTTAGGGAAGATCTTTGAATAATATTTCCAACGCCACCGAGTTTGCTAAGTTTCGAGTTCGGATGAGTGAGATATGATCTTTTGAAGTTAGGTTGTCTAGTTAAGAAAAGTTACCCAAAATAGTGAGGGGTATTTTAGTCTTTTCCTTATCCAACCAGATTTAATTTGTTTTTAGTAATATTTCAGGGGAAAATGTATAAGTACCCCCCCCAACCTATGCTCGGAATTCCACAGACACACTTATACTATACTAAGGTCCTACTACCTCCTGAACTTATTCAATAAATAATTTTCGACCCCTTTTCGACCTACGTGGCACTGACTTAAAAAAAATTCAACATGCGCTGGACCCACAAGATAGTGTCACGTATGCCGAAAAGGGGTAGAAAATTATTTATAAAATAAGTTTAGCGAGGTAATAGGACCTTAGTATAGTATATTTGTGTCCCTGAAATTTCAGGCATAGGTTGGGGGAGGGGGGTGGTACTTGTGCGTTTTCCCATATTTCAGGGTATAATCCTATAAGGTTCAGTTTTATAATTCTAATCTATACCTAGGGTTTTAGTTGAGAGTTCAACAAGACAAAAGAGGAGAGGATCAAGCGTTCGTCGAGATTCTTACGTCTTATTACGGAATTCCACCATGGGTTTAATCCCTAAGAGGTATGTAAGTTTCCACAGTGTTGGATTCTTTAAACCCACACGTCAATCATGATTTATTCCACGTAATTTTGTTCTTGAAATTTAAGGATTTAAGTTCTTGATGAGTTCTTGATAAGTGTTTTGAAGTTTCATTAAGTTTTGATTTAAGATTCTACTTGGGTCAACTTTAAATGATCATATCTCTTAGAATATTAAGAATGATGAGCCATAACCTATCCAATTAAAGATAATTGAATCTACTTTCCAATGTCACCAATTGCGCGTCAATCCAATATCCAAGATTCCAAGTAAAGAGTTATGACGATTTTAGTAACTTATACAATGTTGTTACGAATTAGCCGACGGAAAAATATTAAAAATAGTTGTTTTGTCTTGTTGTTACCTCCAAGAAAACCATAAATGAATCTTTTGACTAATAAAAGGCTAAAAACAGTAAGATTTTCATGTTCACTAATAAAAATCATAATCCTTGGTCATAGAGATTTCAAGAAACTAATTCAAGAATCTCAAGAAAGGTTTTCTTGATATTTACCTTCAAGCTAGGGTTTCAAGGCTTCTAATCAAGTTCTTCTTCAAGATTCTTCAAGGATCTTGTTCTTTTAGGTATGTAAGTCTATCACAATGTTGGACTAGTTCGTCCTCACTCCCTACATCTATTTTCATATCAGTAAAAGAATAATCAGGATTCTACCTCTAGATTTGAGTATTGTTGAGATAAGTTGATTTTGAGTTCTTGAATTCATGTTTCTTTTAAAAGTTATATTCCTAATTATCAAATTTCTATATCGTCATTGAGATCCTTCATATCATGAACCATATATCTTGAATTCATAATTCACATTCAAGTGAGTTAAGAGTAGAGTTCAAGAAAGTATTTGAGTTCAATTGTGAATCCTTGAGATCAACTATCAATTTGAACTAAGTTTTGAGGAAGTAAGTAAGAAAATATGAAGAGTCATGTACATGAGTTCCATGTAGTTATGTAGAACTTCGAGTCAAGTTGTTTCATGCCCATAATTTAGCATGAACTTCGTTAGTTGAGCATCTTTCAGAGAAGTTCTAAGCCTTAAAGTGTCCAGTTCTTAATCCCTCTTTTAGATTCATTCCTAATCATGTGACTATTACATGTTACCATGAAGTCCTTAAGTTGAGTAGTTCATGCCCATAATTCCGTATGAACCCTATTAGTCGAACAATCTTGAGATAAGAAGTGTCTTTGAGTCCTTGAGTTGAATATTTCATGCTCATAATCATGAACCCTCCAAGTTAAAAATCATGAAATCATTCATAAACATGAGATCACGAACCTTGAATTCATAATCCAATTCAAGGAAAGTTAAGATCAAAGTCAAGAGAAGTGTAACATCTCGTAACTCGAAGTAGCTAAGAATAAGCTAAGAAACCAAGAATCATCATTTTTGGAAATAAATAGGAAAATCTGGAAAATTTTCAGATTTTAAAATGTGTGTTTTGGTCATTTTTAAATAATCATAACTTCCAGCTCAAGAGGAGTTAGGGTGAGTCCTTTATATGATTGGAAAGCCCTTGGGAAGATCTTTCCAACGGCGTCGAGTTTTCCCATTTTGGATGTCGTATGAGGGAGATATGCCTTTTAGAAATTGGGTTGTTAGGCTGAGGAAAGTCCAATACGGATTTTTGTAAGGGTAAAGTAGTCTTTTCACCTTAGTATTTCATAATTTCTTCAAAAACGCCAAGAATTGTTGCGTGAATTTCGTCGAGAGTGAATTTCTTTAAGGTATGTGAGATCATTCTATGTTGGGTCATTTCGACCACACCCCAATTTGATTAAATTCAGTAAGTTAGAGTATATTGAGTGATGAACATGGAAGTTCTTGATGAAAATTTGTGAAATTCTTGTTGGTTGAATTGTGGTGTATCTCTAGTAGATTTGATTCATGTTTCCGGACTGTTTTTGGGTCTAATATATTGGGTAATGAGGTATTTAGTAATCCTAAGTGTTTAGGGTGGGATCCATGGAATTTTAGGAGGTTTAGAGATTAAAAGACAGAGAAGAAAAGTTAGAGGTCTCGTCTGACACACCCTGGGGCATCGCGCCTACCAGAGCCCCTCAGGGCAGGCTCTGTCTGATAGGCCTTGGCGCGCTGCGCCAGCTAGAGCGCCTCAGACCAGAGTCTGTCCGACAGGCTCTGGCGCTCCGCGCCTCTCTGAGCGCCAAGGCCACCTGGAGATCCCGTTCTTTCTCTCTTTTCGTACTAGTTCCTAAATGATGTACCCATCGTTCCTAGTTGATTCCAATACTTAAAAGTACATCTCAACATCATGAAATCATCCATAAATATAAGATCATGATCCTTGAATCCATAATCCAATTCAAGGGAAGTTAGGATCAAAGTCAAGGAAGTAAGAAGTCAAGTCTAAAGTTATGAAGTGAGTTAAAGTAATGTTTATTTCCAAAGTTTTCAGAGTCTTACTTAAACGTTTTAACTTCGTTTTAAGGCTCGAGTTTAGAGTTAAAAAAGAGAAAAGGTTGTGTTCATTTATCAAAAGATATAAGGGAACTAAGTAGTCCCTAGAAAGTTTATATATGTTTTTACATTTAAGTCAAGAGGAAACTAAGAGTTCCAAAAAAGTTTTGAATAAAAAGGGAAAAATTGATTCCAAGAGGGGCTTTTTAAAGCTAAAAAGTTGAGCCAAATTATCTCAACTCAGAGGAAAGAGGCTATTTTAAAATCATGAGCTAAAATATATTTTGGAGTAGTATTGAGCACCGATGTGGGGATGAGAGTTCATATTAACTCAAGTCTCCATGTAAACCATGTAGCCATCATAGGTATTAACGTGTCATACTTTTTAGATGATCATGTAAGTTAGATAGTAGATCCACTTAGTTGAGGATGTCTTATGCGACGGCAAAATATATGATAGTTCTGGCAACGTGGGCGAGACGATGTATCACCACTTAGGCTCATTGTGGTGGTTGTCGGTTAGAGAAACTCCCACAAAAATTATATTACTTTCATATATAAGTAAAGTTGAGTTTATTATTGTTTTCTCTTCAATGAACTAAGTGTTAACACTGTTTTATTAGTTTTATATATATACATATATATATATATACATATATATATATATATATTATATATATATATATATATATATATATATATATATATATATATATTATATATATATATATATATATATATATATATATATATATATATATATATATATAATATATATATATATATATATATTGCATGTGTCTTTACTACTTTATATTGAGTTGTTATTTCATTAGTTGGGTAGAGCCAAGGTAAGTTCCTTCGTATCCCATTTCAAGCTTAGTAAATATTGTTTAGCATTCCAACTCGCATACTCGTATCTTCAATGTACTGATTCTAGTTGGCCTGCATCGTCTTATGATGCAGACGCAGGTAACCAAGATCAGCACGCAGCGCTTCGTTGATCCAGTTTGAGCTCCAGAGTCAGTGGTGATCCTCCTTGCATTCCGGAGGATATTTTTTATTACTTTCTAGTTTAGTTCATTAGGATGTTGTGGGGTTTGTCCCAACATTCATAGCAGTTATTAGAGGCTTCATGGATAGTCAGTAGACGTTAGTTTTCTCATCAGTTATCTTGTTATTAACTTATTATCAAGTGGAAGTCTATTTTGGCCACATATTTCAGATTAAGTATTTTCCTTTGAAAATGTTCTTTACTTTCAAGTTAAGTCTTCCGTTGAGTAAGTAAGCCAGGACAAGGGTTTGATTGGGGTCAGAAATGGTCTCCGAATGCTGGTCACGTCCAGGGTGTAGGCCCGGGGTGTGACAAGAAGTTAAGAGTTAAGTCTAAAGGTTAAGATCAACTCAAAGTAAAGTTTATAATGTTTTCAAAAGTCTTTCACAAACGTTTTCACTTTGTTTTAAATTGTTAAAGTTCAAGTTGAGTAAAGAGTAAAGATTGAAGTCATTCTTCAAAGAAGTATATGGAGAGTATGTATTCCCAAAGAGTTTAAAAATAGTTTCACATTTGAGAAAGAAAGGGAACATTGATTCCAAAAGATAGCTTTTAAGCTATGTTTTGAGTAATTATCTCAAACCAAAGAAAGAAGTTGTTTTAAAAACATATGAGCTAAGTACATTTTTGGGAGTAGTATTGAACACCGATATGGGGATGCAAGTTCATATTAACTCAAGTCTCCATAAACCATGTAGCCTTCATGGATTTTAATGGGTCATACTTTTTAGATGATCACATAAGTTAAGATAGTGGATCAACTTAGTGATTTAGCTTCTTATACTGATGGAAAGGTATAAGATAGTACTTGGCAGGGTGAGGTAAAACAATATATCATCACTATATCTCTTAAGTGATGGTTTTCGATTAGAGAAACTCTCACAGTATTAATTACATGGTTTCTCAAGGGGTTCAACTTAGTATGAATGGGGGTATGAGACTTAATTCATGCATTCCACAAGTAGACTTTGAGAGGGAGCATGGTATGTCTTTTATGATATTATTACTATGAGTTAACATCATGTTTTTCAACAACTTTTCTTTCTATTACACTTGTTTTAAACTGCTTTATATTGAAATGAGTTCGGTTAAGTACCTTAAGTTGAGTATCTTGAGTTGATATGTGCTTCATTGAGTCAAGTATCTATTCTTTGAGTTGAGTATCTTGAGTTGATTTGTGTTTCATTGAGTTGAGTATCTGTTCTTTTAGTTAGGTATCTAATCTCTGAGTTGAGTATCTTATCCTTGAGTACTTCTGAGTTGGGTAAGTTGAGTGGTATTAAATATCCTTGAGTATTCCTTGAGTTGAGTAAGTTTGAAATGAGGTAAGTATATTTCTATTTTTATCAAGTTCAAGCTTATGTTATGTTTTAGAACTTTCCTTACATGCTCGTACATTCCACGTACTGAGCCATTTGGCCTGCATTTTTTGATGACGCAGATACAGGTATTGAGGATTATCAACATGAGCTTCGTTGATACATCCGAGAGTTCGAGTTAGCTATGGTGAGCCTCCTTGCTTCCGGAGGATTTCATTTACTTTTTCAATTTAGTCAGGATGTCATGGGTCTTGTTCCGACTTCCATCCTTGTCAGTTAGAGGCTTCATAGATAGTCAATATAGTTGAGGAGTCTGTATTATTTTATTTATTTTATTAAATATTATAAAGACTTAAGTTGTCTATTTTATGGCGAGTTTAATATATATTATTTTTATCCAGATTTGTTCATTTGAGTTAAAGCTTTGTAAAATTGAGTTTATTAAATTTTATTTCAGTTTTAAGCTTTTGCATGTTTAAGTTAGTCTTCCTCTTGTAGTCAGCCAGGATGAGGGTTCACTTGGGTACCAACAATGGTTATTGAGTGTCGGCCACGTCCAGGGTGTAGACTCGGGTCGTGAGATATACCATCAAAATACATATTAGCAACACGAAGCCATCTTTTGAAGATTTAATCCATAGAAACATCCATTGCAGGCACAAAAATACTAATTTCATGTCACAAGTGTTTTTTCCTTTTTTGTCAAAATTAGACAGATCACTTAGTATTTAGAATACTAACAATAAAGATTCAATCTTTATACAATTTGTTTCTAGTTTAACAATAAAGTTTTTATATTCTTCTAATCGTTAACCGAATGAACCTTGAATTGTGATGAAGGTTTTATATTCTTCGAATCAGTTTTACATTCAGACAAAGTAGTAAACCAGAAAGGTTTTAATCTCCAGAAACCTCGAATACAATACTACTCTAGCTAACGATGAAGATTTTATCTTTTTCAAATCATTTAGCCTTAATATCTCTGACGATGATTTTATACTGAAGACGGAATATTCGTTTAAACATAGTATTTAACAAATTGGTGAAGTTTCTATTTTTTTCAAACCAATGCACAATTTGAATTGTTCGTGAAGTTCTGATATTCTTCAATCAAAGGAGTAAAAAAAATAAAAAAATTTAGTCTCCAAAAGTCGGACACAATCAAATTTCACATGGAGTAGAAAACTACAAAAAAAAAAATCTCCTTTAGAATACATATTAATAATAAAAAGATACATTTTGAGATCATCACATAATGACCATCTATCCTAACATTTATGAAATAAATCTCATAACTTATAAAGGATAGAAAAAAAAAAAAATCAAGGGAAATAAAGATAGAACCTGATTTTTGCTCTCATTAAATCATATTCTATATGTCAGCAATGACTCCATGCAAGTCACTTTTCTTGCTAACTTTTTTCTTTCTTTTCCAGTTTCCATCATATTTCAATTTTTCTTAGAAGACATTGAATTTCAACGAGAAACTAAATCATGTTTAAATATTGTTAGGAGACAACATTAGTTCATTTACTTCTTCTTATAGTTATATAAAATAAAAAATATAGGGGAGAAATTTAAGTGCATATCTTAACCATTATGCGGAAAAATAACTTTTATTATTGAACATAAAACTAAAGGGGTGCGATACTTCAATGCACTTGGGAAAAAAATAAAAATAATCTTACCCATTCAAGCAAAACTTACTACATAATATATACTCGAACATATTAAAGTAGTACCAATTCATCCCAAATCTCTTTTATCATATGAAAAAATAATTTTTTTTTTCTTCTTTTTTCCAACAAAAAGAACACAGAAAATAAAAGTAATTTTCTTACCACAGAAAATACCATCAATATTAAATTTCGTAAACTTGTTATTTCTAGTATTCAGCAAACCAGAAATTATAAAAGATGAAAAAAAAAACACTATTTGAGTCCACAGAACCCATTGCTATCCTTAAGAAATTTAATCTCCTCAAGTATAAAAGATGTCAGATTACCCTAGATAAAACGGATTAACCATTAAAGAAATAGAGGTACCTCAAATTTTGATAATTTCAACGATTCAAAATGACAATAACGAATCATACACACAGACATAATCGAAAAGACACAACATTTCATAAAGATCACAACCCTTCATTTTCTGTTCACATCTTTAAAACCCAACAACATATGGGGGCAAGGATGGAGGGTGATCTACTTCATCTCCTGACTTTTAAGACGAAATGTATTAATGTACTCATATACTTGTATGAATTTGTATTTTAGACTCTCCTACTTAACCATTTGCCAACTAAATCCTTGAACCCATCAAAACACAGTATTTTAAATCTTTTTTTCTTACTGAAAAGGAAAAAAAGGTAGAGGCATATGAAAAAGCAAGGATAAGTAGTAGCACAACAGAGACGTGTAAAGCACAATTTATATGTCAAATGAGTGGATAAATTTTCAACAAACAAAGAGGACTTCCACTAGAATTTATAACTTTCTTTTTTCAACCTTCAAAGGTGAAGAATAAAGGTAAATATATATGTTATTGACTACAACCTCCAGAATAGTGTTTACTAATATTTAAAAGAAATTGTATGAGCTGAGTTTTTTCCTTTCCTAATCAATGCAGAAGCACCAGCCAGACTTCTCTTTTCGGATCCAACTCTACATTTTCCCTTGGGGCACTTGTTAGGATATTGTGAATTTGGGTAATCATTCTTGCACAAAAATTCACTTTCCTGTAAAACATAAGGATACTATTAACACAATCTTGCATTACACAAGTTTGAAATGCATCATTTTCTCACCTTTAGCCAATATGGAGCATTGCGTGGTCCTTGCTGATTCACACGGGATTCCATGTGCCCCATGCTACTCGGGTCAGAGCGTAAGCCAGTAATAGTAGCACATGAAAACTTGTTGAATATTCCAGGAACAACCTCATGAACTTTCTCAGATCTGATTTTCTCCAAAGCACCAATGTCAACAACACGGATTTTACGACGAGACGACTTATAATAATCACAAGCATGAAGTTTCAAACGATGATAAGTCTTTTTTTGCCATAAAGAAGCAATACAATGAGCTCTTTCCAATATAACACCTCTATAATCGTTATCTGAAAAACTAAACATTTTCACTATTTTGAACTTCAATTTTCTTTGTTTGTTTGTTGTAATGAGAGAATATAAAGGAGAGGGGAGAGGTGTCTGTCTATATGCATACAATAATACACTTATTTTATGCGTTTACGTTCCACATACACTTTTATGTTAAATATATATATGGGGTCCGGATCGACCGTCCATATTAGTAATTAATTTCCAGTGGGTTCTTTAATTTTTCCTTTCATAACCAGTGGGAAGTGGTGTAGCCAGAAATTTTACGAAGAGTGTCCAAGAACCGCATAGGTAAAAAAAATATAATTTGACGATGGATGCACTAAATTTTGAAATCAAACTACTTAACATTAACAATTATTTTTTTAATTAAAAAATATATTAAATTTTTAAAAATCAATCCACGTAAAATTTAGCTTGAATTTCATATTTATTTAATAGAAAGTGAATGAATAAGAAAAAAGAAAAAGAGAAAATTCAGTTTATAATAAAATCACCTTTATACTTCAAGATTTCACCAACCTTTGGTGACTTAACAACAAGATATGAAGATTAAAGAGTAAAATGAAATGATTTTTTTCTAAAAAGAAATTTTATATAGAGGCTTTTAAACTTTTAGTATCTTTATAGAAAAAAATTTAGAATTTGCTTATTAAATTTCAATTAAATAATTACTTTTAAATTTTATTTAAAATTTTAGTGAAAAGAAAAAATGATTAAAATTTATTGTTTACCATGCTTTTTTTTGTTATTCATAGATAATGTGAGTTTTGAATTGTTGAAAAAATAAAATATTTAGTAACTATTATTAGGTCTCTAATTAAGATCTTTAATAGATAATATTAATTTGAATTATTAAAAACATAATTGATTTTTTAACTATAATTAGAAATTAATTAGGAGCTTTTTAAAAATGTAAAAATAAATGCAATAACTGAGTTTCGAACCCGTGCGTGTGCACACTTGCAACACTTCATGTTGGACAAATATATCACTAGGCTAAGAATCTTTAGTGTACTTTAGGGTGTCCAAAGTATGTTATTTAACAGTGTAAAAAATAATTTTACTTATATATACGATGTAATTTTCCGACGAAGGGTGTCCAATTGGACACCCTGGGCATAGTGTACCTCCGCCCTGTTCATAACAACTACTCCATCCATCTTTAGGCCGCCATGCATAAATAATTATTAGTATATATAGTGACGGACCTAAAATTTGAAAACAAACAAACTTGAAAACAGAACTGCAAATACAAAAAAAAAAAAGGAAAAAAATGTTATCATGAAGAATTGAACTGTTGATGTGAAAATTAATTTCAAGGAGTACACTGCACCATCAATTTTTTTTGTTATAGAGGGGGTTTAATATATATATATATATATATATATATATATAATACATAAAATTTACCCTATATATATCGTATAATTTTTTTATCGAAGGGGTTTGGATGACCCCCGGACCCAACGTGGGTCCACCGTGTATGTATAGAGTACAGAAATGGAGAAATGATATGAAGTTGTAGTAGGCCACCATGCATAAATAATGTATGGTTTAAATATTGGAAAGAAGAGGGAAGCATGTGCACTTGGCCGCCTTGGTACTAGTAACTCACCCCTTTCTATATGAAAGGATTGGGGTGACATTTGTATTTTTTATTTTATAATAAGGTTTTAAATAATTTAGGCCCTTTTCCGTTTTCTAAATACTGACAATGTGGCTATTGCACACTGTCATACATACTCATCTTATAAGTAGGATTTTTATCACATTTATATGATGACTTGTATTGCCTTTTCCCTCAAAAGATTGACCTAGACCTTTACAATTTTTTTGGGGTTCAGTCGGCGGCCCAAGTATATATGATGAAATTATATTACTGCTGATCGATTCCAAAGCCATTTTCTTTCCCTTTTCAACTTATAATATAAAGAAAAATATTGCTTATTTAAAAGGAAAAACTTCAGAAAATGGGAAACATTCATATATATTTAAAAAAAATATCTATGTTTTATTATTTTCATGTTATATTGAAATAATTAGATTATAAATAGCAAAGTCATCCATTCAAATAAATATATTTTTACATATTTAATAAAATAAATAAATATTAAATCGGAAAGTAATTTTAATTGAATGCCTAAAATTATGGCAGACATATTTTTGTTTAACAACAATGTTGAAATGTATCCATTTTTATATACATAGATACTTGTAGTATTATATAAGTACAAATTAAAATATTGATTTACGAAGACAATTATATCTAGATACACAAGTAATATATCCAAGATAAAAAGTTGATTCGGGAATACAACTATAGTTGTATTCAACGTATTCATTTGTATGTTTAGCAACAATGTATTCATTGTATTTTATATCGGTGTATTCGTTTTTTGTTAACTACTAGTGTATCTATTGACATGTAGTTCATCTATTCAAAATCGAAATACTTAACCTTCATTCCCAAATTCAACAATTTGCTTACAACAATGATTTGAATTAAATAAATATATATATAAATACCTTTACGACGACAAAATAAGAAATATGGAGACTACAAGAAAATTGAGTATGATGTATCACAATTTTTGTTAAACTGATAAAGAATAAGTTCCGATATGTCTTTAAATAAGTAATATTTAGTTATAAAGTTAATTGTGGGAAGTTGTTCATTGTATGGACGTAATGTAAGGATAGTGGGTTATATTTAGAGTCAATGCCTTTTTTTAGTTTGTTGTACTTAAAGATGTATTAATGTATAAATTAAAAAAAATAAAAAACTACACAAAAATGCAGCTAAAAAGTGATATATATTATAGTCATTAATTGTAAATAACATACTTATAGCTATTGGTATTCATTAACCCTATAAATATAGTTATTTTTGTAGAAATAAGTTGCTCAATTAAATACCCTTGAACTATTTGTACAAAAGTACCCTTCGTTAACCTATTGGCTCCATAATACCCTTGGTGTCAATCTTTAGGGCCTATAATGCAGTGGCGGATCCAAAATTTTCGCCAAGGCTGTTCATACTTTATGACAAGTAAAAAAATAAACATTGTTAGTCATCTATTTGGTTGACATTTTCATCTCGACGTAGTTAATTTTGATTTTGAGGCGCCAAACTTGTTTTGGCTACTCTAAAAAAATATTTCTCCAAACTGAAATAGTAGTCAAGTATACCAAACTTATTAAAAAATTTCCACAATACACCAAATAGTTGATCGATACTTAAATAAATGAAGTAGCTTTTAAAATAAAACTTAAGATATTCAAGTCTTTCAACACATGATTAGAAAAAACTAAAGCAAAGGAAAAAAAGAATTAAGAAATACCTTTTCACACTTCAATGACGGCTGAGGAAGAAATATACAATGAGTAAAGCTTCCAATTTCTTAAAACTTGCAAATATGTACGAAAGTTGAGAAGAGAGAAAGGTAAAGATTAAGTTGTAAAGGGTTTTTGGGAGAAGAAGAAGACAGAAAACTAAAAGGAAAAGACAATTATGAATCTATTTTTTTTAAAAAAATTAAGAAAAGTCAAAATTAGACCTTTTGTTTCCTTTATTTTTCTTAACTTAAAAAATGTAACGTTTGTACTTTTTCTTAAGAGAAAAACAAAACAAATATTAAATAAATGAAATGTGCAAGCCTGGGGTCGAACCCAGCGTGAGTTTTACCTTTTCTAAGAGAAAAAACGGAAGAATAAAAAGAAAATAAAGATAGCGCCAACACTTAGGCTCAAACCCGAAACGATGAGGCAACTTTGCACAGCTTTAACCGCTGGGTTGTCCACCTTTATTGTGACAAGGTTGTTCAATAGTTAGTATATATCCAAAAAAAATTGATATTCAGTATATATACTCGTAAAAAATTTCCGACGAAAGTTGTTCATCTGACCAACCTTGCCATGTCATAGCTCTCTCTGCTATAATGCCCTGATTACTAACAGTCTTTGTATAAAAAATAATTAAAAACTTTCATTTAATACATGACATGCAATGATTTGTTGAAAATTTAATTAACCTAAACAAATCAAAATCCAACCCAACCCAACCCGGATCCACCTATTAATCTCTACCGCCCCAACTACAAACCATGTCTCATTAACAGTTGGGTCAACTATTCCAATGTATATGCATAGAAATCATGGAGACTTCTCCCTAAGATTTGTGAGAGGAGGAGGAGCAAAAAGGGCACGTTTAAGTATACAGAGAACTGAAGTGTTTCTTCATTTCTACCTACTCCCAGATGAAATATTTTTGTTGCTGCAAAAATTGATGACACATCTTTGCTTGAGCCAGAGCATCTCTCAAGATAGGAACAATTGCAACAGGTTTCCTTGGATTAACGAATTCCACAGATGCAACACTCGTTGGTGATTGGATCTTGATAGAATGTAAATTGCTCTCTGATATGCTAACTTTGAATGAGAGAGTTTAGGAAAAAGAAGAATTTTTATTATTATTGAATGTGGCCATATATCTGACTGATGTGATCACATAAACTCACATATGGCATGTGGTTCTTCTAACTAACTCTGACACAATTAACTAACTATTAACAGAATTACTCTTATCTCTAGTTTGTTCAGTAGGAAATGGTGTTGTGCAGCACCTAAGCCCTTTGTAAGTACATCTGTCAGTTGCTCTTTAGTGTTGACATAATCTGTGTGAATGAGTCCACCTTTGATCTGCTCTCTCACAAAATGGCAGTTGATCTCAATGTGCTTTGTCCGTTCATGAAAAATGGAATTGGCACTGATTTGAATTGTTGCTTTGCTGTCAGAGTATAGTTTTACAGGCGTGTCAATGGCTATATTCAGTTCCTTTAAAACCCCTACTTACCAAATAATCTCTGAGACTGCGGCTGCCATGCTCTTGTATTGTATTCAGCTTCTGTTAAGATTCTACTCACAATATGCTGCTTCTTGGACTTCCAAGATATGATTGAGTTTCCTAGCTTCACCAAATATGCTGACACTGACCTCCTTGTGTTGGTACATGATGCCTAGTTTGAGTCACAAAAATCTTCCAGCTGTGTGCTGAGAGTGCTGCTTAGCGATATCCTTTGTCCTGGACAACCCTTGATATATCTTACCAACCTTAGACCTGCTTCCTAGTGAGAAACTTTGGGCTTGTACATAAATTGAGACAAGAGTTGTACTGCAAAACTTATGGCATGCCTTGTTGTAGTCAACAACCTCCCAATGAGTCTTTGATAGGCTGTAATATCTTTGTATATAGCATCAGTGTTTCTAGTGAGTTCATCATACTCAACTACAGTAAATTTCTTATTCGTCCCCAAAGGTGTAGCAAATGGTTTGGAACCAAAACCTGATTCAGAGATCAATTCCAAAGCATATTTTCTCTGGTTGAGAAGAATGCCTGTCTTAGATCTCAATATTTCAATCCCTAGAAAATACTTGAGATCTCCAAGGTCTTTCATGCTGAATTTGTTTTGTAATGCTTCTTTTGTGTCTTGAATTAGCTTGCTGCTATTACTTGTAATCAGTAGATCATCAACATAAATAGGACAACAACTACCTTAATTCCCTCCTTCCTAGTGAATAGAGAATGATCATAGGGACTCTGTGCATATCCTGCTCCAACCAGGGCCTCAGTCAGCTTGAGGTTCCATTGTGTTGAGGCATGTTTAAGAACATACAAGGATTTGAGTAGTTTACAAACTTTGTGCTCCCCCTGCCTTTTGGAAACCCTGAGGCAATTGTATGTAAACTTCCTCTGATAAATCCCCTTGTAGAAAAGAATTGTGCACATCCATTTGAAACAATGGCCATTTGTGAGATGCTGCAATACCAATTAATGTTCTCACAGTGACCATATTGGCTACTGGAGAGAAGGTTTCATGATAATCCAGACCTTTTTTTTTTATTAAAACCTTTTGCAACTAGTCTTACTTTGTATCTCTCAATGTCACTATTAGCTTTGTGCTTGATTTAAAAACCCATTTTGATCCAATGACTTGCATCTGGTAAGTCAACTATGATCCATGTTTTATTTTGCTCCAAAGCACTAA
Source organism: Solanum lycopersicoides (assembly GCA_022817965.1). NCBI lineage: Eukaryota > Viridiplantae > Streptophyta > Magnoliopsida > Solanales > Solanaceae > Solanum > Solanum lycopersicoides. The sequence continues at coordinate 94,386,042 of CM040626.1, forward strand.
CCTCAGCTTGCATGGCATCAATCCAGCGTTGAGAAACAGATACTTCCTGAAATGTTGAAGGTTCCACACCCACTGAAAAAGATGCTACATAGGACTGATATGTATCACTCATGTTAGAATAAGACAGGTAGTCTGCAATAGGATATAGATAACTAGAGTTTATTTTGTGAGGCATTATATAATCCCTATGTCATAATGGTGGTCTTGGTACTCTACCAATTCTTCTCGTATCTTCAACTGGTGCTTCAATGTCAATGTCTCCAACTCTTGTAGTAAAACTTTCCTCAATCAGACTCTATTTGGGTAGTAGTTGTATCAGGCATTGATCAACTGGACCACCTCTATCTACAGATGATGACTCAGTAGCTTCATAAAGGTCTGGAATAATGGTATTAAATGAGACATTCAACATGTGAGGAATGATATTCTTCTGAAAACAAAAATACCTAGTGTAAATCAAGCTTATTGCACTGTAGTGCAAGAGGAGAGTCAACGTGTAATAGGTGTGGTAGAATCCAACAAAGAATCTCTCACATTGTTAGCTGGAAGAGGGCAGCATTACAAAGGAAAGAAACCACTATTGGCGATTGCATGTGAAATATGTGGATTTAAAAATCATCTCACTGCTGATTGTTATAGATTGGTTGGATATCCACCTGACTTCAAGAGCAAGAGAAAACCTACACAATCAGGTTCATATCAAACTGGAACACTAGGTCCTTATCAAACTGGAATGGGCAATTCCAGATCCACATAACAAGGTTCCTATCAGACTGGTATGGGTAGTTCCAATTCAAGCACTCCAAATCACACAGGGAACTTCAGACCTTATGTTAATCATGCAGCAGCTAACAGACTAATTCAGGATCACACTAAGCTCAGCAATGAGGATCTTGATCAGTTCAGGAATCTAGTGCATAACAAAGAGCGACAAGAATGTCAAGCCAATCTAGCAGGTAATGTGTCACTTCTCCCAAAATCCTCTGCATTTGAATGGATTATTGACTCAGGGGAAACACATCATGTCACCTCATGTAAAAACATGTTACATGATTTTAAAGGATTGGAGGGATCCAACACAGTACAGTTACCTACAGGGAAAAAAGCAAAAATAATGAACACTGGGAGCTCAACTATTCTAGGACACATGAACTTGACAATGTTCTATTTGTGCCAGAATTCAAGTTCAATTTACTCTCAGTTACAAGACTTACTAAGGACCTGTCTTGCAACATTAGTTTCTTCCCTAATTTTTGTACATTGCAGGATCTTTACAGCGACAAGGTAATTGGGATTGGTATAGAACACAATGATTTATATTTGTTAAAAGATGAAGTACCTGCAGTAGATGGTGCAACAATAAAAGTTGATAATCACACTGATTTGTGGCACATCAGACTTGGACACCCTTCACTTAAGGCTATGCAACACATTTTATCCCTCAAGGATCATATAGATGTTAGGAGACATAATAGTTGTCAAACTTGTCCCTTAGCTAAGCAATGTAGAATAATTTTTCCTGAAAGTCACAGCAGTTCAACTAAGTGTTTTCAGCTTATGCATGTAGATGTTTGGAGACCTTACAGAACCCCACCTATGACAAGAAACAATATTTTGTTACGATTATTGATGATTTCAGTAGATTTACTTGGTTTTGTCTCATACAATGTAAAACTAAAGTTTATATCATTTTGAAGGATTTCTTGATAATGGTCAATACTCAATTTGGTGTCAAAGTACAAACTCTTAGATCAGATAATGGTACTGAGTTTTTTAATAACAAATGTAGTAATCTCTTGTCTTCTCTTGGTATTGTGCACCAAAGTTTATGTGTTTACACCCCACATCAAAATGGGATAGTAGAAAGGAAGTAGAGACACATAATGAATACTGCAAGGGCTTTGAGATTTCATAGTAGAATGCCTATTAAGTATTGGGGACATTGTGTTATAATAGTTGTTTATGTGATAAACAAAATTCCTACTGGAGTGTTGAAAGAGAAGTCTCCACATGAGATGTTATATGGGAAAGAAAGATCCTGCTCTGAATCATTTAAGGGCATTTGGATGTTTGTGTTTTGCTGAATACAGGAGCATGGCAGCTGCAGTCTCAGAGATCATTTGGTTAGTAGGGATTTTAAAGGAACTGAATGTAGTCATTGACACGCCTGTAAAACTATATTGTGACGGTAAAACAGCAATTTAAATCAGTGTCAATCCCATTAAGAACATTAACAACCTTTGTTGATGAAGATGACTTATATATGACTTAGCCTCAACACATTCACAACAAGGGGAAGGCACTATCATATCCAATTCATCCCAGAGATTTCTCATCTTAGAGTAATAATCAGTAACAGAGTCAGTACCTTGCTTCAGGTTTACAATTTCTGCCCACAGTTGATAAACTCTTGTGAGATTTGATTTATCGAATCTCTCTTTGAAATCCTCTCAGACTCTCCTAGCATTTGAAACATACATGATTGTAGGCAGCAAATTAGGAGCTATTGTGCTACTGATCCATGACAAAACCATAGCGTCACACCTTTCCCATTGTGTAGCCAGATCTCCCTTGCATTCCATCAACGAAACCAAGTTTATTTTATCAATAGGGCTAGCCTCATCGATCGACTCCTCAAGCCATAGTTTTCTGGTCTTGTGAGTTTGACCATATGTAAAGCAATACCAGGTGTGTCTAAAGACTGCAGATACAGAGGATAATGATGCTCAAGGGTGGCAACTGTTAATTCCGCCATTGATGGATCCTAACACTTGCTAAGAGGATCACTATCTGCGGAAGACGATCTAGAACAGTGATCGCTGCTCTGATACCATGATAGAATATAGATTGCTCTCTGATATGCAAACTTTGAATGAGAGAGTTTAGGAAGAAGAATTTTTTTATTATTATTGAATGTGGCCATGTATTTGACTTTATACAGATGTGATCACATAAGCTCACATATGGCATGTACTGCTTCTAACTAACTCTGACACAATTAACTAACTATTAACAGAATTACTTTTATCTCTAATAAATCTTTCCTACTATAGCATACAATCAATCTCTTGAATCTTCATACTTAAACAATCTACCAAGATCATCTATGGCATTCTTGATAATTGGGCAAGACATATGCTCATTTCGAAGAACTGAAATGTAGTGCTTAATCAGAGGATATGTCAAAACAAACACCAAGGTTATATCATTAAAAATCACTTTGTTCTCCGATGCCATTGAACGAACCATTAACCATATTCTTCTTTCCAGAATTGATTCATCCATAAGGAATTCCAACATTGAATCAGTGTTTATTCTACAAACAAAAAAAAACAAGGGAAAATGGAGTTTCTAGTTGGGGCGGGTATGGATTAATAGGTGGATCCGGGTTGGGTTGGGATTTTAAATTGTTTAGGTTCATTAAATTTTCAACAAAATCATAGCATGCCATGTATTAAATGAAAGATTTAATTGTTTTTGTTATAATGATTTTTAGTAATAAGGGCCTTATAGGCCCTAAAGATTGACGTCAAGGGCATTATGGAGCCTATAGGTTAACGAAGGGTATTTATGTCCCAAATCCAATCGTTTAAGGGTATTTTAGGCCCTTTTCCATTTGAAAAATGACTAACTTCTTATTGGGATTTAGTATCATCAACACTCAAAAAGTCATCAATTATACTTACACAAAATTCACAATAGAACATATTATTGATAAAGTTCACACAAATAGCGTCAGTCAACAACATTCTCCATTTTTAAAAGAAAAGAATTATGGAGGTATGAATTTGAAATAAAATAAAGCCAAAGAATCTTATGGTAATTGAATTTTGCACTTTAAAAAAGTTCAATGAAAAGCAAGTAAAGAACAAGTACATGTTACTTGTAAAACTCTTTCATCGATTACGATAGAACTCTAGAAAGAAACCATGATTAAACCATTTGTTAGCTAGGAATGTTGAGAATATAATTAACTAATAAAAGTGTGTTCTTTCTAACGACTTAAGATTTTAGATGAAATGGTCACACAATTCAACGTGGTATCAAAGCAGGCAAAGGAATTTCCACGTATTCAACTCCAGCTTACACTTTTAAATGAGATGGTCACATATTTCAACAAGAAGCACCGTCAAATCTTAATACAAGGGGAGAGATCTAATTATAGCGGTCCATAAATATGAGGTGTACGTGGAGAACATCATTGAGGTAGTACTCACCACTCTAATCCGTATTCCGTAGTGGTTGAATTCTAGAAATTGAAATGCCAACTGGCCCAGATAGATAGGCCCAATATTAACTCCCAATAATTAGTCCAAGAAAGCAAAGTTGAGAAACTTAACAAAGAAGTAAATGTAGTTAATATTTGGTGAATAATTAATACTCCCTCTGTCCCTATTTACTTGTTCATATTTTCTCTTTTAGTTGTCCCTATTTACTTGTCCATTTTGACAAATCAAGAAAAGACAAAAAAAAATCCTATTATACCCTCATTTAAACTTCTTGAAAAATTTCAAGTTTTAATTCATCATTTTTGAAACCATAATTAATAAGGGTAAAGTTATAACTTCACTATGTTAATTATTGCTATCTTAATATGTGTGTCATTTCTAAAATGGACAACTAAATAGGGATAGAGGGAGTAGTGAGATAGCAACAAATATTCAATTGAAAATCATGGAGTTGATATTATCCACGTGGAATAAAAAAATTGTGGTTTGAATATTGTTGTTTTAGGTATGGAGCAGGACCAGTTACATATTTGGTGTTAAGTGGAGTAATGTATATATACTCTCTCATCCGTCCGACAATAGTCATCTATTATTTATTTAATATAGAGCTTAAGAAACATTAAATGATAAATGATAATTGAAAGAGTTGATTTTGGTTCTTGTGGAATCAAACTAAATGGAAGATGAATTAAATGAATATTTGGTAGGAAGATAATTAGTACAAAATAAAGTCAAAGATTGTATCTTGGTAGGTGAAATTTAGGCAAACCATAAAATGGTTTCTATTCTTAACCTTGACAATTTTGACACATAGTGATGTCATGGATGACATCAATAGGATGAATTTATTCCTATAAATAGGTAGCTCTTAATTCATTTTCAAATCATCCTCTCACTTGCCTTCTCACCTTCTAAGGCATTTGTGTTCTCTCTCTTGTAGTATTTCACTTGTATTCTTTGTAGAGTGAAATAAATATTGGTGCAGTTGTTCTTTGGTGGACATAGGATCATTTTGATCCGAACCACGTTAAATATTGTTGTTCTTCCTTGTTCTTTAGTTTCACGTTTCCGCTAACAATTGGTATCAAAGCCAAGGTTCTGTCTGAGTATGCTCTGTGGTTGCAGCACAGTCTGAACTTCCACATCAGAAAAGGATTACTTTGGTTTTCTGTAGTTCCAAATACATTGTAGTAGAAAAGGAAGAACAAGTAAAAAAATGAGTTCCATGAAGTTTGAAATTGATAGATTTAGTGAGCGCAATAACTTCAATATCTGGAAAATCCAGATGATAGCGTTACTGCGGAGGGAAGGTTCAATCCATGCTATTGACGGAAAGTACCCCGATGAGATATCGGATTCCGACAAGGAAAAGATTGAAGGAGATGCATTGAGTGCAATCCAACTGTCCCTTGCACCTAACGTACTTTGTGAAGTGAGTACAAGTACCGAAGAGACGGCCAAAGAGTTATGAGAAAAGCTGGAAGGGCTTTACCAGGACCAGTCAGTGACAACAAGGATGTTGTTACAACGGCGTCTTCATACATTTAAGATGGATTCAGGTACTTTGTTGCAAGACCATCTAGATGCGTTCAATAAACTTGTGATGGACTTACAAACTGCTGGAATTAAAAAGGACGAGGAGACGCTTGCATGTTCTTTGCTATTTTCATTGACTTCAAAATATCGTGATATTGAGAATTCAATGATGTATAGCAAACAACCTATTAAACTTGAGCAAGTGCGGCAAGCACTAAACTCTTGTGATGTGCGGATGCATTTTGAAGGAGACAAAAGTGACGAAGCTAGTGGACTCTTTGTAAGAGGTCGTACTAGCCAACAGGGAAGGAGCAAATCGAAGTACAGATCAAAGTCTCGTGTGAACAAAAAGAATGCGGAATGTTGGGGCTGTCACAAGAAGGGGCACTTTGAACGAGATTGCCCTATGTCGAAGTCCAAAGAAAAGGCGAGCGCATCCATTGTTGAGCAAGTACATGATAATGATGATGATTATGTACTAACAACATCATGCAATAGTGGAGTCTATGACAACAAATGGGTCTTAGACTCTGGTTGTACTCTGCATATGACATTCCGAAAAGATTGGTTCAGCAGCTATGAAACAAGCAGAGGAACTGTATTAATGGGCAATAATGCAACTTGTAAAATAGTTGGCATTGGTTCAGTTCATGTTCGCTGCCATGATGGAATCGTGAGGACTATTACAGAAGTCCGTCATGTTCCTGATCTAAAGAAGAATTTGATCTCCCTGGGTACTTTAGATAAACAAGGCTATAAGTACATGAGTGAAGGAGGAACTATGAAAGTGACTAAAGGGTCTTTAGTCATGTTGAAGGCCAAGCTGGAGGATGGCCTCTACACACTTGCGGGAAGCACCATTATTGGCTCTGTAAATGCATCTACAGTGCAGTTATCTAATGATGACAAGGCAAAATTATGGCACATGAGACTAGGCCATATGAGCGCACGAGGATTGGAGATGTTGAGCAACCGCAACCTTTTGAATGGTGAGAAGATCAGCACACTTGAATTTTGTGAGCACTGCGTCTTAGGGAAGCAGAAAAAGGTCAGCTTCAGCACTGGCAAGCACAAGACGGGAGGGGTGCTAGACTACATCCATTCAGATTTATGGGGTCCCTCTAAGCTTCCATCGAAGGGAGGAAAGAGGTATCTTCTCACATTCATTGATGATTTTTCACGAAAGGTTTGGGTGCGTTTCCTGAAGACAAAAGGTGATGCTTTTGAAGCATTTAAAGAGTGGAAGATTTTGGTTGAAAATCAAATGGAGAGGAAAATCAAGTATCTTCGCACGGACAATGGCTTGGAGTTTTGCAGTGAAGAGTTCAATGATTTCTGCAAGGTTCATGGGATCGCAAGGCATAAGACGGTCAGGCACACACCACAGCAGAATGGAGTTGCCGAGAGAATGAACAGAACTCTTCTTGAGAAGGCTCGTTGTATGCTCTTACAAGCTAAGATGTCCAAAGTATTTTGGGCTGAAGCAGTTCATACTGCTTCTCATATTGTCAATCGGTCTCCAGCATCAGCGATTGACTTTAAGACTCCGAATGAGGTCTGGTCAGGTGAACCCTCTAACTATTCATACTTGCGAATATTTGGGTGTCCAGCTTATTATCATGTTAATGAAGGTAAGCTTGAACCAAGGGCTAAAAAGGCCATATTCGTAGGGTATGTAGATGGAGTAAAAGGGTACAAACTATGGTGTTTGTCTTTACTCAAATTTGTAGTTAGTAGAGATGTTACCTTTGATGAATCCTCTATACTTGATCCTCGTAAAGTTTCTGTGGAGTTATCTAGAAACGAGAACAACGAGCAGGTGGAGCTACCGGTGGAGCTTACCAAGGAACGGGATCAAGAGACTCAAATTGATGAGTCAAAAGATGCAGATCTTAAAGAACTTGCTTCCAATGAACCATACACAATTGCGAAGGGAAGGGACAAAAGGCAGATACGGAAACCGGAACGTCTTATAGAGCAAGAAAATCTGATTGCACATGCGTTCGTAGCTGCAGAAGAAGAGATTAAGGATCTCGAGCCCTCTTCGTATGTTGAAGCAACTTCTTGCAAAGATGCTGCACAATGGCAGTTAGCCATGATGGAAGAGATGGAGTCTCTTCACAAAAATGATACATGGGTCTTAGTTAAAAGGCCAAAGGGGATGAGGACAGTTGGATGCAAATGGGTCTACAGAAAGAAAGAAGGTATTTCCAGAAGTGGAAGATGCTAGGTTCAAGGCGAGATTGGTTGCAAAGGGTTTCAGTCAGAAGGAGGGAATTGACTACAATGAGATCTTTTCTCCAGTCGTGAAACATAGCTCAATTCGCGTGCTACTAGCATTGGTTGCACAATTTGATTTAGAGCTTCAACAGCTTGATGTCAAAACTGCTTTCTTACATGGTGATCTAGAAGAGACAATCTATATGGATCAGCCTGAAGGTTTCCTAGCTGAAGGAAAAGAAGACCATGTATGCCAACTGAAGAAGTCTTTGTATGGTTTGAAGCAATCCCCTAGACAGTGGTACAAGAGGTTTGATGCATTCATGACTACACATGGATTTTCGAGGAGTGCATTTGATAGTTGTGTGTATCACAAGAAGATGTCTGGTAACTCTATGATTTATCTATTGTTGTATGTTGATGATATGCTTATTGCTGCTAACAACATCACAGAGATAAATATTTTGAAGAAACTGTTGAGCAAGGAATTTGACATGAAGGATCTAGGAGTTGCAAAGAAAATCCTTGGAATGGAAATTTCAAGAGAAAATGTGTGTTGTACATCTTTCTCAGAAGAGGTACATCGGAAAAGTTCTTGAAAGATTCAATATGCATATGAGCAAGCCTGTAAGTACACCGTTAGCTTCTCATTTCAAGCTTTCAGAGTTACAAATGCCTCAATCTATGGATGAGGTGGAGCATATGTCAAAGGTTCCTTATGCGAGTGCAGTTGGTAGCATTATGTATGCTATGGTATGCACACGTCCAGATATTGCCCAATCTGTAAGTGTGGTAAGCAAGTACATGGCAAATCCAGGAAAAAGGCACTGGGAAGCTGTCAAGTGGATATTGAGATATCTCAAAGGAGCTCCTGATGTTGGCCTAACCTTCCGGAAAAGTGAAGGTATTTCAATTCTCGGTTATGTAGATTCTGACTATGCAGGGGATCTTGATCGAAGGAGGTCCACAACTGGATACATCTTTACTCTCGTGGTAGTGCCGTTAGTTGGAAATCGACTTTACAGTCGATTGTCGCTTTGTCTACAACAGAGGCAGAATATATGGCAGCAACGGAGGCAGTGAAAGAAGCTATCTGGTTGAAAGGTTTGGTGGCAGAATTGAGTTCAGTTCAGCTTGAATCAATTCTAAAATGTGATAGTCAAAGTGCTATTCATTTGATTAAAAATCAAAGATTTCATGAGCGCACCAAACACATTGATGTCAGATTTCATTTTATTCGAGATGTCGTAGAAAAGGGAGCTATCAAGGTTGAGAAGGTTATCACAGACGATAACGCTGCAGACATGTTGACCAAAATAGTCCCGCTTGCCAAGTTTGCACACTGCAAGGACTTGGCGGGAGTATGCATCAATTGATGCAACTCTAAGAGAACAACTGCTAGGTGGAGCTGGTATGTTCAACAAAGGTTTGATTCTTCTTGTTTCTTACAATGGGATTGCCCAGTAAGCTTAGAAGTTTTGGCCGGAGTTGTTTATACGCATGCTTGGAACACAAACCAAGGTGGAGATTGAAAGAGTTGGTTTTGGTTCTTGTGGAATCAAACTAAATGGAAGATGAATTAACATGAATATTTGGTAGGAAGATAATTAGTACAAAATAAAAGTCAAAGATTGTATCTTGGTAGGTGAAATTTAGGCAAACCATAAAATGGTTTCATATTCTTAACCTTGACAATTTTGACACATAGTGATGTCATGGATGACATCAATAGGATGAATTTATTCCTATAAATAGGTAGCTCTTAATTCATTTTCAAATCATCCTCTCACTTGCCTTCTCACCTTCTAAGGCATTTGTGTTCTCTCTCTTGTAGTATTTCACTTGTATTCTTTGTAGAGTGAAATAAATATTGGTGCAGTTGTTCTTTGGTGGACGTAGGATCATTTTGATCCGAACCACGTTAAATATTGTTGTTCTTCCTTGTTCTTTAGTTTCACGTTTCCGTTAACAATAATTTTACTAAATCATCCATATTAAATACAAGTCATCTAAACATTGAAAAATTAATTCTGCAAATTCTAAGAAAAGCATGTCCATGAGGTCCCAAAAACACAAATTCTGCAAAATGTAATTTCTACTTTCTTTCATTTTCAGATACATGTGTATTTTTCCATTAAATTATATTATTGGAAATTCAAATACAAACTTGTCCTATCCGCCCAATGCTTATGTATGTATCTTTTTATTGGAAGGACCCATAAGATCTAACCTTACTTGCATGTGTTAAAGCATGGCTGAAAGACTATTGTCAGGTTCTTGACATCAAATCATCTTGGACGTTTATTGATTCTATTCTTCTGCGTCAGTGTTCATCCTTTTAAAAATACATTATCCAACACAATAATTTGCACATTAGCATTTTTTGGTTTATATTTGCGCAACTATTTTTTTTCTTACCTTGAACCCTATACATTATTATATAACATGTATCGACTCGTATGAACAATGCATTTATCTTGTACAAAAATGTATCCATCTTATATAAACGTGTATAATATGTCACTAACTAGAAGAACAAAAAAATTCTATGCTCTCTAGTTGCAAATTTTTGTTCAAACCCCAAGTCTTCACAACACTTGCTTCAAATTTCTCACAAAGATGGTACATTTGAAGTTCAAACTTATTCAATAATGGTGATCCTGTTGTTCTAATTTAACTTTAATCACTAGTTGTGTATCAATACAAAATCTAGCCTTCAGTTTTTATATATCATATCACATATGGTGGGATGGGGTGTGGAATGATCTAATGACCCATATATATACTTGTATGAGATTGTATTTTGGACGAAAGTTGTTCATCTGACCAACCTTATATAAACGTGTATAATATGTCACTAACTACACGAACAAAAAAAATCTATGATTTCTAGTTGCAAATTTTTGTTCAAACCCCAAGTCTCCACAAAACTTGCTTCAAATTTCTCACAAAGATGGCATATCTGAAGTTCAAACTCACTTCTTCAAACTTATTCAATAATGGTGATCCTATTGTTCTAATTTAATTTTCATCACTATCATGAGTACTCTAATCACAATTTTTAAATTTCAAATGGAATAGCAAATCAAGTTTTTCAACCAACAATCAAGAGGCAGATAGGTTGAAGAAGAGAAATATGAGAAATGACTACTTTCATGTGAAGGATGGAAAGACATGAGGATGCACTAGTTTGTATCTAGGGGCGTACAAAACCGAACCGAAAATTGAATTAAACCGCAAATTGAGTCAAATCGGAAAAAAAAACATACTAGTGGTTTGGTTTGACTTGGTTTGGTGTTGGAAAAAAAACCCGACTATATTTGGGTTGGGTTGGTTTCAACTAAAAAAAATTAACCCGAGACCAAACCAACCCTACATTATATATATAATTTTAAAATTTTAGTTTATACGTACAAATACTTACTTTGATATAATTTTTAAATATCTCTTATACTTTTTCATATTTTTTTATCTTTTAATATATTTATTTCATGTTCGAAAGTTAGAATTCTTAATGATCTAATAAAGATTATAGTCCATACATATTGGTAATTATAATAAAAGTTTAAATAAAAATCAAATTAATACTAATGCAAAAAGAAAATCAATTCAACACTAAGAATGACAATAATATCAATTTTTTTTAGTTTTACATAGATTTAGACAATTAAAATACATGATCTAATTTTACTTTTGTTTAATATTTAGTCATGTAAATAATACTTACTAAACTTATTTTAGCATGATTTAGTACTTTAAATTATGATCAATTTCATTATGACTTATTAATTTACAATATTTATTTTACGCGATTTTTTTTGTTGTTGGATATTTTAGTGTCATTAATCATATCATATTTTTTGTTATTTTCTTGAGAAATAACTTAGATAGTTGCATTTTATTAGGACTAAAGAAATATTTGAAGTAGAATTAAATTATATGTTTGTATGAATACTTTACCGAATAAACCTGAAAATCCGAAAAAACCTGAAAACCCCGAAGAAACCCGAAAAAACTCGAAGTTGAAAAACTTGAGTTTTATTGGTTTGGTTTATAAATTCAAAAATCTGACACAAATGGTTTGATTTGATATTTGAAAAACCCGAACCAACCCGGTCATGTAAACCCCTAGTTGTAATAATACAAAATCTAGCCTTCAGTTTTTATATATCACAAATGGTTGGGTGTGAAATGATCTAATAATGACGCATATATATACTTGTATGAGTTTGTATTTTGGACGCTTCTACTTAACCCTTAGCCAAATTATAAACCCCTGAAACCCATCGGAACACAATATTCTCACATTAAGATTCAGACTAGGATTTATAACTTTCTTTTTTCGACCTTCAAATCTTTATTGTCGTCTAAGGTTGTTAACACCTCCAGATCAAACTCAAAATGGCAAGCTCATTCACAGACATGAATCAGAAACCTAAGGTATCCTGTTAAAATGTGGAGCTCATGAACCAAATATGTTTATGTTATTGTTGCTTGGGCACACTAATTCAACCAACACTTAAAACCTTCACTCTCCCACTGATAAACTTCAAGATGATCATTTGTTACACTACACATTATAAGATGATAAATTTCTAATAGGAAAGAGAACATTCATTGTTGACATTCTTTAAAAAAAAAAAAAGAGGTAAATACTATAGTGTTTAAAATTTAAAAGAAATTGTATGAGCAGAGTTTTGCCCTTTCCTAATCAATGCAGACAGTCTTCTCTTTTCGAATCCAACTCTACATTTTTCCTTTGGCCACTTGCTATGAAATTGTATTTTTGGGTAATCATTCTTGCACAAAAACTCACTTTCCTGCAAAACATAAGCATTGTGAGTAGTTTTCTTCTTATTTTAAATCAATAGAAACATTGCTGCAGTAGCCAGTGGCAAAAACAACCGACTCAAATTCACATGAAAACTTGTCGAATATTCCAGGAACAACCTTTACGTTCCCTGATCTGATTTTCTCCAAAGCACCAATGTCAACAACACGAATTTCATCTTGTTTGTTGTTGAGTCGTAATGGCCCATCTAATGCCCTTTTGAGTCCATATTTCTCATTGTTTCCATGAATAAACCATGTCTTGTCAACTAGTAGCTCAAAAGTGGATTTTCCAAATATCTCTCTTGCCAAAACATGAAACTGAATATTTTTACGAAAAAACAATATTCCAACTGTATGTGTGAGACCATCTCATTTAAAAGTTGAATACACAGTATTTATAACTTACCGCGCTACGACAGACCATTGATGGTTGAGAATCATGAAATAGTGATACTTCATGTCCACAACCAACAACAACTTTCTTTCCCCTGAATTCCTCACCAAACTTATAATCACAAGCATGAATCACTTCACCATAAGTATTAATTTAAAAAAAGAGTGGAAACAGTTACATAGTAATTGTTTATGTAACTGTTCCAACGTTAATAATCACACCTTTTAAAATTAATTTGTTGCTTTTATTTTCTTCAACGCTTCATAAAGGAAAAAACAAAAAGAACAATAAAAATCTAAGGATTTAGATTAAAGACACAATAAAAACATTTAGTTTGTGAAACTATCTTTGTTTCCTAGTGATTCAAAGAAAGATTTGGAGCAAATCATTCGGTTAGTGAATTTCATTCGCTGCAACAATCAAAGGTACACAATTCTTGTACCAAACGTTGTTTAAATATTTTCATTGGTATCAGAGTCACCGTTAAATGCTCCATGATATTGTAGTATTCGTTGAAATTATGTAGTGATTGTGTGTTATAAAATATATATAAACATATATCTTGTGTCAAAGAATATTAATATGAAGATCAATATATATTTTCTTTAAAACAATGCTGAAATCAAATTAATAAGTTAGAAGAAAATTGAATTGATTGTAAATCTAAGAACATACCTTCAATTCTTCAACTTAGTATTCTAACGATGAAGTGTTTTTTAAATTTTTTGTTTGAGAAACAATCAAAGATGCTCTTTTTTATTTTGTTTAGGGTAGAGAATAATTATTTTTTTCTCTGTCGTGGATGAAGAAAAATAGAGAATATTTTTTTTCTCTGTTATGAATGAAGCGTGAAGCGTTTTTGTCCTGTTTGTTTTATTTTTGAAGTTTTTAATCTAAATAAAAGGTTAAAAAAAAGAGAAAGTGTTTGAGTTGGATAAGGACTTGAAAAAGTCATTATTTCTATGTTAATAATTTTTTTTTTAAAAATGATAAAGTGTTTAAGGGACAATCATACTCGTTTTATTGAAAATTGAAAAGAAAAGGAAAAATAAATGGTCCCACACACATTTTTTTAAAATTGGAACGTGTAAGATTTTTTTCCTTTCTTTTTTATTTTTTGTCTTTTTCTGCAAAGATCAAGAAGAAAAAAGGATGATCTCACTATTCAAATAAATAAATAAATAAAAGGAAAAAGTGAATTTCTTTTGTCCTTTTCTGTTAAGAATTAAAAAGAACAAGAATAAGATGGTCAAATTTTGTTTGGTAAAATACTTATACGATTTTCTTTGGAATAATAAAGTATTATTATTTTTATAAAAAAAGACAATGGTTTTGTAGTTTTTTTTTTTTTGGTTAACAACGTATTCATTTTAGTATTTAATTTAACATAAGTTTTCTCAAGTGGTCAAATTAGATTATGGTTCATTTTTTATTTTTTAAAGGCCATGAGTAATCCTCTTTATTTAATAAAAAATAGTGATCACTTGTTTTTTGACCAGATTATAATTTTAATTAGTCTAATCCTTACGTTCCTTGAATATTTCCTTGTCTTTTTACGAAAATTTGTGATATATGTTGTCGCATTAAATGATATTAACCATATTTTCGTTTTATTCTCATTTTAGATATGGCTGAATGGAAACATGCTCAAACTACTCCAAGTGAGGGTTCTCAAAGTCGAGCAAAGGGACAAGATAGAAGAGTAAACCATTGTAAGACATGTTTCCGAGGGTGTGAAATCATACAGATTGGTGTCCCAAGGGCGACACAAAATCTGTCAAGGAACCTAAGGGTCATTCGAAGGGAAAAAGAGAGAAAATTTAAAGAGTTTGAGTCATTGAAGATGTCCCCTAATGTGTCAGCACGTGATTTTATTCACCTTTTTGAAATAAAATAGGGTGAACTGGCTTATTATAAGAAAATTTCATATTAGAGAGCCTTAGCTTATTTAACAGGCGCTCTATGTGAACCTTGGGGTAGTAGATTGGGTAATGTTTATCATGACATATGACCCAGTCAACCTTTTAGGGTTTACATTATTTGTCTTGAAGACTTGTGGGAGGATTTCAGTCTTTGAATTACTTGTACTCTTTAGTTGCTTATTTATTTTTTATTTAGATATGAATTATGTAGTTTGTTCTTTTCTCAAATTATGTTATTAAACTTAAAAATCTTTGTTATCGAAGTATTCAATATATTAATTATGCATATTAAGAAATTAGATTTGAATTTTGATTAAAATATTTAGTTTAGATGATGATTGGATGCATACATGTCTTTTCGATTTTACATTTAAATATGAAATCATTATTAGAATTGATTTACTTGAAAGGGAATGTCACATGCATAATTGTTAAAATTCTTGTCTAATTATATGTTAATAACAGATATGGCATCAAAAAGTATCATTGCTGACTTAAATAAAGGTGAAAAACTTAACGTGATAATTACGACATCTGGAGTCGTGAAATATGATATGTACTGGAAGAGCAAAATGCTTTGGAAGGTTATAAATCATGTTTTGAATCAACCAGAAGAGGGTAATACTGCACAACATAGAAAGGATCTTGAAGCTTATAAAGCTTGGGAAAAGGCTAACTCCAATGCACGTGGAATAATAGTTAGTTCTGTGGTTGATGACCTCATACATAATGTGAGGAATTCCCTACTGCTCATGCTATGTGGGCACATCTGCGAGGAACATATGGAGGTATGTCTGTTATCCGTCTCCGGGAGTTGACTATCAAATTTGACACTTACAAAAAGCGTCATGATCAAAATATCAAACAAAACCTTAAGGTGATGTCAAACATGATAGCTCAAGTCAAGAGTGCTAGCCATGTTCTTTCATATGAGCAAAAAGTTCAGGCAGTAATTCGATCTCTTCCTAATAATTGGGAACATTTGAAGGTTAACTTGACCCATAATGATAGCATCAAAACTTTTTCCGATGTTGCACGTCATGTTGAACTTGAAGATGAGCGCCTTGGTGCTCTAAGGCTACTTCTAATGCCTTTGAGGTAGAGTCAAGTGATACAAAATCTTCAGGTTTCAAGCACAAGAAAAGCTGGAAAAGAAATGGGAAAGACCAAGAGAATGGAGAAGGACCCTCTAAGAAAAAAAAGAAACCGAATTTCAAGAAAGGAAAATGTTTTTTTCAAGAAGAGAGACAAGACAAAGTGAAGTACTTGCAAAATGTTGGGGCATTTCGCTCGTGAATGCACTGAGCCCAAGAAGGTAGCATTTCTAAATAACGCATCTCTAAGTGCTACATATGTTTCTAGCACTTCTTTACTAACTGAATCTTATCCTATATGGATTGTAGACTCAGGATTCACTGACCACGTGATTCGAGATAGAGAGGTGTTTGTGGAGTTTTGTCGAGTTTCATCTAAATCAAGGTGGATCTACGTAGGAAATAATGCTAGGCTTGAAGTCAAAGGTATAGACACCTGCAAAGTGGACTTGCGTGGTGGTCGTTCCTTGATGTTGCATGACGTCCTATATACTCCAGAGATTCAACGGAACTTAGTGTCTGTGTCTGTTCTCTTAGACGTTGGTTTTGATTTGTTTTTTAGTCGTAAAGGTGTTAGAATAACTCTAGATAATGTTTTATATAGTTTTGGACTTCGTTATGACCGTTTTATCGTATTAGATTGTAATCCTTCAACTTATGACTATTATGTTAACCGTTGTGTAATGACATGTCATTTAAGTAACAATGATGGTGTATTACATGGCATGCTAGATTAGGTAACATAGGGCAAGATCGAATGAATAGGTTGGCAAAAGAAGAGCATTTAGGTTCTTTCACCTAAATTGAAATGCCAACATGTGAAAATTGTCTTGCTGGAAAGAATACACGTAAACCATTTGAAAAGGCTAAGAGAAATGAGTTCCCACTTTAATTAATCCATTCTGATATTTGTGATCCAATGAATGTAAGGGCAAGGTCAAGTGCTACATATTTCATTACATTTATTGATGATTTCACGCGTTTTGGTTATGTCTATATGATTTCTCATAAATATGAAGCACTTGAGTGCTTTAAAAGATATTTGAATGAAGTTGAAAATCAATTAGATAAAAGCATAAAAGTTTTAAAGAACCGATCGAGGACGTGAATATTTGTCAAAACAATTTGAATTATGTACTGAAAAAAGGTATTATCAGACAGTTAATTACTCCTTATACACCTCAACAAAATGGTGTAGCTGAAAGAAGGAATAGAACATTATCACACATGACAAGATCCATGATGGCGCAGACAAATTTGTCTATCTCTTTCTGGGGAGATGCATTATTGATTGCGGCTTACATATTGAACAAAGTGTCTTCTAAGTCACTGTCTTCCACGCCTTATGAACTTTGAACTGGTCATAAAACAAATATGAATGATCTACGACCGTGAGTTTGTGCGGCATATATTAAAGATCTTTTTGGTGATTTTGGTAAACTAAGTCCAAAAAGAAAAAAAATGTATCTTTATAAGGTACTCTGAATGCTCTAAAAGATATGTGTTTATCGATGAACTGGACGATGGAAGTATTACTGTAATTGTATCACGAGATGTTAGATTTTTGGAAAATGTTTTCCCAAAAAGGGTGAAATATGTGAAGTTGAGCCTCTGTATGAAATGTTGAATTTAAAAGATCAGGTAATGTTGTCAAACATACTTGATAATTCAATGAATCAAGAAATGATTCCTGGTCCGAGTGAGAGTTATAAATTTCAAAATCCTAGAGAGGAATCTGAACTTCAAATACGTAAGAGTACAAGAAAAGGTGTACCTAAACGATCTTATGAGATTGAGGATTTCCCACAGAATTGGATGATCCTAATTTTGTAACTGAGGCCTTATCAAGACCTGAAAGGAAAGACTGGTTAAAAGCGATGAAAGAAGAATTAGAGTCCATGAAAACCAATAAAGTTTCAGATCTAGTTGACCTTCCTAAGGAACGTAAAGCTATTGGGAATAAATGGATTCTTAAAGTTAAACGTAAATGGATGGGTCAATAGAAAGACATAAAGAACGATTGGTTGCAAAAGGTTTTACTCAAGAAGTTGGAATAGACTATGAGGAAACTTTTTCACATGTTGTGAAGTTTACATCCATACGATTACTTTTAGTTATTGTTGCACGTTTATATCTAGAATTACATCAAATGGATGTGAAGACCGGTTTAATGGAGAATTAAACGAAGAAATCTACATGGAACAACTAGTTGATTTTGTTGTTAAAGATCAAGAAAAGAAAGTTTGTAAATTAAAATGATCAATTTATGGCCTAAAGCAATATTTAAGGCAGTGGTATCTGAGATTTCATAAGGAGGTGATATCATTTGATTTCACCATGATCGATGAAGACCATTGCATCTATGTGAAAAGTCTAATAGAAAATTTATAATTCTTTCTCTTTACGTAGATGATATTTTATTAGCTGGAAATAATTTGAAGTATGTGAAAACTGTCAAGTTATGGCTTTCAAAATCATTTGATATGAAAGATATGGGTGAAACAGACTATATATTGGGTGTTAAGATCCAAAGAGATCGTTTCAAGAAATTTTTAAGTTTATCTCAAGAAACTTATATAAAGAAAATATTGAAACATTTTCGAATGAATAGTTGCAAATCCATGGATACTCCTGTAGCAAGGGGTGAAACTTTAAGCCTTGAAATGTGTCCAAAGACTGAAAAAGAAAAGGAAGACATGTCTCGAGTTTCTTATTCTAGTGCTGTCAGGAGTTTGATGTATGATATGATGTGTACTCGCCCAGACATTTGTTATGTCGTAAGTCTAGTTAGCAGCTATCAATCCAATCCTGAAAGATATCATTGGAAATTAGTAAAAATAATATTCAGATACCTGAAGGGAACTGTAGATCATACACTGTGTTATAATGAATCTGATTTACTCATAAGAGGTCATATCGATGTTGATTGGGCTGGTGACCGGGATGACAGAAAATCAACATCCGGTAATTCTTTCTTACTAAATGGTGGTGCAATTTCATGGAAAAGTAAGAAGCAAACTTGCACAGCTCTTTCAACAATGGAATCTGAATTTGTGGCTTGTGCGTCTGCAGTACAAGAAGTTGTTTGGCTAAAGAGATTATTTGAGCATTTGAGTATTGCAAAGAATACTAAGGGTCCCATGATTCTATATTGTGATAGTCAAGCGGCTATCGCATACACAAAGGATCCTAAGTATCATAGTAAAATCAAACACATCAACATTAAGTATAACTTTGTGAGAGACGTAGTAGCAAATAGAGAAATAACTTTCAATACATTCCTACACGTGAAATGATAGTTGATTCTTTTACGAAGGTCATCTTTAGAGACTTTTTTGAAAAACATGTTAAGACTTTAGGTTTACGTAAAGTATGATGATATTTCAGTATTGTGAAATGAATTGATTGTTATAATATTCTCTTCTATATATAAAACAATTGAATTTATGTTCAAATGTAGTATGCATGTGATATTTGATTAGAAATAAACTGTGTCGAACAAGTCGCAAGATTGACTCTCTCACACGATCAATCACCTCTTACGTCGAGGAACGTGAAGAGATGAGTTTCACCACCATATTATGACTTATTTTATGAGCCAGAAAAATGTTTCTCTAAGAAAATGAGTTTAAAAATTACTGGAAAAGAGAAACTAGGGTTAAACATCTTGAGGTGTTTAGACCGGGATCTGTATGATGTTGGGTAATTCGGATGATGAGACACATACACCAGAATAAGATAAAAACATTGTAGCACGTGTTTCATACCATGTGTGTCTAGCGATCAACGGATCAATGAAAGAATATTCCCTGCTTCTTCATTGTGTGAGACCCAAAAAAGTTAAAATGACTTTTCAATGAAATACCCTTTGACAGTTTGCTGTTTCTTGAAGTTTCAATCGATGATGCTACTTTAGCATGTTACTAATAGCCATGAATGATTCGGCAATGCAGTGCATGTCTAGGAAAGCAGTTGAATAGGAGCAGATAGATTCAAGTAGAAAGGAAAGACATTAAATGATTAATAAATTTGTATACACAAGCCGGCTATTGCACTAAACATATAAAGTGTAATTGTGTCATTGTGTGTATAATGTTAAACATGAACTCTAGTTAACCTCTTTAAGAGAATGAGGATCGAATAAGTAACTATTGAAGTAGTGAATGAAGTCTGGGGTATTGTGAGTAATGATATTTTTTTTCTTTTAATAATAATGAATTCTTTCCACATGTGATTGAATTCTTATGTAGGGCTTGTAAAACCTTAAAGGTAAACTCTTGATGCTTACAGGTCGCACGAACTATTTTTCGTATGAATTGTTTGTTTAGTTGATGTTATGTTGGCTTGGGTCTTGTCCACCATGTGCGAAGTGGGAGATGTAAGTTTTGGATTTGGGTCGCCATGTGGATCGACCCGACCCGAACCAACCCAAGAAATATTTTTTCTGAAAAAAAAAGAAAGGAGAAAAAGATAAGTATTAATTTAAAAAATGGGTGGGAACAGTTATATAGTAATTGTTCCAACGTTAATTATCACACCTTTTTTAATTAATTTGTTGCTTTTCTTTTCTTCAACGCTTCAGAAAGAAAAAAACAAAAAGAACAACAAAAATCTAAAGATTTAGATTAAAGACACAATAAAATCATTTTGTTTGTGAAACTATCTTTGTATCCTAGTGATTCAAAGAAGGATTATTTGGAGCAAATCATTCAATTCGTGAATTTCATTCCGCTGCAACAATCAAAGGTACACAATGCTTGTATCAAACGTTGTTTAAATACATTCATCATCGTAGTTAACAAATTGCACAGATGCAAGATATTCGATAAATTGTCTCTTAGAAAGATACTGATCTGGAAATGTGAATCTGGGCGAGTGAAAAAATTGCTTAGGAAGGTGAAGTTTCAATCGATCATAATTTTTTATTTGCCATAAAGAATCATACAATCAGATGAAGCAGAGCCATTTACCCAAACACATCTATCGTTATCAGAAAAACTAAACATTTTTGTTATTTTTTTAATTAATTTGAACTTTTCTCTTTGTTTCTGAATATTGTTTGTAGTTTGAATATAAAGGAGAGGAGAGAGGTGTCAATATACTAGTGGTCAACACTTATTTTCCTACTTTATATGTTTACGTTCACATTTACATAAAATTTCAAAATCGAACATGTTGTTGTATTTTAAAAGTCCTATATCTTAATATTATAACAATCACCTCTTTACATAACTTGATGGTATTGTATATACTATATATATGTATTATATAGTTAGTTAGGAGTGATTTTTTTTTCAACGCAATCGCTATCATATTCTCTCTAGAAGGAATGATATTCAACTTAAGACTCTTTGCTTCCCACTTATAATTTGATGATCCTCGTCACAATTCACAAGCGCTTAATTAATTATTTTCTTTATCCCAATTTATGTAATGCCATTAAATTCTTACAAATGGACATTTTTGAAGTGTGACTAGTTTCACTAGAAAAAGCGACTTTAATCTTAAGAAATTAGATGGATCATTCAGAAGCTTTTTTAGAAATAGTTTTAATATACCTCTCGTTATACTTTTGGATCAAATATATCTCTCTCATTATAGTTTCGGTTTAAATATACCCCTCTCATCATAATTTAACACAAATATACCCTTAATTTTAATGGAAAGACACATGTCAAACTCAAAATTAAATGAACCGCCCCAATTCTAAATACCTATTATTATTATTTTGTTGAAACCGACCCGTTTAACTGGATCCAATCAATTTTATTTTCATTTTATTTCTTTTTTCAATATCCAAACCACCAAAAGCTTGTACTTTTACAATTTACAGTGGGTTTCATTTTCTTTTTCATATTTCTTCACTATTTTTTTCATTTGATTATTTGTTTGTTGAACAATAACAAAGACGATTCTGAATTTGAAAATTAAGAAGAAAAGAAGAAATGAAAATAAAATGACTTGGGTCCAGTTAAACGGGTGGGTTTCAACAAAAAATTAAGTATTTAGAGTTTGGGCGGGTCGTTCTTTTTTAGCTTGACATGTGTTCGTCCGTTAAAATTAAGGGCAAATTTGTGTTAATGTATGATGAGAGGAGTATATTAAATCGAAAGTATAACGGGAGAGGTATATTTGGCCCGAAAGTATAACGAAAGGTATATTTAAACTATTTCTAATAGTATATGGATATATTTGATTTTTTCCCGCTTTTTTTTATCATTTATTTTATGAGGAAGCGATACTATTAATCTAAAATTTATATTATTTTGATTGTTGTCCAAATCAATCTTAATCGAATGGATAGGGTCAATCTTTTAAGAAAAAAAATAAAAAAAAATCACCACATATATGTGATAAGTCCTATTTATACGATGAGTACGTATGACAAATAGTTGAGCTATGTGTAGTGCTGGCAATTTCAGCCCATTTTTTACTGACCNTGTAATCAGGTTGCATATTTCCATTGGCGTATGGTGTTGTTGACACCGAAAATGACTGCTCGTGGACATGATTTTTCGAACAATTCAAAAATACATTTGGCGAGAGAAAAGATATGTGTGTTGTATCAGATAGAAATGAGAGTATTATGAAGAGTGTGAGGATTGTGTTTTCAAATGTACCTCATTATGCATGCATATGGCATCTTTGGAAGAATGTATGTGGCAACTTCAAAAAGGAGCAGAAAGACCCTAAGTGATCTATTCTACTCTATGGCCAAGGCATATAGAAAAGAAGAATTTAATAAATTGATGGCTAAGGTTGATAGAGTTGATCACAGGGTTAAGGAGTACCTTGAGGATGCAGGGTATGAAAAGTGGTCAAGAGTTCATGCAAAAGTAAATAGAGGTAGAATGATGACTTCGAACATTGCAGAATGTATCAATGGTTGTCTTGTTGAAGCACGACAATTGACTATATTAGAATTCTTGGAAGAAGTTAGAATTCTATTTGGTTCTTGGCAATGCAAAAACAGAGAAGTAGCCTCATATACAAAAGACACATTAGGGAGAAAATTTGAAGAATTGTTTATTATAAACGCGGCTAAAAGTTCAAAGATGAATGTATGTATCATTATATATTATTTTATATTATATGTATCTAATTCATTGTATCATTCTGCAGTTTGAACATGATTTATTTAAAAATAATCATATATTTGAATTTTTTAACTGTACACATGTTGTTCCATCATCTGAATTTATTTTCTCGATTTATGAAGCTGGAAGAAGATACATTGTTTGTCTTGAGCGTAAAGTATGTTCTTGTGGTAGATTTCAACTAGATGAGATACATTGTTCACATGCAATCTATGTATTGACAGAAAAGAATGTCACAGATAGGTATTCATATTGCTGTGATTACTACAAGCCTAATGCATTGGCAAAAACATATGAGATTCCAATGGTACCAATGCCAGATAAGGAAGATTGGTCAGCTCCTAAGAATGTGATAGCTGAAACTGTGTATCTACCTAGATACAGACGATTATCTGGACGACCAAGAAAACGAAGAAGAAAGAATGCAGATGAAAAAATTACAGTGAACACAAATTGTTGTGGACAATGTGGACAAGAAGGACACAACATAAGAACTTGTACTTTCTTCCCAAAAAAGAGAAGTGAAATAGTCGAAATGTTTTTAAGATATTAATATTTTTGTTGAATAATTTTTGACGTAAATAGTTATCATTTTCAGTATTGATTACATTTGCTATTTAATCATTGATGGTTTTGAAAAAGAAACTTATTAATAACTTGTGTTAAGTAAATTTTAAGTTACACTTTTGATTATAAATACTTTGTTATTATTTGTGTTGAAAAATACATTTGTGTCAATATTTATTTTGTTAAATAAATTTTGTAATTCTTATGTTACACTATGAGATATCTTTATTTTTTATAAAAATAGATTATTGGGTAACGTAAAACACGTGATACATGTGTGTTAGCTAATGTATCATGTATTTTTAATTCAAAAACAATTGTTGAGGTTACTGTATAATTTACAATGACTAAATCATGTATCATGTAATGTATACTTCATAAAATGTTACTGGACTTTATCGTTATGTAACGCCATAATATGTCTGACATTTAACTTTTTCTAAGCAAAAATACTTGTTCCATAATGTATCAAAATAAAATAAAGCTTCAGGAAAATTGACAAAACAAGGAAGATAACAGTAAAATCATCTAACTACTTGTTCCATAATATATCAAAATAAAATAAAGCTTCAGGGAATTGACAAAACAATGAAGATAACAATAAAATCATCAATCTACTTGTTCCATAATGTATCAAAACAAGAAAGATAACATTAAACATTGGTTATGCACAGATACTACTCTATGTGAACCAGATATACTTCTGGTGGTGGTGTGACTACGCCCTTAGATTTTGGTGGATCATCATTCTCACTAACGTATCCACACTTAGCCTTCTCGCTGCCATAACTCCACAGCAATTCTCCATATCTTTGGCGTAGGTATCCAGGACAAAAATCAGCAAATGATACTTTGATTTGGTCATTCAAATACTCGGCAAATGCAATAACATATAACCCACAGTCTCTACAAAAATGCAGAATATAAATCATAAACTTAAATGATACATGATTAAAAACAAAAAAATCAGAATACTTACAGGCTATCACTCTTCTGTTGTACAATGTCTTGTGCAAATTCAATCATGAAAGGAACTTGAGGCTCTAAAAGTGAACCAGTAATGTTGTCCTTGTACGCATGACAATCACCAAAGTTTGTTCGCTCAGTTTCTTCAATGAATCCACTGTCAGTAGGTAAGAAGGAAGCATTTTAGACAATATTTTTATCTCATGCGAAACTATTTTTTCCTTGAGCATATTGATAAGTCAAACACTCTTATCACCCTGTTTTTCAATTCAACAACCGCCAGCACCCAATCCCAATGAAATTCTTTATCGCAGTTAATCGAGATTTAGACCTCATCTACAAGATGCCATGGTAAAGCAGCTAGGATTTCAAAACCTTTGATGATGTTGATTATTGATCTCTCATATACAGATACAACTGAAGCGCGATCAATATGTTATTGGGTACTAAGGATATCATCATCATTAGCCATGTAATACCTATCATAACAATTTTTGATATGTTACATGAACGAGCAATGGGTTGTTGTGTATCTGTATTGATCCATGCTGCAGAGTTTTAATTTTTTACGAAGATAGTAAAAAATTACATCGATGTGCTATAAAAAATATGAAAAACAGAATCAGAAATAATATACTTCTAAACAAAATAGAATGATATAATGATATATTAAATATTGATCTTAACTTTTACTAGTTTAATATTATGATACTTCAATTGAATGTATCTGTTAAAAAATGGTTTTGGTTATATAATATAAGTTCTGTAGGTGATACATTGAATTTCATCAGAATATCATGTATCATGTTATAATAATATAAGTGTATCTGATACACATTTGATAATTAGCTTAAGAAGTTTACCTCATCAGTCTAACATTTGTTTGGTTGTGACATGGTATAGAACCAATTCTTATTCATTGGAAAAGCAACCAAAGTCCATCATCATAAATTCAAAAGAAGATGATTTTGATCTGTATGTATTGTATTTATCGTCTGATGGGTTCCTACATACATGATACATAACAGTGACTATATGTGTGTGATACATAACAGTGACTTAATGACATATTGTAGACAATGTATCATCAATTGGTTATATCAAAATAAATGAACCCAAATATTTAAAAATATATATGTATAAGACTTACTTATTGTCATGATATTTTAGGAGCCCCCTTGACAACCACTTCATATAATCATCAATAAGTTTCGACGAAACTTGATTTGTAATGTCACATCCTTCAAATGGGAAATGTGAACGAGCAACATCTTTCAATTTCTCTTTTTCCTTTTCGCTTGACCCAAAAGAAGTACAATATGGAGATTGAATATTTCTCGAAGGCATTCTGTTTCTAGGCGCAGGAGTGACTGAATCGCTTTTAATTCCAATCTTGGTTATTGGAATGTCAGTGGGTAATTGACTATCAGTCAACAAGTATTGGCTGCTAGTTAAATTATGTGAATTGTAAACATACAATGGTCTAACAGTAATAGAATATTTTTTCATATCTTTGATAAGTGCATCTATTGCTTCTTGAGTTGATGGTGATATTGTTGTTTATGTGGAAGAATCCTGTAATAATATCATAATTTTTTTGGTAAATTTGTATGTAATGAAAGTCTGTGTCATAAAGTAAAATTGAAAAATCTATCGATGTATCCATTGTTGTTATATCTGGTAAAACGTGAGGGACTTTTTTTTTGATGAACAGTTCAGCACCATCTTGATCCATGATAGGTTCATTTAAATCTTGGTGCGATTAATGTGCTTCACCATCCTGAATATAGGCATGTTTTATGTATCATATGTATAATCAATAAACAATGTATCATATATAAAAAAGTGATAATGTATCAACAAAAATTAAAATGTACAAATTCTTAGGAACTGATACCTTGTTAGGATAATTGGCTTCGGCATCAACATGCGTACTTTGATATGTAGGAACTGTTACCTTATAAGGATCGTTGAGTTCTGAAATCCTTCATTTGTTGTTCGTTACTGGTAGTATGATCAATCTATATTTAAATTTTGAATAGTAGAAGTGTTAATATAATTTTTGCTAATACATTATTTAACATGACGATGATTATAAAAAATAAATATATATCTGTTGAATGAGATATAAGATTAAATTAAGTTAAATTAATCAACTTAACTTTACATACATGATACATAACAGTGACTATATGTGTATGATACATAACAGTGAGTAGATGTGCATGATACATAACATTAACTTAATGAAAAATTATATACAATGTATCAGAAACATACCTTTGGAATAACATTGACTTGTTGTTCACCCTCATTAACAGAAACAACAACACCATCCTCAGCTACATCCCCCGCATCGTCAGTGACTTGATGTTCACCCTCGTTAACGGAAACACCAACGCCATCCTCAGCTATATTCCCCGCATCTGTTCACCATCGTTACCAGAAACACCAACATCATCCTCAGCTACACCACTCATATCATCAAGATCAATCCGTATTTGTGGAGATGTTTGTTTCTCAAACTCAAATGTGCTTGAATTATTTTCAACATTGATGTTTTCCTTGCATCGAGATTGCATCAAATGGGAGTGGTTTTCCTTTATCAATATAATCAGTTCCTCAAATTTTTTGTCAACCTGTGAATTATAAATACATTTAAGGTAAATATATAAATTACATTTGAGTAAAAAGTTCAAAATAATTAACTTACGTAATTTTTCAAATGATCTTTCAACTCTTCAATATCTGGAATTACATAGTTAACTTTCTGAGAATCTGCAGAACCATGTACATCAGCAGTCGGGGTCGGAGGCACGTCAGGAATAGAAACATGTATATCAGCAGTCGGTGTCGGAGACACATTTGATTGATCAGGCTGACTGGGTTCTGAAACCTTTGTTTTATGTTTAACCACTTTTTTTCTTCTTTTTGGGGTGGTGGTGGAGATGTATCAGACACTCTAGAAGATCTCCTCAATAACTGCTCGGGAGGTTTGGTGGAGAAATCATCTCATTTTCGTCATTTGGTTGTACTAAGGGTGGTGAAGAAGGAGGAGCGTGTTAAGCTTCAACTAAGTCAAAAGTTTCAAGTTCCTCCGTTGTTGGGACAATGTTTAAACATGCATTCTGAATGTATCACAACACAGAAAATAATTTAAATGTTAAGACAAGACATAATGTATCACAACACAGAAAATAATTAAGACACAGCACAATGTATCACAACACATAAAATAATGATATTAAGAAAACAAACGTGAAACATTTTCACAGTAAAAAAGGATTCAATTTTACCTCTTGGAAAATGCTAGACATAAGCATTTCAAACTTTGCCTTATCAGACACAACTCTCCAATTGCACATTAATGGAATGACATTCCGTTATTTGACAGCAATTTCATAATTTAACTGGGACGCACATTCGTATATCTATACGTTAAGTGCATACGGCAGTCCATACAATCGATACAACTTTTTGCTAACATCGAAATCATGTCTAAGTGAACTGATGAGCTTTGAGAATGAAAGCTGCCCCCAAGGATAATCTCGATATCTACCATTTTCAACTATTAGAAAATCCACAATAGATATAATTGTATTATCATGATTAGCCAAAATGAATGTATGAATAAAGAACAATATAGACATTTGGAGTGAATCCTGATCGTTCTCCCAGTTGGCCGTCTTAAACCGTTGGACTAGTTGATACTTGGTAACACTATTCACTGCACCGGGAAAATACTTTTGAAATAGCATACAAGGAGTTGATTCTGAGTATTGGAAATCATTGGTATTGCCTTTGACTTTAAGTCCAGTTATTATTGCAAATTCATCTATACCAAATTTCAGGATACACCTATTTGCATGTTTAATATGCAACTCATTAGAGTTGCCTTGTTCCAACTCTAACAACATCAAGCACTTAGTGATTTGACCCTGAAAATTACATTTAGTATTAGCTAAAAAGGGTCCGAATATTGTAGCCCTAAACAGTTGGAATACATGCTCCTCTATAGATTCTTGAAAATCCTTCAGAAAATTGTTGTTAAAATTGACAGCAAACCTTATGGGATGTGTTAGTATCTTTTTTATCTTGTACTTGAGTGGTTGCAATTTAAAAAAAATACAATTTTTAATGATATTGAATATACATACTCAATAAAACAACAAATTCCTTTCTAATACATGATATCAATTTTCAAAGATTCATGATACATAACAAAACATCGCTACACATTTAATTCATGTATCATTGAATCGACTAAACACCATAACACACTAAATCGATATGCATCAAACATACTGTCTGATATATGATAACAGTTTTCAAAGACACATGATACCTAAAAAATATCTGATACACATTTAATTCATATATCTGGAATCGACTAAACACTATAACACACTATAACGATATGTATCAAACGTACTATAATTTTCAAAATAATTTTAAGGAAGAATAAAAAAGACATATCCTAAGAAATGTGGGTCTGATAGTAACGGTTATTGATATTTTTCTCTTTTTGGGGGGTATTTTTGCAATCTTTGATTTAGAGGATTCCGGAATATCTTTGTTTGGCTCCTTCCTCAAATTCAAAGGATCATGCAAAGACTTTTTTCTATTTTCTTTCCAATCTTCATCATCAGAATCATATATCCTTTGATTCGTAACAGGATCCATATATATGAGAGAAGATAACGATGAACAAGAGTAAATATAAAAGTAAAAAACTGACTTTAAGTTCAGATGAGTAAGAAGAAAAGAAGAATCCAAGAATAAACGGATGTATCATACGGATTTCAGAAAGTGCAATTTTGAATTTTGAAATTCAAATTTGCAGATTTATGTTGTTAAGAAACGTGTTTGATTGTGAGAGTAATAATTTGAAATTCACAATTGATATTGAGTGTATTTATGGATAAAAAGGATTTAGTTGATTGAGTGTAGTTATGTGTAAAAAGGATTCAGTTGATTGAAGAAAAAATAGGCATGACATAGGGATGAAACGTGTGTCAGATGAGAGAGAGTGCTCTGTATCTACAATATTATGATTACAAAACAAAAAAGGGATTTAAGTAATTTTTTAAAAAAAGTAGAGAAAACTAGAGAATGATAAACTTATAGTTGTGTATTTAAGTTATTTTTCCTTATTTTATTTTTTTAACTATATTAACTCCCAATTAACAAACAAGTAAATGTAGTTAATATTTGATGAATAATTAAGAGTGAGATAGCAGCAAATATTAAATTAAAATTTGATAAAAGTTATTTTGGATATTTTTCATATACATCTGCTAAATTTTTACTGTTACATTTGATTCGTAGAAAGAAGAAAAGGATTTAATTAATTAAATATGAATATTGTGATAAAATATTTATGATAATCATTATTTTTTAAGAATAATTAAAATTCAAATTGGACAAGTAAACAATGTATTAATTTTCTTTTGACTTGTATGTACTTCCGCTGTCTATATCTACTTGTCAAATATTTTCTAATTTGATTTCTCTTTTTTCTTGTCATTTTTAATGAATCAAGGACAAAAAAAAATTCTTCCTATTATAGCCTCAATTTATTAACATTCAGTTAAAGTCTTTGAAAATTATAGTGAATAAAATATGTTTAAGACTCTACCAATTAATAGGAATAAAATGATATATCAAGTATTATTTTCTTAATAGGTCTGTCAAGTCAAAATTTGACAAATTTAAATGAACTCAGAAAATATATGTTTGAAGAGTGTCAATTTACAATATTTAATGCTCCATAAATATATTCTTACCGCATGACCTCAAAAATAACATAAATAGTATTCTTCATTCATATTTATATGTCGTCCTTACTAAAAATATATGGTTTTTAATATTTGTCATTTCACAAAATCAACGCATAAATGATATTTTTCTTTCTAATTTACTCTTTGAAAGTTGTTAGTCTTGAAAGTATACGTTTGTCCAACATAGAAAAACTAAGTAATTAATTCATTTTCATTGGTCAATTAGTTAATCAAAGTAAATTAATTTATATTCATTTATTGAAAATTTGACTTCAAAAACATTAAACAAGGATACAACGAGAAACTTACTTAATTTCTTAAGGGACATAAAATCTAAAATGATGACATCTAAATAAAAACGGAAGGAGTCGTAGGGTAGTAGCAATAGTGATGTTCATTCGTAGTTCAAAATTTAAATTTAAGTGGAGTGATATATGTTAATGGAATAATTACTCGGCATCAAGGAGAAAGAAGCAGTGTTTCAGTGAAAAGACTGTTCAATTACTATTTGATTTACAATTGGAGTATATATACTTTGATGGTATCAGTTGTGGTTTAGTGGATAGAAAAAGGGGAGCCAGTCAGATAAATGATTTGAAATGTGGGCTCAACCAGAATAAATATATTGTGTTGAATCCAATTTCTATAAATACTTTATCTAATGAATCAATTTATGTAGTATTCGCTTGTTTAAACATCTTTTTTTTTTCTTTTGTTGGTGGTCCAAATAAAGGAATAAATATTAAGGTCCCAAAATTCTTAACAAGTGAGGTGAGGGCATGGAGGGTGTCTGGTTAATTCTTTGAAGGTATTTAAGAAAAGCATGTTCATGAGGTCCCAAAAACACAAATTCTGCAAAATGTAATTTCTACTTTCTTTCATTTTCAGATACATGTCTAGTTTTTCATTAAGAGTGTGTTTGGTATGAAGGAAAACATTTTCTGGAAAATGTTTTTCAATTTTCCCATGTTTGGTTGGGACAAAAGTTTTGGAAAATGTTTTCCAAATCAACTTATTTTCCTCAAAATTAAGAAAAATGACTTCCCTTCAATAATTAAGGAAAACATTTTCCAAAAACTCTCCTCCACTTTTAAATTACATTTTTTGGGGAAAAATATCAATTTTAAAAAAATATTTTCAATTTCAAAATTTTATTTTTTCACCCCCTGACCCCCCCCCATCCCCACCGGTCAGCCCCCCCCCAACCCCACCATCTCCCCAAAAAATTAATTTGGCTTTTATAAAAATATTTTTAACTTCAAATTTTTATTTTTAAACTTCTACTCTCCCCCCTCCCCCCCGGCCAGCCCCCCACCCAACCCCAACCCCCAAAAAATTAATTTTGTTTTTTAAAAATACTATCAACTTCAAATTTTTATTTTTTCACTCCTACCCCTCCCCTGCCCCCCCCCTACCCCACCCCCACACCACCCCAAAAAAATAATAATTTTGTTTTTAAAAAATATTTTCAATTTCATAAATTATTTTTTACTCTAGTAAAAATAAAAGATGTCCCTCAAAAACATTTTTCATTCATAAATCAAACACTAAAAATTATCTCCGAAAAATATTTTCTACTCACCAACCAAACATGAGAAAATAAGTCCAAAACCTACTTATTTTCCAGGAAAACATTTTCCATGGAAAACAATTTCCTCCATACCAAACACACCCTAAATTATATTATTGGAAATTCAACTACAAACTTGTCATATCCACATTCCACCCAATGATTATATATGTATCTTCTTTTTAGTAGTATTGTTTGCTTCTTACTTGGATGTGTTAAACAACACTCATCCTTTCAAAAATTACACTATCTAACACAATAGCAATTTTTAGTTTTTATTTGTATAACTATTTTTTCTTTGTTGCAGTATGTATATACCCCTATACATTATTATAAAATACATATAAACTCATAAATAATGTATTCACCTTGTATAAAAGTGTATAATGTGTAACTAACTACAAAGATCTAGTTGCACATTCTTGTTCAAAAACTATTTAAACCTCCACAAGTGACTTCAAATTTTATAGAAAACCTCCATAGATTATTTTCTTAAATCTACACAACACCCGCAATCTATTGTACTCTTCGAAGACGATGGAAAAGCTCTAGCAGGGGGAGTATCTAAATCAAACAAGAAATAAGTCATAATAACTAGAGAACAACACTTTTACAAATCAATGTACAAATTAAAATCAACCTTGGTATGATTTCCATAAGACAATAGTTGAGTTCAATATTTCTGTTTCATTACATAATGAAATGTGGACAGAATACAAAACTTTTACACCCCATCACTATTACTTTGCCCTATATATTCCTGATAAAAGAATGTTGTTGCTGCTGCTCTTTGCACCAAAACAAATACAAAATTTGACTACTTGCTGACTCTGAACCTTATGCTATTGGAATTACAATTATAAACACAGAAGAAGAAGAAGAAAATATTTTACAGCAATCTATATTTGGTATTAAAAAATTGAAAGGGAATAAGAAGAATGAATATACAACAAATTGAATATATCCACCTAGGATATTTTCAACAAATCTGTAACTATAATGCAAGAAACCCTCGAGGTTCCTAGGCCTCACTCGTGTAAAAATGGGAAGGCTGGATGCTCGATAAGTTCTGTTGCAGGTTTGACATCTGCAAAATCCTTTACTTGAAGTGATTCTGAGACTTCATCAATAGAGAACGGGATGCTGCATTAAAAAGATATGTATCGGTTATACCTAAGGTTATCAAAGGATTACACTTGAGGATGTTTACATGTATCAGTACAAACTCTAGCCTTCAGGTTTAAGTGATGTGAATCCTTGCTGGGATAAAGGTTAAAGCAAAAAATTTACGAATAATTCCTTCTTTCCGCTTATCCCTTACAGACTAAAATATTATTTGAGCAATTAATATCAGTTGAGGAGGAAATTCAAATAAATTGAACCTCTAGAATATCAGCCGATAACTAACAAAGTCTGAACTTTCAAACATCTTTCCTTCCAACTAGTATACATCATTTATAGATTTGAGTTTAACCTGAATAGAGAATTTTTTTCCTAGAGACCAGAAGTTAAAAAGTAACTTGATACTTTTTGTTATAGGCACAAACAACAGGAAACTAGCTTATTTACTTAATACTTCTATATATATGGGGAAGGAATCATCCTTTGACTTCTCATTTCTGGAAGTATTGTTTATAACATAATAATTCTGGTCACAGTTTCAAGTCCATATCAGAAAGAATTCTAAGCTTATCTTCACCCCTAATGTCCATTAAACAGATCCAATATCGAAAAACACTTCCATCTGCTCAAACTCAATAGCTCACGAAAAATAGCCATGAACTTGTTCGTTCTTAATCAACCAATGGATAAAGGGTAAAGAACTAACACTTAAAACATTTTTTCATATTTCCAGTCAATATTTTTGTTCAAAAAGAAAAAGAGCTAGATGTATGTAGAAGCATTGAAAGATGTCCCCTCTTTTTTTTTTAAGTTGAAAAAGCTCATGGAAAGATAAACATTGAAAAAGCTAATATATAAGCAGAAAGAGAAGGTAAGGACTATTTATGCCTCAACTCAAGGATAAGTACTAACATAACAGTGGATCTGGCAAATTTCAATAACAGAAAGTTGTCATTGACAATTTGAATACAAGTTTAAAGAAGAAAATAGATAAGTCTCAGATAATTTACTGACAGAAGTGTACAAAAGCTGTGTAAAGCACAATTTGTAAGTCAAGTGAGTGGAGCGAGTTAATTAAATTTCCACAAACAAAGAAGACTATGACCGCACAGTAATCACTGTAGTTGACTTCCAGAGATCTATTTGTTGGGGGAGCAAATAATTATACACCTCTGCTTTTAATTACACAGGGAATTTGAATGACTGAAACAGGTTAATTGTCAAACCAATATCACTAACCAAAGAAGTTTTCAACCAGCGATAATAAGGAGGGAAAATCTTGATTGAACTAATTACCATCCCAAGAGACCAAAAAACAGATTAAGTTGGGCAATGTAACTCCAAATACTGCCACCCATTTTTCCACGTCATTTTTCCTCTTAATCTCAAGAACGTGATTTTTGTTTATCAAAGGACCTAAAATCATTTCATCAAGTTTTTGTTTGAATTTGATGATTTCTGCAGATTAAGTTGGGTCGGTCTCGCAATATTTTATACAAAAAAGGAAGTGGCGTTTTCTGGAAGTGGCTCTGACCACAAGCTGAGGAAGTTGGAGTTGAACTGGGTTTGGGGCAACTGTAAGAAGAAGAATGCCATTTTCCCAACTCTTGTTAGGATAATATCGCTTTTGATTGAAAAATATGGTGTTTGACAGGAAAATATGGTGTATTCTGTCCATAAGCTGTATTACTGGCATTCTTTATCACTCGCGCGCATTGAGTTAATACTCTCCGTCCCACATCAGCAAATAATGGGGAAGATAATTCCACTACACAAGCTTGGGGATCATAGGACCCCTATACAAACTGATGGTGTGTAGTTGGAAAAAGAGGGCAAGTTGAAGTGAGTAATTTTTAAACAATCAAGTGTTTGTATGCTGTATGTCATACCTTTGGAGATACCAAGTTTTCAATAAGAGGGCAAGGTAAAAGAACAGGGTACGGCGAGCGAAAGAAAGAACAGCAGAGATTAGATGATCATGTTTCTTGTCCAATATTTGACTCGGAGGATGACAAAAATTCACAACACGGAGGATAGTTTCTCACCTTGAATTATCATCCAGTAGAAAAGAGTTGCTCTCGGCATTGTTTGAGTCCTCTGTCATTAACACTCTCATGCTTGATATGACCTGTAAGAAGAGAGAAGGGAAATTCAAAAGAAATTGAACTGTAGGTTGAAAATGTACTGGGACTGGAAATCCAAAAAAAAAATGTAATGTGGGACTTCAATAAGAGAGAAGCCATCAGTGTGCATATATCTTACATCCGGGGAAACACTTCGTGTATTATAGTTGTCATCCCAATAGAGCGTACAGATTCTGTAAAGTTGCTGGACACTAAGAATCTGCAAAAGAAAGAAATTTAGAGAGAGAGTACATATAGTGTTGTATGTTTAACTCAAGTGAATAAAATAAGAGGAAAATTTGACAAAGAACTCTTTCAATCTAAATGGCTAAGTGGCAAACAGAAAAGAAGACTATTTACAGAACAAATGTTGAAAAGGAAATGAGACTTACAGGACACAAGTCATTGGTGATTTCATCATAAGATATTCTATACTTCTGATGAATAACCTGCGGACAAGTAACAGGAAAGGGAAATTGCATCAGTTGTTGCAACACATAAAAACAAACCCAAAAAATTATATTATCAATTCTTAGTTGCAATTTACATCTAAAATTGTAGACATGAACAAATTCTAAAAGGAAGAAAGAGCAATAATTATCTGGCAACAACCAAGTCTGTGACAGCAGCAATGCTACAGAAGAAAATAAGAACTAGTAAGGAGCTAAAACGCTTGAGAAACTTTCAGTAGCTTAGTCCAGCACAACACATTCAACTCTGTATAAATTGTCAAGGGACTTTGTTACAGGATTAACCATGCCTACTTGCTGGAAACTTTCATGGAACTACTTGTATGCTGGGATCTTTCCCATCACTTTAGTAAATTATTAGCATCATCAAAAGAATTTCACGTGAAACTTGAAAAAACTAATTTCGACAATAATCCAAAAGATCAAGGCAAAATCACACATAGCGTTAGTGCAGATAAAGAAAAGAATTCAAAAAGTGATATCCAAATAAAATAATAAATGAGGGCACATATATAGGAAGGGCAACCATTTAAGGCAACTCAGCCTCCTTCAACACTACCAAGACCTTCAGAGTGTGTCGCAAGTTAATACAGCTATATTTCTAGCAACGATGAAAGAAATAATCATCACAATTAACATACCAAGAACCCAACTGCTTGTCTAATATGTTTGAGTTCATCCCAAGAGGAACCTGCATACTGCAATAAAAGAAGAAAAAAGAAATGAGTTCAATTCTTTTCAATAAAGAGACATGAGTAGCAATGTGTACAATTACAAACATGCCGAACTTACCTCTTCTTTTGCTTGGCAGCACCATAGCTCTAACTCAGCTAACCCAGCTTTAACATATTCCCCATTACTGAATGTACAACACTCTCTTCGGAGAAGAAGACTGCAAATTGAAACATGTAGCTGAATGAACATTTGACAACTGGCATATAATAAGAACACAACTTAGAATAACAAAATTCACTCACCTGTTAAACAGTTGTACATTAATGTAAGAGAATGTCTGAGTAAATATCTTTTGAACAAGAATTGGAGGCACCTAAAAGAAACAAAATTTAGTTTTAAAATGTTACTCCACACATCCATGGATATATATAAACTGCAAGCATCAGCTTTTCTTGGAAATTTGGTAAAAGAAAAATGTAACGAGATCCATACAAAATTTTCTTTCAATGTACAGAGAAGAGAGTTGAGGCATTCAATAATCCTCTGCCAATGATTTGTCGAAGAGTCTTTGCCAAAGGATCTTCCAGTTCTCAGACTTCCTTTGGCAGTCCTTGGTGCCTGAATTTCAACATATTACTATTGTTAGGTAGAAGCAAGGCTACAATTGACAACCAACTCAGCCCACAAAGCTACTAAAAGAAAAATCTTGTGATAAATTTGAAGAATCTCAAGAACCAACCTGAAAAGAGAAGAAGCAGATATATAGATATATATATCTAAGCTTATGTTCTAGGCAACAAAACTTCAATTCTTCAGTCAAATATGTAATCAAAAGAAGTTTAAAGTACATAAGCTTAGATACTCAGTTTCTCCATAACTCAAATGTTCAACTGCACGGCTATAGAGATTGTGTGAGAAAGAAGGGATGGTGCCTTCCTTTGTCACAGTAGGACCGACGGTTAGTACCTCTTCACTAGCGAGGAGTTCCTGGGAGATAGCCCTGGTTGGTGTGCCTCAGAAGTCATGAGTGCTTGTCTTTGTGCGCACTGAAGTGACTCATATATTTAATGCTAAGGGAGGTGAGATTTGAGTCCGTTCAAAGCATCTCATAAGTAGGTGTGGTAACTGATTGTTTATGTTAACATTCATATCACCTTCAGCAGCTTGCATGGCACTAGCAATACCTATTCATTGATAGCATCCTTTATTTTTGTTTTGATAAAGGTAATATTTCATTGATAGCGTCCTGTTGGTTTATTATTTGCTAGGCACAATGGTTTAGCCTTAAAGTAACATTGACACGTTATGCAAGTCTGCTCTAACACCCGACAAACATCACCAGAATATTACCTTATCACCAAATCAATGCAGGTCTGCTCCGGCTTGATTAATTCCTTTATCTTTACAAAATGTTAATCACTATAACTTACAGCTAATAATTGTTTTCTTTGGTGAGTTATAAATATTATTGTACGAAATAACCTAAAATGTTACAAATACATGCATCTCATTTCAGATGAGCTTATTTCTCGAGTCTTAGATCATCAAGTAATAAAAGAACAAGTATACAGGTTTATAGGGATATGTTGATCTTTTATAATAACTTGAGAGATGGATAACATTCTTTATTGAATTAGAGCTATACCGGATAACCAAAAAAATCAGAAAGCATGTCCCAAGCACTATTTGTGAAAAAATACAATTTGTATGGCTAGAGCGAACTATCCTTCTTTTTCCCTTGGTACATTCTAAGGAGTAATATTGACAAAAAGGGAGAAAACGTATGCATCAAAAGAGAATTTTACCACATGACCTGGCTTACTCATGATCAAATTCAAAGGGTATACTAACTAAATGCTTCAAGACTTGATATATGTATACCGCATGAAATATGAGTGATGTGACGAGTATTATATTATGTTCCCTTTTTCTCAAGAGGATGAAAACCCCTACTAAGTAATTCATTTGACAAGGGAAACCAAAACGAAAAAAGAACTTTCAGAATGTTGACCATTCTCCTGAAAAACACGACAAAGAAAAATGAAGAGGATTTCCTGTATAGAATCCGACCTAATACCCCATGAGACACAATATTTCGAATATTTATTAGCAATTAAGCAACAATCTCTAAGAGCATCTTAAACTTGGGGAAGTGGTAAGCCAAAAAAAAAAGCAGAACTCTTACAAATGCAGTAGTGGATTGCTGAGAGAATATTTCGACAAACCTGGATGCATAAGGAAATGAGTGATCCCAATTCCTTCTTCAAGTTATCTCTAATAATTCCATAAATCTTTTCAACATATGCTGTAAGCTGCTGCTTGAAAAGCAGAGCAGGGTATTTTGCTTCAACTTGACGCACGACCAATGCAGCTGCAGCTGCAGCAAGGTTGACAGCAGAAGGCGACGAACGAAAGCCCTGAAAACAACACAGCATAATCAGAAAGAGCAGCCATGAGAGTCAAACTACTATAGCTACTACTCTTGAAAGGACTACAAATAAGCTTAAACAAGGAACAAAAATTCAAAAACTTCAATACCATTGTCATTCTCCCAAATAGAGATGTCGGAGGTTGTGGTTTGCGGGTAGGAGTTGCACCAACTGAACCGCCTGGTTTCAGACTTTTTTGGATTAAGAACAACAAAGTTGAGGTATTCGACAGCCAATACGCCATGTGATCGTTGCTTTCTTGATTCTGCAATCAGCAGATACTTTGTTATGCTTCATGTTAATCACAATGGTTCTAAATGCGGCATCAAACTTCAAATATTTGACAAAAGAAGGTTGCGCTCCTTCTTCCCCTGTATTCAGTGTCTCATGGATGATGATTAAAACAATTCAGAAGAAAGCGCAAACTGACAGATACTTTTCCTATTCCAGGCTTTAGTAATGATGGAAATTATGTTGAAGTTTACTACACAATGATATTCCTATTCCATGTTTCATTGATGATTGAAGTTGCCTCTAAAACTTAACATTAAGTTAAAACTTAAATGTGATGTATCAGGTTTATTTCGTATGGAAAGACATCAATTCATAATTCTGATCGGGTTTGAATGTCTAATAAATTTAAAATCTGGAAGCTTCTACTTCAGTTAAACTAGCAAGCAATTCTCCAGCAAAATAAAACATAAGGACTTCCTAAACCAAGAAAGTATTTCACATTAAAATGTAACGTCCTATAGTTGTTGATGATGATTGGACGGACAATATAAAGCAGCTAAGTGAATTATACAAATATAGGCGAAAATATAATATTCAAAAGCTGCAGCTAATACTTTCTGCAATTCTCACGCAGAGACGCAGTCCCCATCTGCTTCAATACACTAGGATTTATAACTTTCTTTTTCAACCTTAAAACCTTTGTTGCCATCTACAGGTCTCTGATGTCCAGATTTTATCTCTGAGGTCACACCTCCAAACCTCAGATTGGAAAGCTCATTTCCAGACAAGAATCAGAAACCTAAGGTATCCGTTAAAATGTGGAGCTCATGAACTTATTCAAGAGAAAATATTGATATATAGCTAGTAACTCCACCAAATCTGTTTGTGTTACTGTTGCTTGGACACACTAATTCAACCAACACTTAAAACCATCCTCTCCCACTGACAGCTTTAAAAATCAGGAATTGATACTTTCCACAGGTTCAGTTAAGAAAGATGATTTGTTTCACCATACATAAGATCATCAATTCCTAATAGGGAAGAGAACATTCATTGATGACAT
The DNA here is from genome assembly GCA_022817965.1 of Solanum lycopersicoides. Classification (NCBI taxonomy): domain Eukaryota; kingdom Viridiplantae; phylum Streptophyta; class Magnoliopsida; order Solanales; family Solanaceae; genus Solanum; species Solanum lycopersicoides. The sequence goes on from CM040626.1 coordinate 94,426,366, forward strand.
CCTCAAAAGAGAACGATATAGGTGAATATGTTGATCTATATCATATTGCCCCCCCCCCTCCCCCTCCAATATGGTTTAAAATTTAAATAGGAATGCTATGAGCAGAGTTTTTGTCCTTTCCTAATCAATGCTAATAGCAACTGCGAAAACTGTTTTCTTTTTTTGATGAAAACTGCAAAATTGCTTCTCTGTAACAATATTAAAGATGATGGATGTTTATCTCTTTTTCTTTTTTTTTTACTTAAATGGACATTTAGCTCTTCTCCCTGGCGTAAAAAGAAGCAGGTAATCACTTTTTACTGCAGTCAGGTGATTATTGTCCAACCTCTTCAGGTTCCTTGATACAAGCCTTCAGTTCTTAAAAATCCATAAAACATGCCCACGCCAATGTAAATAATCAGCATCCACAAGTACTTACCTCAATAGCTGAACCAATCATCTGAATCAAACGATCGAACACACTGGTCCTCTCAGCTTCAAAAGATTTCCAATGGAGAAGGCATTTGTAGATGGTAAAAGCTGCAACAGGCTTTCCTTGGCTGAACCCCACATCCTTCATCACACAGTCAATGAGTGCATCAACATCCTCCTGTAGCAAGGTCAACAAAGATTTCATTTGACAAAACTTTCTATCAGGAATTAAGAAATAGATAATCCGAACTATCTACGGAATCACGTACGTGCTGCTGTCGATCAACAGGAGGTCTCCTCATCTTGCTGTCGGGGGTTTCAAAATTTTTAGAAGGTGTTGAGGAACTTAGTGCCTCCTGCAAACATTAGTCCTCTCATAAGCAGTAAATAAGAGTTTACAGCATCCTGCAAGTGATGTAGCTTAATGACTACAAAATCATGTCTTACATTAGTATAGTTTTCATCATCAAGATGGTGTCCATTTTCAACAATCTGAAAAAAACAAAAACAGTGCCTCAAGTTTGTTAATAATATTGATCAAGAGGAAAGAGAAGAATGAAAATGATGACTTTTCCGTGGTAGGTACCTTGGAGGCCAGGCTAGGTGAATGATCTGAAACCCGCTTGGCAGGGGTTAACAGGCCCTGCTGTCGAAGAATCTTGTTCTCAGATTCCATGTCAACAATTTTCTCCTCAAGCCTAATAGCCAAAAGACACAGTGATGAGTAATGTGTCTGTATGACAAAAACAGTTTTACACATTTATCAATTTAAGCTACATATGCCTAGAAGTTCATTCAACCTTTGCATAGAAGTCTTCAACTGAATAATCTTGGACTCTGCCTCCATCGCTTGCTTCAACCTCTCCTCACTAAGTTTATTTGTCTCTTCATATTTTTTTTCTGTTTCACCAATCTTCTTTTCTAGAGAGCTTACCATAGTCTAATATTAAAAAATAGTTATCAAAACTTGCACGCCGAGTAGCTTCAGTTAATAAACTTACAAAGCAACAATAGAAACGACTTTAAAGTTTCAGTCAACTTACCTTTAAGTTCTCATTCTCAATGCTAAGTTTGTTCATCAATTCATGGTCAATAACCGGGACTTCCTGTACAATAGGGATCTGCTCGGCTGCCCTTATTGCATTTTCACGTTCTTTGACAAGCATTTCCTTGGTTTCCTTGAACTGAAGTTGCATATCCTGCAAAGCAGATTGTAGTTTTGCATTTTCTTGTGTTTTTGCTTCTTCAACATCCGCCTACAAAAGACAATTTGAATAATGAGCTGGAAGGAAGAAAAAAATGATCACGTAAGGAAATAACACTTGAGATGGGACAAGCTTATATTCTCACTAGCATTATGTCATACTTCTTTTATAAGGTAAGGTTAGCATTATCTCATACTTCTATTCAGCAAGCACAAAAAGTTATTGAAGTTTTGGCCCATTTATAGAAAACATGTGTTCTTTTCTAAATATCTTTCACAACCAGTGGGATGCTAGATGCAAACTAATCACCCACAGACTACAATTTCCAAATGATATGAAACAAAGACTGCAAGAAAGTGATCCAATAGTTCAAGGCGCTGAAGCAGTCCATTACTTAGACCGAGTGCCTCTATTCTGGTGCTCTGGTGTTCCTTCACCAAATAATATTATAGTGCTCCATGTATCTGTTCTAGTTCTAAAAATTACCTTCAAATCCTTAACCTAGATTAACAGGCAATTGTTGGTGTTTCCTTCCCCGTTTTTTAAACGGATCAACAATGGCACAGCTAAAGATTGAACAAGATGGTTCTACAACTTGCTTTAGAGAAAGCATTGATCAAGCATATTGTGCATCATGAAAGAACAGCTACCAAAATGTGGGTGAACAATTATGCATATAATTCTATCTAACTGACCCTCATGCGTTTCTCCAGCTGCAATCTCCAAGTTAATTCTTCAACTTGCTTCTCTAATTTATTCTTTGCAGCTTGCAGAGCCCCAGTCTCCCGTGCAGCCTGAAAAAAGGACCAGTCAAAGTAGAACTCAGATAAGAAGCAGTTGATGAGACCAAACAAGGATAAATAGAATGTAGCGATAGAACATGACTCATATTTGCAAGCATTTTCGCATGTTTGTTTTTTTCAGTTGAAGTGCACAATGCATGGAACAAACTTAAGCTGTTAAAGAGAGTCGGCTTTTATTTATTTATTCATAACTTCAACACGCCCCCTCACGTGCGAGCCTTACTTTTTTCATGAGCCAAGCATGTGGAAACAAAATTTGAGAAGTGGCGGTGAAACTTGAACCTAAGACCTTTGCCTGCTCTAATACTATGTTGAAGTGTGTGACAATCACATCTAAAAGCTTAAGTTGTTAGACAGAGTACACTTTTAATTTGAAATAAGACAAGAGTACCTTTTATTTATTTGTGTTAACATTGAATAAAATCAACTCGCTCAGATGTATAAAATAGAAAAATACTGATTATAATGATGTAGTTATTCTTTCATTGAGCTTAACAATTTTAGGAACTTAGAAAAGCCAGTCAACTCAGCAGTAGGGCAAAATTTGCCTAAATGCAACTTGAGTAGCTTCACATATAACTTTTGCAGTCCAAGACTCCAAATGATTGCTAAACTAAGGCCTCAATTCTTAGCACTAGCCTTATTTGTAGTCTTTAATTCAGTACTATGCCTAGCAAGTTCATGGAGGTAGATGGCATCAGGTAGCTTGCGTAAATCTCGACAAATCCACTGAGTACCTGCTAGGCTGCTACCTCCCACCAGCATAGGTACCAACAACTCCGTCTACCAAGACTTCGGCATATAGGAAGAATTCACCAAGTGTCGCCTTTATTCATTTTGAACTCAGTTCCCAAGGTTGTTACTGCAACTATCCAATCTGTAGACCCCCCACCCCTTCGGCCCTTTTAAATACTTATAACACTAATTCCCTTAAAAGCAGTCACTTTCACTTCCTTGGTCAAAATTATGAAAGCAACTTTCCAATTCAAGAATTAATATCAGCATAAGAACCTTTGAAATTAGTTTTTACAGGGTTCAAGCCTACAACAATATTATATATCTGAAAAATTTCAGGCAGCGTATATCACCAAAATAGGATAGTCTCAGAGAGCAAAAGTTTTGTCCAACAAAGATGATAAAAAGAGATGTGGAGTGAGAATTACCATCTTAAGCTTCTTCAGTTCCTTACGAGCAATTTTACCTCTCCAAGCACACTGAGTGGTAATTGCAGCTTTCTGGAGCTTCTTGAATTTTGAATATGCCAAGAACTTGCGACAATGGCTCTGAACATATAGTACGAGGGTCCATGAAATTTCAGCAGTAGATTCTGAGATACATTATTCAGTTGCTACGAAGAAAACTATTGCAAATTGACTACAAGCCTGTTTGGAATGGCTTATTTTAGCTGTTTTTAAGCCAAAATAACTTTTAAGCACTTTTAAAGAGTTTGGGTAAGATAATAAAAATAATTCAAAATTCAATAGTTAGAATTTCTAACTTATGGCTTATGCTGATAAGCAATAAGTAATAAGTTCATCTAAACAGGCTCTACATCTACTAAAGTAGGAATCTATCTCAAATTTTTTAAATGATTACCCTTCATTTAACCCCAAGGGTTGGTTCAACCATAAACCTGAAGGTCATGAAATTGAACCTAGTTATCCAGATCCTTAGGCTTACTATTTTCCAGGAACAAGAAAAAGAAAAGACAGATTAATCCTTCAGACATTGAATACATACCTGAATAATAATTGCCGCTTTTGTCTGGCTTCTGAATCGAAGCTCATTGCGCGCAGCCATCCCACGCAATCCTGTCTGAATTGAAACAGCAGAGGACCACAACTCTTTGTAAGCCTTCCTAGCAATATGCATGCGCACATTTGTCTGGATTCTAAGAGAAGCTGCTTCCCTCCGCAAGCTCTCATATACACGCCGAGCAAGTTCCCCTACAAGGACCAAATGGAAACAATCAAATGAGTATCATGATTCCTAAAGTGCATCCTAAAATAGGAACCAAGGTATGCAGCAAATTCATTACCTCGGCACAGAGATTGTATCTGTATTGTTGACCGACGTAACACTGTAAAACTTCTCCGAGCCATGTAAGAACGAACTTTTCTCTGGATGATGCTAGCAGATCTCCCTAACACCTCTGTTCTTCGAGCATCCAGTTCCGCCATTTGACCAGCTCTCAGAAACACCTTTGTTTTACCAATCTGCAAGACCAAATAAAGACCAATGAATAGCTTTCGAAGCCTAAACATGGGAGAAGTCTCACATATGAAGCTAGGATAAAAATTTGATAGGGAGACCACATTAAAGTATGCTTATAAATAAGAATAGTAACTCTGTGAAGACAATCAGTGCAGCATATTAGACTTGCCACTGAAGTTTGCAGCATCATGAGCAGGAAATAGTATAAACTAGGATAAGAAAACATGAGAAAGTGCATTTTAGCACTTAATGGGCAAGAAGAGGAAAATGGCAAAAGCAAGGAGCCAATTTGAGATCAACAAATCTAGAAAGAGGTCAAACAAAGATTTTGTTGTTACTATTTATTTGCTTATTGTTTGTCAATGTACTAGTTGTATTAATGTTGTTTATTGTGTTTCAATTATTGCACTATTTTGTTGTTGGTGTTGCTCCCTTCTGCAAGACTTTGCATTGTTTCCTTGTGACTCGCTATATTTTCTTCTTTCTATCTGTAATTGCTGCATTTGAGCCGAGGGTCTTTCATAAAGAGTCTATTTACCTCCACGAGGTGGTGGTAAAGTCTACGTACATTCTACCATCCCCAGACCTCACTTGTGGGATTTCACTGGGTATGTTGTTGTTGTTGTTGTTGTTGCATTTATTTGCTTATTTACTTATCAATCATTAGGTCAAACAAGAATTTTGCAAACCTAAAGAAGTTCAAACCACATCCATGAGGAGTCGACCAACAAAAGAGACAAGAAAGAAGACCAATATGAAACTATTTGCCTTATTACCCAACTAGTAATGCTCATGTGAAAGAAAGAATTCGATAATGACATAGAAGAGAGGGGGGAAAGGTAAATGCAGTCAACAGATTTGTGATCCTCCAAACATTTGTATTCTACTCTCTTTGAAACATGTCGAAAATCTGAACAACTCAGCATATAGATACAAAATGGGACAAAACTTGCTTGTTATATTTTAATGAATAAGAAACGTTTCCATGTGTTCAAGTAGAAGGCTATGTTCAGAAAGCTAACACATATTGTCATTAAATTGATTTTTTATGATAATTTAGAATAATACAAAAGATAGAAAAGTACATGCAAAAGTTTGAAAGTGTTTCATATCCCAATAGAAAATTTTCAAAAGAATACCTGGTAGCCTTGAAGTCCAACTTTCTCCAAGAGCCTTTTGCATGCAGCAACCTCGTCCGTACTGTCATGAATTTAGTCAACACATAAAAACATAATCAATTAATAATTGGAATTATACAAGGTAACAACATACCTTCCATCTAAAACTTCAGGAGATAGGATGCCAAAACGATCTAGAAATTCATAGAATGGTCTCCGAGTAGGATATCCAGCCATGCTTATTCTAATCGCTTCCATCACTCCCTAGAATTAGAATAAGAGTGAGTGTAAATCCAAATCCCATGGACATTACCAGTAATAAAAATTCAAAACGTTTACTACTCCACAACGCAGCTGCTGCAGAACGTTGTGATTCTCAAAGATAGCTGGCTTTAGCAGATTATTAGGCTTGACACATCGAATGTAGTGGGGTTCTGTTGCATTCAGTGTTTCAAGCAAAGATTGCAGTTGTTGCTGCAAAAATACGACGACACAAATCATGTTTCAACATGCTCCCAACATAGCAAAGATAAGAGGGAAAAGCAAATATGACAGAAAAAAGGTGCATTCTACGTGCCTTAAACCTTGAGCCAATTGATGAGAACTTTGATTGTTTTGAGGATTCCTCATTTGATGTTGGAAACAGCCCAGATACAAAGGAACACGTTGAAGCATTCAGGAGTGCCTGGTGCTCAGCAATAACATAATCTTTGTTTTTCTCCAGAAATAATTCTGTTTGATACGTGACCTGGAGAAAATAACAGGTACATAATACCCACGTTTTGACGTTAACTACAAATTCTAAACATGATTTACAAATGGTGTAGAGATGAAAAGAAATAAAACTTACATCACCAGCATAATGGCATATAGTGAAATCAGAACGAGCCAACTTGGGCTTGCAGAAACGTTTATGGTTTTTGAAAGTTTGATAGAGCTTTTGAGCAAAAGTTTCATGAGTAGATCTAGGAAACATGCTACAAAAACAAAACAAAAGCATTGTAAGCATCCTAAGCAACCAAAATATGATAATATGCAGCACAAATAAGTGCGCCAATTATAAAAGGGAGTGGATGATGAGGTTACTGGAAGAACCTCAGCATGCTACTTACCAAGCTTCATCAAGAAGTGCTATAATACCGCCTGGTTTCTGAGCAAGGGAAAGAATTAAGATGTCATTAAAATAAGGAAAGAGCAAGTGACTAGTGCTGGTGCAAATGGTAACAAGAACAGAAATCAACTGAATGAGAAAATGGAGGGCAAACGAGATTATCCATGATCTATTATTTAGAAGATCTTTGAAGAGGAAGAAAAAAGAAGCTCTTAGCCAATTAGCTCATTAGATTTTATCTGACCTACACAACATGATTTGTGGTCGTCTACTACTAGAACATCTCTGTGAATTTTTTATTCTTGCTGACAATATCTCTGCATAAGCTTTTTGCTACCTGTTATTACTGTTTATCAATGGAAAAATCATCTCTGAAGCTATTTAACCCTAAACCTGCAGTCTAAAGATCCTTAACCCTACAGATTCTTCCATGATTATAACATGTTAGTAAAATGAAGTTGAAAAACTGAGCTGCATCAATAAATCTGACAAACGCCTGCAAAGAGAATAACATATTCCTAACAAAAGGCAAGTGATTGTTAAGAAGACATGTAGAGATTTTACAAAGAGGGAAGGGAGGAAAGCAGTAAAATGGGTTTACTGGGGGTCATTGCATCAGAGTGGGGAAGCAATAACTTTTCCTTTACTGACTCACCCAACAAATATATTCTAAGACATTTGCAAGTAAGCAATTGCAAGACTTTAAGCATCCAAAATCTCAGCACAAACCTTTTCTACCAGATCTAGAATATCTTGATTATCAATGAACTCAATGTAGCTCCAGTTAATTTCTTCTTTTGTATACTCTTCTTGTTCCATTTTGAAAACATGCTGTAAAGACATTGGTAGGGTGTCATAAAGCTGAGCAGCAGACTAAAAGTTAATACAAAAAGGATAAGGATAGGCAGAACCTGATTGAAGTGCTGCTGAAGCTTCTCATTTGTTAAATTGATACAGAATTGTTCAAAGCTGCAGATATAACCCACAAAAATGATACACTATACAAAATAATTAGCTTTGAGATGCGAAAAAATTCTGACACTCAGAGTTACCAAAATGTAAAAAATTCTAAACTGTGCTTCTTTAAGCTTCCATAAATATCAGAAGTAGAAAGAAAGGAAGACTTAGGAAATTTATGGTCTAAAACAAATTTTAAACATTTGTGTAGTTATAAATCATTCCATTAAGGTAAAAGAAGAATTTTAAAGTTGAGTTGTTTCTAATTATAGAAAGGTGACATTCTTTTGGGACAAACTAACCAGAAAAAAGGTGACACAATGTGAAGTACAATGACATTTGCTTGTTTGTGAAGATGTCAAAGGAATTCTTTAATAGTTCACTCCAAGAGAAAATTCACATAAGTCCAACCAAAACGCAACAAATAAGCACCTATTAGTCTTGAAACTCTCAAATCCATAGATATCCAGCACGCCAATCAAAGATTTAGAATTTGGATCTTGACCAATTGAACTATTGATCTTATCTACCAGCCTGCAAAAAAATTGTTGGAGGGTCTGAGTAAACTGACAATTGTTTGTAGAAATAAAGAATACTACAAACAAAGACGATAGCTGAACATGTCATTTAATTCCTGTCTAGACACAAAACTAAAGCTCACCAGTCAAACAATCTTGAGTACACAATTTTTGCAAGAGCATCTCTACTGGTAAGTGCAGCTTCTGGATCCAGCCATTTGGTGATGGTTTCATCACGAGTAACAATAACGCGTTTGCAAAGGGAATCCTCTAGAGACTTTACGTCACACCTATGAGCAATACAAACGTTTAATGGCTACTCTGTCTCTTTATCTCTCTCTAAAAGAAATGCTTCAAACCAGTAAAAAAGAATAGTGCTTTGATTCAATATTCCTTGTATACCACTTACATGAATAGCTCTGCAGCAGTTCTCAGATGAAACCAAGACTTCTCATCTTTGGGCACTGACGAGTCTATTTCCTTCCCCTTTGCAAATTCTATGTTTCCAAGATGGAGAATTGCAGCCACTACTCGAAATATTGCATCCTGGGAGCATTCACAAAGTAACCAAGAAAGTATAAGGAGAATCATAAGTTGAACATGTTTTACTGTCACAAGTAATTTCCCAAAAGATACCTGCTCCTCAGAACTTATTCCAACAACATCCATTGCCCTTCTTGTAGCTAAGTATTCTTTGGCATCATCAAGCCCATCTAACTCATAGCAATTCGTCTGATTGAGATAGTGAAATGTCCTAGGATTGTCTAATTTGAACCTTTGAATGTCCTGAGAGTGGAAAGATAAAATAAGAAGCTTGGAAAACAAGTCCATATGACAGATTATTCCTCAATATGAACTAAGATATCAAAGAGAAGGAAAAGGAGTTGAGCATCCCAGGCAAAGACACTGCAGCACTCCTGCAGGACAAGCATGGTAGGTGTACAGGTTGTTCAAGGATGATCCCTGAACCAATATATGCTACTGCAACAGAGTATTGTTCTCTCTTTTTTTGTAGCACTGGGTGCACCTCGACTATTCCATCAGTTACCTGCTACCTCCCACAGCACACAACTAAATAGGACTATCGTATCAACTTTTTTCCAAATGAATAGTAGGAATGCAAAGATGGTTTCCCTATAGCTATCCAAACAAAATTATGGTACTACTTTCCTACTACTGAGGGCAAAGCATTCTCAGAAGGGTAAAAATACCGAATATAGAAGTTGTTCGGATACATATCAAAAAGAATCATAAGCCGTGCAGAGTACATATCTTTTACCCCTTCATCCATGGTATATTTACACTCTAAAGAAGATTTAATGTTAAATTGGATTACACATACTGGACAAAACCTATCGTCCCAATGCAATAATCTCTAGGCACTGCCACCATCAGAATACCGATAGTCCGATGTGAGCTAGCAAGAACACAGATGAATTGAAGACATGAAGATCCTTTAACCTAACCAGGTTGCATCTGGACTATCATTTAACTTCTGAAGCTAATCACAAAGTATAAAATCAGCCGACAACATTATAAGCTGTCAGAGGAGAGGACAAGATAAAATGTCTACCAATAGAAAAACTGCATTTGCAAGTTGCAACCTCTAAAAGATTAACATTGCGAGAATACAAAACCAATGGAAAAAATGGTTAATTAAATTTTCCAACACAGAAGAGGAGTGAACCAAATACTCAAGGAGGGAAACAATATAAAATACTGTGGGTTCAGAATTCTTCTTCTTCATAGAAATCCATCTAATGAAGTAAATAGTGGTGCATTACCTCTGGTGGTGCAGCACAAAGCATGTAGAAACAATGATAATTTCTCTCAGGATCAGACAACTGGCAAACACGAGATCTTTCGAGTAAATATGTTCTGACAGCAGCTCCTGAAATCCTTCCCTTTTGGTCAAACTGGATCTCCACAAACTTACCAAAACGACTGCAATCTCCATGCAAAAGATATTACAACCATGCAATTGTTTCCAGAAAAAAATGCCCTCTGAACAATTAGAAAACGGACAAAATTCTATCCAACCTTGAATTATTGTTTCTGACAGTTTTTGCGTTACCAAATGCCTCCAGAACAGGATTAGACTGCAAAGCGCAAAAGCATAGTCACCCCGTAAGAGTAGATAAAGGTACAATGGCAACAGATGATCTTTAGTTTTACATCTATACAAACGATTATCAGCAACCAGTTGTAACGATCTAGTTACAATACCGTTGAACAGTTTAAGACTTAATACCTCCAGGACTTGCTGCTCAACTGATCTACTACCTTCAGCTGCAGCTCTCCCTCCCATGTAAGCAAGATAGCGCATGAGTTGCTTGGTGCTTTCTGTTTTACCAGCCCCACTCTCCCCACTAACCAATATTGACTGACTTACTCCATCATTGATCATAAGTCTGCACCCATAGTAAATATATTTAAATGAAAATTCGAACAATAGTTTTTAATTCATAAAAACAGAGAAGCACAAACCTGTATGCTGCATCTGCAACAGCATAAGGGTGTGGACTCAGCTCCCCAAAAGCTGCACCTTTATATTGGGCCATCATATGAGTATCATATAAGTGTGGTAGCCTTCTAAAAGGATTGACAGCGATTAATATGTTCCCTGTATATGTCTGAAATCATCATCTATTAGGTTACTTGACCTAAAAGGAAAATGAACAGATCTTATAAAATGACAAAGAAACTCACATATATTTCATTGATATCATATCTAGCCTTTAAATTATGTAAGACTCCTGGTTCATGCAAATAAGCCAGCTTCGTCATATCATCCACACCAGACGGCGGAGCTTCAGCATCTTTGGCATAGACATTAGAAGACTTAACAACAACCTGTAACCATAGATTCAGCAAGTAATTAAATGACCAAGGTTCAGCATTTCCAAAAACTCTGCTTAGTTACCAATGTGTTTGAGAGAGTAGGGTGGATAGAATTCAATGCCCTAGCTTGTTTCTGCCGTTAGTTGAATGAACAAACTAATTACTTCTTTCCTACAAAAAAATCCCATGTGCTCACTTACCGTTTTACCAGAAGTGCAAAGAACCTTCACGTCTGAACCATTAACCTCCAAAACTTCCCCATCTATCCAGGCTACATCAGGATCCTCCACCCAAACAAGAGAACCAACCGGTAAGCTAATGGAAGCAGCCTGCAAATACAACGATGCGGGTTGCCCATTCAGAAATATTTATTAGAGACAATACCAATAGTTGGTACTCTTTTGTGCCCTTAAATGTATAAGCAAAATGAATAGGACTCAGATTGAGGCTGCCAGTACGTATTAAGGATCAAAGCATGTCTAGCCGTTAAGAGGCCAAGCAATGAGAAGAAAACAATGCCTTCGAAACCAGAGAAATTGTGCCACATTGCGTTGAATGTTATCAAAAGCATTGTCGATGCAGCAAGTTTTGGCTGATGGAGTTAGAAAAAAAACACTTATTCAACATAAAAGGTCATGATGTGTTTATCATTTTATTACACTGCCGCCGCCCTGCTTACTACTCACTCTGGGCAATCACTAAAAAGTTGCAGAAAATACATGACAATGCTCCGCGGAACTTAATATAATTCACCAGCTTTACTTAAAAAAGCATGACAGTGGGAGAAATTAATTATACATTAATTTCTTTAAGATGCTTATGATAATGCTCATGCAGGAAACAGAGCATATACCGTAACCCCACCCCCACTCCGCTAAAAACAAGGAGTCAATAAACTACAGAAATTGACCTTCAGAATTAATAAACTCATAGACATCTAACATTTCCTAACCAAAGATGAAACTTTGACAGCATTTAGCCAACAATAGGAAAGGTATAGTCGATTCCATGATTATAATTTCATTCCATACCATACCAGGCCGGAATAGGGTCTAGTCAACATGACCAAACTTGACCTGAAATCAACTGTTCAACCAAAAAGTAAACAACATAGTCCCTTCTACATCCATAGACTCATAGCAATCTATATTTTCTCTCTCTTTCACAGCACATAGTTAGCAAAAATAAAACTGTCTTAATCACCATGCCCAAATCAACCTAATGTCATCAAGTATCCTCATTGATAAAAAAAAGTCTATTCCATTACACAGAAATCTGATAATAATGAGGAACAAATACCCTTTAAATCAAATTTCAAACAGATCAAACAAAATACATCAAGAAATGCAGATCAAAAACAATGCTGTAAGAAATAATCCAATAGTACCATTAATTAAACAACTCCAATCAGATCAAATCAGCTCCTGAATCATCAATAACAATAAACTAACAACAGATCAAGAAACCACTGATTTCCCACAACCCAATCTCCTCAAAAATGACAAATATAAAGCAACCGTTCACTTTCACTTTTCTTCAATTGCTCTCTGACTTCAACTTGACTCCAATTTTTTCAACTTTTCGAACTAAGAAACAAGCAAGATCTGGTAACCAAATGAACTGAAAAAAAAAACTTTATCCTATACTAAATCACCAGTCCAATTTCTCTTGAAAAATTACAGAAAAATCGGAGATGGAGCAAAAAAATCGTGTCTTTTTCTTTTCTTCTTCTTCAATATCTCAAGTTCAACTCAAAGCCCCCACGTAGTTTTTGAAGGGGTTTGGTCTAAGTTTATATTAATAAGTAATTAAATGGCTAATTGTAATTAAAGAGATTAATATCTGTTAAACAAATTAAATACCCAGTTTACCCCTCCTAGATTCCCGATATTACAAAAAAAGTCTTTAACAGGTCATTAACGCGGACAAGATTTTGTTGTGGTCCCTACCGTTTAAAACGGCGCGGCGGGTAATACAGATTACAGCCGAGGATTTAGCTGTTTTTGTATACGGCGTCGTTTTAAGTCATTCATTTTGTGATTTGTCAATTAGGGTAAAAGTGGGTGGGGTTAATTAAGTAAAGATTATTAAGACTAGTGGTCAACAAGTAGGTGAAAACAAAAAGAATCCAACAAGTTAGGGACCTATTATAATCACAAGTTGTCACTAATGTTTTTTCCTTCTTTTTTTTTAAAAGGCAAGTGAAGTTAAACCTTATAGCCTATTTAGGACCTTGGGTGAATTTTAATTATTTTTTTAATATCTAAATACATATTTAAAAAAACTTTCATTGAAAATTATTGGATGTAAGAATCTAAATTACTAGTTAATTTAATTTTGTAGTTGTAATTGATGGTAGTGGTTGGTGGTTGTTATGATAATAGTGGTTGATAGTAATGATTATAAATGGTGGTTAGTGATGCTGATAATTAATTGATATGTGGTGATTGTAGTTGCAGTTGATTGTAGTGGTGGTGGTGATAGTTGATACGGATGGATGGCAGTGACGATGGTACGTGGCGACGGTTAACATTAAAAATTTATGGAGTAATGGTGAACTATCATTTTATAAAACTTCTTGAATTGACATCTTACTATGCGTTTGGATATGTGATTTCATATCATGTTTTCATATATATAAGATGAACTTTTTCAAACTCTCCAAAAAGCTTGATTTGAAAATTTCATATCATTATTTCACATTTTTCAAATACAAAAGTTGACTCACAAGTTTATATGGAGTAGTAAAATCATATTATATCTACCAACCAATTTTTTTTTATATGTAAACAAATTTTAAAGTTGATTTTATTACTTTACACAATTATACTTATGCTGTGTTACATAACTTTTTGGGAGTATAAAAAGGATTGATGAAATATTCACAAAATATGAATGTGACGAGGCTCAATGTGATGAGATTGTTTGTACTAGGTAGATGATTATACTAAAAAGTGATACACTATAACTCATGTTCAATTTTTTTTATTGAACTAAAGTTTGATGAAATATTCAATTTTATTTTTTATTGTGATAGTGTATCATACTTTTGTTATAATCTATTGCTTATTTGGTTAGATCGTATAAAGAATTTGGGCAATTCCGATAGTTTTCATAACTAGTGGGGTTTTATGCTTATGCTTTAAAAAATATAAAATTCAAAATCAAACTGCACGTTCAAACATAACTTCAACTTCATCTTATGTGATTTCGTATTATAATTTTAAATAACGATTTCATCTCACATGGCCTCACTTCAAAGATTGGTTGAGTCTTGATAAATCTTAAAATTTTCTTTAATCCGCATGTTCTCTTATGGTGAATTTGAAAAGTATCCCCCAAACAGGTCGTAAGTGATATTAGGTCTCATTTGTTTGAACCTACACAATCCAAATTCTAGTGTTGTACATTCACTTATCCTATTCCTAACTAAATATGTAGGGTGTGCCAAAGGAATTTGTTTCGGGGAGTTGTGTGTAAGAGGGGAGGATTATTAGATTTTTCTTAATCTAATTTAGAATAAGTTAAAACGACATAGTACACGAACTAAAAGAGTGAGAAAAGACCAAAAGGATCCTGATCAAAGATGGACTTCAACACGTTCTACGAGATCATCTATAGTCTGTGGTTCCATCAATGGACGTAGATCTCTGTTCATAGAAATTATAGGGAAATTCTGAATTTTTGAACTTTAATCTACGAGACTAATCTATGATCCGTAGTTCCAACTATGACTCGTTGATTTAGTCCGTAAAAGTCGAACTGAAATGAAACTTATGAAATTTCATCTATGGGAGACATCTACGACTCATAACCCCTTTACGTGCCGTAGAACCCCTTCATAAAAGTTCGGTTAAAAATCCATATTTCATGACTTCCATTCATGAGCCCATCCACGACCTGTAAGATGATTAACGGGTCGTAAACCTAGTCCATAAAACTCAGACCAAATTTTCTGAACTTCCATCTATGGGTGACATCTACAGTTTGTAGTTTCTTTTACGATGTGTACATGTTGTTCGTAAATTCAGTTTTTAACAAGTTTACACTTTTCAACTTATGAGGTGTTACAAATAAAGATAACTTTTATTCATTTAGATGTTGAAAAAATAAAAATTCTTAATTATGTATTCAAATCTAAACACAACATCTTAATATTAAATTGTCTAAATCTCTAAGCACGTCTTAGTACTCAGATGGGTATTCCTATATTAATTTTTCACAATCCAAATTTTCTATATGGTGATGGTACCTACCTAAACCCTGTATGTCACAATTCAAAATTTAACATTCAAACTTATGATGACACATATATATCCTAATCGATCTATATATAAGTCAAACCTTAACTAAACTAAATACTCCTCAAAATGCTTAAATAAAAATAAACAAGTTTCCGAAGTAAAGTCTTAAAATTAATTCCATAAACTGAAATAAAAATGCGAAAAAGAAACATAATCTACAATTCTCAAATCTGATAATATGATGAGTACAAAACTTCTAAAATAACTTAACAAGATACAAAATTACTACAAATAATTTGACAGATAAGGACATGCATATAGTTGCATACAAATATACAATAAAGATAGTGAAGTTTGGATGCAACAGAATAGCCAAATAATTACCCCAAAAAATCCAGTAAGCTCCAAAATCGAAGTAAATCACCAACCACTCGTTTTGAGATCAAATTCTCTACATAATTTTGACTTTTTATATTAATAGTAAAATTTTATTCATTACGTTATACTTCACTCATAAATGTCATATGAATGTGAGTTAATAAGTTCATGTTTAAGTACATTTTTTATCTTAAAAAATTTATGTTGTTTGTTTTTAAAAAATGTACTTAATAATATAATGTACACACAACAATTTATACTTTTTCATTTTTTTTATAATATAATATATACGGTACACATAACGATGATTAAAATAATTATTTTTGTACAAAAAGTATAATTGATTTAAAATAATCATCAAAATGATTAAATAAAAAAGATGAATAAATTATATATATATAAAAAAAATGAAACTGACACATGTTACTTTTATTACTCTCTTATATATTTAAGAAAAATCATTTACATTACTTAAATTCTCTAACTAATTAAAGAGATCAATCAAATTTAATGTTGATAGTTTAGTTATACCAGTTGGTCATTGATACATGTTGAACACCTAACTAACATTAAATATATAATGAATCTCACAGTAACTTTTTATAGCTCTCATTTTCTACATTAATTAAGACTAATAATGTATATAACCTAGATAATTAGTTTGTTAATAAAAGTGTTTGTTCTGGTTAATTATTATGCGATTTTCTTAGATCTGGTTTGGCATTGCTACTTAAAATAACTTTTTTTATAAGCATTTTTAAAAAAAAAAAGTTTTTATAAAAACGCAATTTGTGTTTGACTAATTCAATTTCTCTTACTGTTTCTAATATTTGGCTTCAACAATATTGTGTCTCTTTGCTTTTCTTTTTTAAGCAAAGAATTGAGACTTTTGTTTAAAATGATAACATCATTACTATTTTTGGTTGATTTAAGCATGCAATCTGTTCAAACGAACAATTCTTCTGTTAGTAAATAAACTCCATTTGTTGACTATTAGTTACAAATTTTGTACTATACTTTGATTTGATTTTTAGTAATCCAAATAATCTCATACCATAATGTATTTATTTAAAACATAATAATAATTAGTGAAATAAAAGGTCGTATACAAATTATCAGTCATTCCAAACTTGTATGCTTTAAAGATGAAACTTTTTATGATATTTTAAATCTGAATTATAAGTTTTAATTGTTCCTTCTAAAATATAATTTATTGGGTATTTGAGGTGTGAATGAGAATGGAGAAAAAACATCTTTTGAGTTGAACCAAAAAATGCTACATTTTTAATCTTATATGTTTGAACCAAGGATACCACCAAAAAATTGGTTGCTTGAATGTACTTAATTTTTTAAAAAAATTAAAATCTACCCGAGATTTGATATTCACATTAAAATATGATTATATTTAAATTCACACCATATAAGGCCTCACTCAGCTAAAAGCGTTTTCTATCAAGAATTTTGTTTTGATATAAATTTTTAATAAATAGAAACTAACAAACTGATTTTTTTTTAAAATCGAACTAAATCAATCAATGATCACCCCTGAGCTCCACCTGGTGGCAATTTTGTCATTAAAGTGTCTCCTTTTGGAGAAGAACATTTTCCAAATTTTCATTTGTTTGGGTGGTAAAATATTTTATCTAAAAACACGTTTTTTTTAGAATGAAGAAAATGATTATTTTAATGAAACTAGAAAAAATAAGTTGTATAAATAATATTCTACATTTATTTTTTCCTCTACACTTACCTAATCCCCTAATCCCCATCCCTAACCATCCCACTTCTCAGTCTCATTTTATTTCATAATATTTTCTTATTTACTTATCAAACAGACAAACACTAAAATATAAGTAAAAAACACGTTTATTTCTTTTTTCAAAAATCTAAAAAACTATTTTTCGATAAAAACACCATACCTGATACATCATATCAAGCACACCCTTAAAGATAGGTAAATAAAGTATATATGTAGATACTTACTATGTACGTATTTACCTTTGACCGCGACAAGCAAGGAAAACTTTTGTACTAAAAAAAAATAACTGACGTGGAATGATATTCACAGCTCTGTCATACTATTATTATAACCACCCACTCAAAAACGGCCACGTATACGACCTAAATCATTAAGATTGGTCGGAACGAATATTCCTTATTCACGCGCTGACATAGCGGTACAAACACCTCCTTTATTTCAGTATGAAGAAATCCACGGAGAGTGAAGTTTCCGCGCGTGGGGAATGTTGACGGTGTTGTTCGTAACTTAGTTGCACGTTGTTTGGAGTAGGAGCTTTTAAGGACAACTACGCATTGGGGGACGTGCAAAAGAAGATGCTAATACTATTGAGTACTTAAATAATATACCCCCATAATGATAATGATAATAATGACATAATAAGTAAAATGAAATTTTCAATTGTTTAAATATAGTATTACAATAATATGTCTTAGACGATTTGGGATGACTCAGTTGATTTAGAATGTAATTATCACACAAAGAATTTAAGATTGATTCCTTTTAAATACCTTTTGAATCATACATGTCAGGATTTATTTAGTGCAATTTACACATTAAGCTTATCTAAAACGATTTACACATTAAAAATTTATTCAGTATGCACAAAATATTCACTACAGTGTGAAAAAAATATGTTTCATCGAATATACATAGATATAAAAATTACTTAGGTGTCTATGATTAATGTCTTAGAATGGAGTTATTTAAATGTATTAGAATTAAACATTAACTCTAAAGATTATTGTAGCGGTGAAAGTCAATTTTTTTAAATAGTTTAAAATAAGAAATAATAAGTAATGTAATTTTTCTTTGAATGAAGTTCATAGGTTTGAACGGGATTTGCCCTTGTATTAATCTTCACATGGATCTAGCATATGAATGCTAGGTTAAATTCTTTTTCTCTATTATTACTATTTTCTTATGTCCTTAATTACTTATCTACGTCGGAATTGATACATTTATATAAAAAATTATTAATATAGTAATTATACTTGTTTTACCCATATTAATTATGAATTGAATGAATTAAACATTAAAAATTTTTAAGAATTCTATCATTTTCAAAGTAATTAATTTAGGTATAATAGATAAAATAAATTATTCTTTCTTAATTTGTCAAAATGAATAAGTAATTAGGGACAATTTAAAAAGAAAAAATAGATAAATAATTAGAGAACAAATGGAGTTGTATAATAATACTCGATTCTTATTATTTTCTTTATATAACTAGTGTGTGTATATATATATATGTGGGTGTGTGCGTGTGTCAAAAACACATCTAAACTATACTTTTTTTTAGTTTCATACTTAAACTATCAATTTGTAGTTTGAGAAACATATCTCTCTCTTTTATACCACTCTCATCATGGTATAATACACACTCTCTTTTTTATTTTAAAGAATCTCTACATCACACTCCACGTGGACAAAATATTCAATCTTGACAAAAATTAAATAAATTATTAGTATTAGTTAAAATTAAAAATTAAAAAACTATTATAAAATAATAATATTTTCTTTATAAAATAAAATATTAAATATTTTTCTTACCCCACGCCATCACTTCCTCTCACCCCCCCCCCCTCCACCATTTTTTAAAGTTTTTTATTTTTTTTTTAAAATTTCTTTTATAAAAGCATTTCTTTTTTTCACTTCATCTCCTCCCCCTCCTCAAATACTAGTTTTAAAAAATAATTCTACCCATCCCACTTAACCCTCCACTTTTAATTTTTTTTCCAGCGTTTAGATATACATATCGAATATATTGCTTACTTGCGGCCACAAGATTCTTTTTAATTTTTTAGTTATTCATGTTATATTCGGTATACTAGGGAAAAATTTTGTCTAAAAATATATGTACGTGCATATCTATTATAAATTGAGAAAACACATAAAAAAAAAAATAGGAGCGGAAGATTAAATAGAATGGGGTAATTTTTTTTATTTTTTTAAAAATAAAATAATATCAATTTCTATCGAGGGGAGGGGGGAAGAGGGGGTACGTGGAGGAGGTGATGGAGTGTAGTAAGAAAAATAATTTAATTTTTTATATGGATAGTAATACTTTAATCTTTAATTTTTAATTAATATTAAATTTTATTATTTAATTTTTTTATAGGTAAAATATTTTATCTATGTGAAATGTCACGTGTCAAAGTTTTTTTCAAATAAAAAAGAGAGTGCATTACACCGAGGTGTGTTTCTCAAACTAAAAAGTGATAGTTTTAGGTTAAACTCACACTCTCAATAGTTTAGATATTAAACTAACAAAAATTAAATAGTTTAGGTATGTCTTTGATACTTATCTCTATTTTTATGCAGAATAAATGATAAAATAAATCGTTTTTACATTATTAATATTTACCTAACTAATTCATACGTTATTATTATTTGCATAATTCTACAATCAAATCGTCTAATATGATATTATTGGGCACACAAATGTGATTAGAAGATTAGTGATTAGTGATTAGAGCACTTAAATGTGTGGAGTGGAGTAATGAAGAGCGATGTTTGCGTATCACCGCCATAATGCACGGAACAAATTATCCCACCTTACACTTCACGTGTTGACTGCCTGACTAATTTAATACTCCACTCTCTTTCATTATTTTATTTCCAAAAATCAACTCAAAATTATATATTATTTTAAAAATTCAAGATAAAAATTATTATTGTTATTATTATTTAGTTTTTAATAGTAAAAGTTTAGATGTGACAGAAAAAAATTGAGGAAAGGACATAAACCTGATATGAATCAAGTTCATACTTTCGAGAACATGACTCTCGATAAGAAGGAAAGAAAATAGCGTATTATGGTAGAGAGTTATCTTACCTTGCGAAAGTTGTTGTGTAGTACGTGTAGCTATTGTCATGTGTTGCTTATCATGTTTAGATTATCACACTATTTGTTAATATTATTGTTCTTTTTTATAGACACTACACTGCTTAATTTTCTTATTAACTGCTATGCTTCTTCATTATTTTCTTTTTCTTGGACTCGAGGATCTATTAAAAAAATCTCTCTACCTCCTTGAGGTAATGGTACTGTGTATACTCTACCTTCTCTAGACTCCATTTAATAGGATTTCACTGAGTTATTATAACAAAAAAGAAAATTAAAAATTACAAACACCTTAATAGAAGTGATTATTTAAGGAAATTAAATTATATCCGAAGACAAAAATAAAGGTAAAATATTTTTAAAAAAAATTTAAAGACACATAGAAAAGAAAAATATGATTAACAATTTGAAAGGAAAGAAGTGAGATGGAAACTAAAGTAAGTAAATACACGTATAAAGTACAAAGATATGTCACTTTGAGGCCCCCATGGGCCATTGAGATTGAGTTGTGATTTGTACATTTCTATTGGGCTTTACTTATATATTGCCCAAGGAAGAAATGTTTCAAAAGTTGTGGCCCATCAAGGCATTCATTTCTTGTGTTTTTCTATCATGTCCTCTTTGAAGATGATTTTCATTTTGTTTAGTTATGTTTGTTCTATTTCATAAGATAGGAATACACATTCAAATGCATGTTATCGACTTTAATTTTGGGATATTCTCTTAGAGATACGAAAATCTAATTCAATTTGAGTTTTTAAAAAAAGCAAGATTTTAAAAAAATAATAATATATGTCACGTTTAAAAAGAATCTTAGTGTATGAAGATTGTCATAAATATATACTACAACGATTAGCGTATTACAAATTCAAATCATACATCTTTCATGAGAGATTTAGGTAGCTACTTCTTGATTCATTTTTAACTATACATGTTTTTTCTCTCAAAATAATTTATGTTTTTATCTTACATAACGATGATAAAAGTTCATCTCAAAGATTTTAAACTGCAATACAAAAATATTTGAAAATGAGAGCATCAAAAAGAAAACGTGATATAATTTTGAGATATTGAAACATAAATAAATTTAAAAGCAACATGCAAATTCAATGGAGAGGGAACTTTTTTTAGGATACAATATATAGCTTTCATACAACTCATCATAAAACCTTTGTATACCATTTATATAATTTTGATACATGCATGTTCCAAGACAAGTTCATTGCCATTTATAGTTTTTATTGTATGTCATGTTACATATAACTTTCATATCATTTTCCATACAAAATCGCACAATTCTCATGCAATTCATCATACAATTTTCACACTTTTTTTAATCTTTGTTTATAAATAAATTTAAAAAATCACACCTTTGATGGATCTTCAAACATGTGGCAAGTTTACTATTTGCTTATCATGCTTCATTTAACATCATTCAATAATTTCGATGCAATATATGAACCTTCACTATCATTCACTGTTGGAATTCTCACCCCAAATTTGCCTAAGGAACAATTATATTTTATATGTTCCTTTGCAGATTACAGTAGTTACGTTTTGTGAAGCAAATAAAATAATGACACAATATTTTATCGTGGAAAACCCCAACTCATAGGGGTAAAAACCACGACCTACACCTCTGTAGGATTTAACTCCACTTCATTAAACTTTGAACATCAACAACAGATTAGAAGACTATGTAACCTAAGGAATTATAAACTCTAATTCCTAGAGGATTTATAAACTCTAATTCCTAGCTAAGAAATTATAAACTCTAATTTTTAGCTACCCAAAGACACAAAAACCCCGGTTTTATATCTTCTAACGTTCGTCAAGTTTCTCAAACTTGTTAGACGAATCCTACACACACTCGATTGTAATCAAAACTCTTAATTACAATCTTATAATTTTTTCCTCACAAATTGGCAACACTCCCAAGTAACTCTCAAAACTCTCTCAAACCTCTTGATCGTGTTTTGATCTTCTCTCTATGTAAGTGCGCAATCTTTTCTGATGAAAATAGCTCCCTATTTATAGATCAGAAAATCAGCAAGTCCTTGTTTGATTCAACTTTGTCTTTGCCGCTACACAAACCTTGTTGAACTCAACTTGAACTTCTTATTTGTTTTTGCCGCAACAATTAACAAATTACGCTACTTCTTTCCTTATCCAACTAGGAAGTAGTTTTCCTACATTAAGTCGGCTTTCTAACAATTATCAAGCTATACGTAAGTTTGGAATCCTCCTTCCAGTAAGTTTGGAATCTTCCTTTCAGTAAGTTTGAATCAAGTTTGCTCCATTATGCATCTTTGTCAGTCGTCAAAATAAACACGTTCAGCCGCAACCGCTTATACGTTCTTCTTCAACTTACTGCCGCATCAAGACTTTGTAGCATACAACTTGGATTAGATTTCTACCCTTGCTGCTGCAACACGTTATCCTTAACCAAGTAATAACACAAAGCTTTCCTTAATTAAATTAGAAATCTTTCACAAAATTTTCCTTAATTAAATAAGAAAATATTGTTATTTGCTTATTTCTTCAACTTGGATACATAAACTCTTCTAGCAATTTTTCCTTAAATAGATAGCCGCCTTAGAATTCTTGTAGCATTAGGACTTCTCTTTATACTTTGCATTGAAAGAAAACTTCTTACATGATTTTCCTTATTTAGCTTACAAAAATTATTTTCCTTTCGAACGCAAGTTTCCTTAATTAAGTAGCCGCTGCCTCAGGAAAACTTACATCAGGTTTCCTTAAATAGACAACAAAATAGTCTCCTTTATAATCAGATTGGACAGCAACAAAAACTCGACTCCTTCTCCTACTCAGATTAGGCAGCACG
This sequence comes from Solanum lycopersicoides, assembly GCA_022817965.1. NCBI lineage: Eukaryota > Viridiplantae > Streptophyta > Magnoliopsida > Solanales > Solanaceae > Solanum > Solanum lycopersicoides. Next base: position 94,449,876 of record CM040626.1, read on the forward strand.
AACTCAAACCGGACAATAACTTTCAGCAACTTGGCTCTGACTTTCTAATTTGCGAGATTGACGTTGTCCTTATCCAAGTCGAATTCGGTCTGTAAGGAACACGTCGCACAACCTATTTTTTCATCTGTACATGTATTTGTCAATTATCAAAATCTTTCTCAAACACTCACAGTTTATAAACTTTATCTGTCAAACTTCATTGTAAACCTAGTAAAATCATTTTAAATACATTGTTACTCTAAAATGGGGAGTAATAAATGAAGATATGAACTTTATATAACAAAATCATAATCTCGAATTTATATTTTAGTTCGAGAGAGATGAAATTGGTATCAATAACTAAATTTGAGTCAAATTTAGAGAAATAAACACATAATTAAATTACATCACGAGAGAAAGGGTTTTTGAGGATGAAAAGAACATAATGTGATATGATTAAAAGGGAAGAGACATAAGGATTGATAAGATGTGTGAGGGAATGAATACAATTATTAGAAATTTAATTGGTTAGAATTAAGTGATCTTCCTTCTGCACTAATATATTTTTAGGTCAACTTTCATATATAGCAAACTCAAAATTCAAATTTATATGTTATAACAAAGTTTGCATAATTGCGCTCCATAGCAAACATATATATGTATAATTCGCTATACATATACAACTGAAAGCTATGCCTATTTCTCTCTATATATATATACAAAGAAGCAATTGTATAATACGTTGGTTTCTCTTCAGATTTGTATAATTTTGCTAGCAGACCATTTGTATAAATCATTGTTAGCCTCTCATTTGTATAAATCATTGTTAGCCTCTCAATTCAATTATATGTGTTTGTATATCTTTATAAAATTTGAATTTGTATACGATTGAATCAAATTGTATAAACGAGAAAGAGAGAAATTACATACAATTTGAATTTGTAATAAACGAGAAAGAGAGAAAGGTAAAAGAGACTTTGGCAGGGAATATACAATTGAATCAAATTGTATAAAATGAGAAAGAGTGAAATTATATACAATTTGAATTTGTATAAAACGAGAAAGAGAAGACAAAAGAGACTTGGGCAGGGAATATACAATTGAATCAAATTGTATAAAACGAGAAAGAGAGAAATTATATACAATTTGAATTTGTATAAAACGAAAAAGAAAGAAAGGCAAAAGAGGTTAGGGCAGGGAAATATTTGTATTGTATAATTATAAGTGTATAGGACGAAGATATGTGTATTTGCATGTGTATATACAATTTTCTCTCGCTTTATACAAACAGAAACACAATTTATACAATTTTATTGTATAAAGCGAGAGAGGCGAGCGACAGGAAGCGAGCGAGAGAGGGAGAGTGGCGAGCGAGAATATGAGGGAGAGAGGGACTGACAAACAGTTTGCTAGTAGAACACAAATAAATCAAATGGTAGCTACTGTATTTATTTTACATTATTAGTTTGTCATTCTATACAATTATTTCTTTTCTTTTCTTATTTTTATGTTAAATGCACCAGCCAACAATGTATTTATAACTATATATACATTGATAAAATAATTAATATATACATTTTATACAATGTATATACACAATATCTGTTATATTCATTTTTTTATATAGTGGGATTATAACAGGCCTATTAGTCTAGCACCTAGTCCAAAGGCCCAAAATTATAATTAATATGTTCGATTTGATTATTTTTGTGATTCTTTTTTATACCGATTTGATTCAAATTGTGATTTGATTTAATTTTTTAATCATAACCATCAATAACTCTAACATTTATAATAAAGTTTGATAGCATTAGCAATTTCTGTATCCGGCGTTCAGAAAATAGAGGAGTAAATATTTCTTTCCAAAAATCTTAGAATATTGTTTCAAAAGATTCAAAATTGTCTAAATGACTCCAAATTTGCTATCCAATAATCTAATATCAATTCCAACTATTTCCAGTGATTATATTCAACTCAAATCTTCAAAAATCAAGACTCACTTTGTCTTTTTCAACAATTTATTCTTCAAGCTCAACAAAACCTAACAATATTTTTTTCCCCAATTTTCTCCAACAAACCAATTCTTAAATATTGATTACATTTAAATTATATTATATTTAATGGTAATAATAAATATGAGTATTTATAACCAACACTTTATACAAATATTGCCAGGCTACGTAAAAAATACGAGTTCATTCAAACCTCCTCAACAAAAAGTTACGTTATATATAATTACCTTTGAACCATCTAAATTAAAGAACGAGAGATAACCCAGTGTAACTAGATTGTACAAATTTGAGTTGTGAATGCTATCCCCAGTTTGGACATTTGATTCCCATTGGGTGCATAGGCTTCCTAATTTTTTTAAAATATGATTCTTTTGTGTTTGTACTTTGTGGTGCACTCTAGATCACATATTTATATTTTTATTTTTTGAACTCTTTAGAGTGAAAATCCTAAATCTGTCACTAAAATTCGCTTAATACTTTACCGACTAATGTCATTAACTCAATTATCGTTAAATATTTTTACGATAATATTAAAAGGAGAAATATTTTTTGCCACTAAATGTCTTTGTATTGTTGAAATGACATAAATAGCATGCATATACTAGTATTTCCTTCTCCTCTGATCATATATGTGAAAAACCGTCTTACAATATATAGTAGCATGCATGTATAGAGGCCGTATTGGTCAGAGGATTGGAGAGTAACCCCGTTTATTTTTCGAGAATCAAATAATTTAAATTTAATAAAAAATTTGCGCATGAAATCTTCAAATATTTTGAAATAAAATTTATATATTATAAATTACGTAAAAAATACTATAAGTCACAATAATTTACAGTCTAAATTTTTTAAAAAATAGACTTATTTGTATTTCGAAATCTAAAATGTGTAACATAAATTAAGACAAAAGATCATGATTTATGATATTGGGTCAGCAATTCTGAGGACGCATGGGCATGGCCCCAAAGGTTAATTTGTGGTCCTTTTTCTGTTTGAGGACCCAAACTTGTTTCTCCACTGTTTAAACTGAATACTTATAAAGGTTTACGTACTTCTTTGTCACCACTATCTTTTTCTCCTTTTCATGTCATACTATTCTCCGTCTCTCTGTCTCAATCTATATGACACAGTTTTCTTGTTAATCTATCAGAAAGAGTATGTCATCACATTTTGTTATTTTATGACTATTTAATGGCATATCATCTCTATTTCATCCTATATGAGTCTCGGTTAATATTTTATCGTAAAGAAAAGTCAACACTAAAATGACTTTAATAAAGACAATTTAATAAATATAATAACGTCTTTCAATTTTGTATCCGATTAAATGGTACAACATAAATTGAGACGAAGAAAATAGTTGGAATGATGCTGTTTAAATGTATTACTCCTTACAAGAAATACAAACATTCAGTAATTGATGAGTCAAAGCTTCAAATGTAGCTAATGTATTGTATCGCCATTGCGGAGAGCTCAAAAGTTAAAATTTGATATTTATGAGTTCTAAACTTGTCATCGAACTTATAAGTTGTCTTAGATGATGAGTTTGATCACAATTAAATACATATACATAATTAATGGATTTTATAGTATAAATATAAAGTCTAAGCTAGGGGCGCATGTGCAAAACTGAATCGATCAATAAATCAAATTGAAAAAACGTTATCGGATCATTACTATTGGGCTAACAAGTTTTTAATGGTTTTATTAAAAAAATATTGAGCTATCGATTTGGTATCGATTTTTAGTATTGGGTTATTAGGTAAAGCGATAATCCATAAGACGATAGTAATTTATTACTATATCATTCATAAATATTACATACTAATAATTTATCATAACTAGACACTATATCAGTCCTATACTACGGTCTCCACACTTCACATGTCATTGTACTTCTACTTCACATCAGAAATTTCGAATTATTTTTTGGTTGCAACATGTTATTGTAGCCTTTGTACAAAATGTATTGTTATTGATACAATTTCTTATTATATTTCTTGTTTCACTGTATCAAAACATTTATAGTTGATTTGCTTATCTCATTGTATTGTGCCAAATTGTTAAGAAAGTGAGAAATCATATATTTAATTTATGAGCATTTTCTTATTGGATAAATCAAAAACGATAAATTAAAAATGGATAAAGAATATCTTACTGGTTTAGTATATAAATTTAAAAATTAAAAATTAATAAACCAAATCGATAATATATAAAATCGAACTGCACCGATAGATGCATATTGAAAATTACTTGAGTATGTGAATCCGTACTAGATGGATGATGGTCTAGCTACATAATTAGAAAAAAGTGTATAAAGTGATATCACAAAGAAAAAATTAAAGATATATATATATGAGTAAGAACAAGGTAGCGTGCTTCCTGCTTTTGCTTTTATCTCAGATATATATATATATATATATATGTCTCCAATAAGAAGGACAAAAGAAATGCCTTGTTTAGCTGGGGCTATGCTCAAGAAAGCTTCTAAAAGATTGTCCTATAGTAGACTAGTCCCTAATGGCAGGAACATGAAAGTAACTCCTCTCCGAAAAACATGTTGAAGCAGGAACGTTGATGAAGACGTGCCTAGCGTAAACTCTCTCTTATATATTAAGAGAATATAGTTCTATCCGTACGTAAGACGTAAAAGAGCAATTTTGATTGTTTTCCTAATTTGTTCTCTTAATATTGAACTTGTCAGGATATAATAATGGCCTAACCCATCGGTGGCCCCTTAAACTTGCACGAACTTTCACTTGGGCACTTTAAGTGAGCGATGTTCATTTTAGACACCTCATGTGAGGTCTCGTTGTGTCATTTTGACACTTTTTGCTTACATGGCTTAGTGAGTGTAATACACTTACTCTGCGCGCGTGAAAAATTTGTTTAGTCGAATTTTTAATTATTTTTTTCTTCTTCAGCCACCATTTTTGCAAACTTATATATCCAATATGGTGAATAAAAATAGACACAATAAAATGATGAAAAATGATGGAAATTATTTTAGAAATTTAAGAATAGACCCATTTCAAAATTAAATATTAAATTGTTCATGTGATTCTTTCTTGAAAGAATTTAAGATTTAAAGAGGAGTAAGTTTAGTTTTTGGTGAATTATAAATTTGCTAATTAGAATAGAAAAGTTTTTTTTTTTTTTTTTTTTAAGATACTAATAAAAAAAAGAAGAGTATGTAACTTCACCCTAATGTTTTAGCAAAAAAGAGATGGAAGTATTTGAAAAAGACAATGGAGTGGAGAAACGGGTTGTTCAGATTTTCTTCAAATGGGTAGGGGTATTTGGAGAGGAGGTGGGAGAAGGGGGCAGGTGTTTTTTTTTGCAAATGGTATGGGTTTTTGGAAAAGACAATTGGGGGTGGAGGGAGGTGTTCTGCAAATGGGTATGATTTTTGGAGAAGACAATGGGTGGGTGGGAAAGGAGGGGGCATGTGAAATTTTATTGATTTAATTTGTTTAAGAAAAATATTTGGGCAAAAATCCCGTGTCATTGAATCATTCGTTGCTTTATATTTATACTCAAAATTCATTATCTACAAATTATTTTTGACAAATGTCGCCATTTAGTTCGTCACTTTACACGTCATTCGCGAGTGTAACACACACCTTATATACTTTTGTTGATTGGCAAAAAAATGTCAAAATGACACAGCGAGACCTCACATGAGGTGTCTAATATGAACATCACTCACTTAAAGTGCCCAAGTGAAAGTTCGTGCCAAGTTTAAGGGGCCACCGATGGATTAAGCCTATAATAATAGGATGTGATAACACATGTTTTATCCCATCAAGACAGGTTAGCCTAAACAATCTTTTTCTACAAGGATAAATGCGGAAATTAATAAGAAAAAAAAAATAAGGAATTAAGAATAACATTTCATAGAATCCACAATATAAACATAATCTCTGTCAAAAACTGATATCACGTGTACACATTACTAGATAATAATAGAGGTTCGATGAAAGAACAAGTGTGGATATTTCCAATCTAGAATAGAAATAAATCATAACATAAGGGTATGTGAATTCTGCTGGAGCAACTAGCAACTATCTCACGTACTCCTAAATGCAAGCCTCGAACATTGATGTGGGAGGATGATTAGGATGAACCAGACATGTAACCTAAACAAGTGTAGAAAAGCAGGGGAATGAGTATCAAAACAACAATCGATACTCAATAAGTATCCCTAGCTGACCCAAAACATACACAAAAATTAACATTCAACCCATTCTAGCAATAACAGTAGTGACAAAAGACATATGCAATAAAAATAACCCTCCGAATAAACTACATCATCAAACTCTGAGTCCGGAGCCTAAAGGGTATAAAATGTTAACAAAAATTTCAAAACGATATATGAATTTTTATTTTAACCGGAAAAAGCAAAATCGCTGTAGCAGCGATTTGCAAAATTTGATTTTTTTTTAAAGAAATGGCAGCGATTTCCAAAATAATTTTTTTTAATGATTTTTTAATAAATCGCTGCCTAAGCAGTGATTTCTTTAATTTTATTTAATTATTTATTTGAAATTAAAAAAAAAAAAAAAAATTAAGAGCAAATCACTGCAAGTGCAGCGATTTGTCTCCAATTTTTTTTTTATATTTTTTTAAATCATTTTTAAAAAAAAAAATTTGATTACAACTTATTTTAAAAAATCATTAAAAAATTTTTTAAAAAAATAATTAAATTTTGGAAATCGCTGCTATTACAGTGATTTTACTTTTTCCCCACAAGCGAAATCGCTGCTCTTTCAGCGATTTTGTCCTTTTGGTTAAAATAAAAATTCATATACCGTTTGGAATTTTTGTTAACATTTTATACCCTTTAGTCTCCGGACTCATCAAACTCTTAACACCATCAATTCAACTTTCTCAATTTTATAACAACTCACTCACTCATAGATACGAATCAAATGATGTGCAATGCAAATTAAATGTCATAGAAAATAATGCATGCTTGTGTGTCCTATCGATACACATAGCAGTTCATCGATTAATGAGGACCCATAAGGAGAATACCTTGTCCATGCACCTTTGATCATATTAGGTCGTATCACATCATATTTCAAATCATATCACATCCTCTTCGTCGTTTTTTTTATTTTTCATCATGCCATTTTTTAATCATTTCCACATTGTATCATCTCATATCAGAGTCTCAGTACCAATGCAAATAATAAATTCATATGCATAATGGGAGAATGACAATTATCACATCAATAATTAACCACACGAATCATATGACATATCATTAAATGATCATAAGAGTCATTCAAAGCCACTCATGGACATATTACACAACAATAGATCAACAATTGTAATTATGTGAATCCATAATTCAACTGTTTTAATTTCTCAACAAAACCTAACAATTCTTTTTTGAATAAAGTGGTTTTATGTATATGTAATGTGTATATATTGCATAAATAATGTATAATCGTATACAAAAATAATGTCTAACTATGTATCAATAATATATATACATTCATGTATATTGTTTCTACAATATTAATACATTATAGTAATTCATCTTCTTTAATCAGCTGATTTCAAAAAAATAAAAGCACACAAATATTATGTTTAATTAACATTCCAATTTCAAAGCATATCACATTTGCAAACTTTGGACGGTTTGATCCTTTTGCTACTACAAGACCAACTCATAATACATAACATATAGTTAAAACTTAAAACCAACCAGTCGCACAAGTGTGAACACTATATATACATGTAAAAAGTGTGATCAAGACTATGCTACATAGGTGGTTACAATAACTTGCCAACAAAGTATAGATACAGTAAAATATCAGTAAATTAATACGTGATTAATTAATAATCTTTCTCTACTAAGAAAGTATATATACAGTAAAATATTACTAAATTAATACGTGATTAATTAATAATCTCTCTAAGATAATAATTTTTTTCGGTCTTGATTTGGGCCAATGAAAAGAATCACTCATTTTGATAAGATAATAAGTTAATATATTTCTAGAAGACTCCTATATAAATATATAGTCTCATTAATGTTATAAATTAATAATTCTTTAAAAGTACAAAAATATCTAAAAAATTTAGTGAAATATGATCTATTATATTATTTTTTCGTTAAAATTTAAATCAAATTGAAACTCATTTTAAACTTTTTTTTATGGCATCCAAGAGTTTCAGTATTGTGTTTTTCTAATTGCACCATAAAATTGTGAAGTGTTCAAGGTGCAAGTGTTTTCTTATGCGTAACTGATTTCAAAGGTTATTAACGTCAATTTCATTGCGGTAACCGAGATTATTAATCATGACATCAAATTTATAAACAACGTTTTCACGAATGAATTCTTTCAAATTCTTTGAGATTTCATCTCTAAATAATTTTTCAGCAACGAGTTAAACTTGTCGATTAAATAATGCATTTATAAAATAATAATATTTTATGATCCGGTAGTGAACTATATTCACTTGTGGAGGTGAAAAGAGGAAGTTGTGAAGCTTCTGGAGTCTAACCACCAACTTGATACTACTAATTTAAATTATGTCATTACTCATTTAGCAGGAAGTATTTATAAGCATAGTGATGAATGAAGTATATTAGTAATATTGAGATAATTAAGTAATACATGAATTAATTATGATCACTTTATTTTTAATATATAAATTTGGTATATTAAAAACATCGCATAATTTCTAAAAAAAATTTTTTTGGTTAATTTCCAGAAAAAAATCATTCATATTATTTAGCTTTATACACTTTCAAGGGGAATTTTTGTGTCTTTTACTGTACTTATGTGTATATATACACTTTTGAGGGAATTATATCTGTGTTATCAGCTATGCACATATATACACTTTCATTTTTTATGTATTAATTAATTATATTTAGGATAAAATATCAAATAAAATATAATATAGGTTAAAAGATTGTATCATACGAGGAATAATGTCTCCCACCAAACCACCCTTTATGTAGTGAATACTTGCAAAACACAAACAACAAACTCTAGAACTTAAAAGATTTGAAATTATTAAAATTTGTACTATAAGATATAAAATAAAATAGGGTAGTACTTCCTTGGTCTTTTTTTACTTGTCAAATTTTGACTTGATACAATTATTAAGAAAATAATGATTGATATAACGAGTTTATCATTTTAATCCTATTAATTGATAGATTCTTAAACATATTTACTCACTATATTTTACAAAAAACATAAACTTCAATATTAATAAATCGAAGATATGATTGGAGAAAAAAATTATTTATCTTGATTCATAATGAATGTCAAATGAAAAGGAAAATCAAATTAGAAAATAATTTACAAATAAATACTAACAAAGGGAGTAATAAGGAATGTGTTGGCGAGTGGGGAGTGAGAGAGTGAATGAAAGTGGAAGCCAAAATACATACTCGATATTTTTTCTTTCGCACGGTGTTAAAGTAATCATGAATAATAAGATAATTTAAAATTTTTTATAATTTTTTTTATAAATAAATATGAACATTTTTTAAGAAAATTAATTGCAAAGATAATATATAAAAAAAATTAACTAATATTTTTTTAAATTTTAATTAGACAAATAACTAATATAAAATATAAAATAATTATTTTTAATATAACAATCGACTTATACGAGGAGAGTCCGTTATTAGATATAGATAAGATAAAAGACAATTGAGTTTGATATGTGTTATTGCAGTTTGTTTGAAGGATAACAAAAAGTAGGTGACAAAAGGATGCAATGCCCAAGAGAATTGTTTCAGAGAGATTGAAACTTGTCCTTTTAACCAAATACTCCCTTTACCTTGTTTTTTTTCTGAAGATGTTAGATGGTGAGAGTGACTTGTCTTTTTATCTTTTCGAAGAATTGAAAAGACTATAGTTGACTAGTCACTTTTAACTCGGTAAAATTTATTCTCATTGATATTTACGTCAAATTAATATATGCATATCATAATTTAAATTTATGGTTCATTTTATTTGACCATAATTAGTTATCATGTATTTTACTTCATTAAATTATATAATAATGAGAATTGCATTGACTTAATATAAATACTCGGTACGAATAAATTTTTTCTCTTTTAACTCTCTTCCCATTTTTTCTTCCTCTTCCAACCTTTCTATCACGTTTGTTTCTTTTTAATTGTCATAATTTCTTTTTAGATTAATACAAATACATTATACACAAAATACAGTATAAGCAGAGCGAGTCTTTATGGTGTGTTTTTCAAGATTATCAAGTTAGGATTAATAAATAGGGAGTAGTGTGTTTATGAAATATAAAATTTAAAATAAAATTTAAATTTTTAAAAGATTTCAAAAAATAGAATTTGACACAATTTTTATTTCTTCTAACTTTTTGGAAATTTAAATTTCTTGCCAAAAATGTTTATAAGAAAATAACAAGTTATATGACAAAAATATCACTTGTATATATTTGGGGATAGGTCTATAGTAGTCCTTTTTAATATATTTCGAGTATTTTAAAATTTCTTGATCTATGCAATTTGTTTTATAAACAAAACACCTAATAAGTCTTGTCAAATTTTTAAAATGGAAATAACATTACTTGTACTTTAAATTAAGGGGCCAGACCTATATAGGTGCAAATGGTAGGAGTGTCAAATTATACGATTCAATCGATTTATAGAAAATTATATTATATTAATTTTGGATATTTTGTTATATGTAAAATTAGATTTAGATTATTAAAAATCATCTCTATCATATCGGATTTTCTTTAATATTTTATTTTATATGTCATCGTATTGGTACGGAATGGACAAAATGAAGGCTCACCTCCAGAATCTTGTGTCATTAAAAGTCACTGTCAAAATTTGAAGGTAAGTTCTACGTGGTAATTATACTGACTGTGTTGTATGGGGCAAAGTGTTGCTCAATTAAATTTCTCATGTTCAGAAGATGAAAGTCACAAAGAAGAAGATTTTGAGATTAATACGTCGGCATGCTATGAGAAATACTATTAAGAAATATGATATCCGAAACAAGAATGAGAGTGACCTTTGTGGTGAAAATATGAGGAAAGCAAGATTGAGATGGTTTGAATATATGAGAGAAGAAATGTAGATCTATACCCTAGTGAGTAGGTGTTAGGGATTGACAATGGTGGGTGTTAGGAGAGGTAGAGGCAGGTGGCCGAAGAAGTATTTAAGTGTGGTGATTAAATAAAACATGATGCATCTTGAATTTATTAAAATTTGTAATAAGAAGTCGAGTCCCCAGTCAAAATCAAAAGTTAGGTCTCAAGATCAAAAGTCAAAATTGACATCGAGTTTAAGAATTTTTAGCTAATGAAAGAAAAATTATGAAGTTCTTCAATAAAATGGAAGTCAAAAGGTCACTTTGTTCTTGTAATATGACCATTATTTTGGTTGTCATTGGGTGGGCTCCATCGATAATTCTCTATTATAATTAAAAAGTTTGCTCAAAATCAATTTTGATGCCAAAGAAATCAATTAGTAGATGAGCATTGTTGGAAAAGTTTTTCCTTTTTCTAATTTGGTAATTGGAGCTCAAGAATTCTTGTTCTATAAATAGATAGGAGTTTTTTCACTTCAAAACACTCCTTGAAGATTATCTTTCTTTTAGAAAATCATGAATTTTAGATATTAATAATGTAAAGAAATTTAATATTTTAATGTATATTTTTAACACATCAAATTAAACAATGCATAAAAAATAGTATATGAATGATTAATGCAAGTATAATTAATACACTTTATTTAACATTATTTTTATACATCTTATCAAACAATTTATATTATTATAGTGAAATTGCTACCATATTTTTGATAACTTATATTATTAGATATTTCTATTTTTACATTGCTAAGTACATATTCCCTCCGTTCACAAATGTTTGGCAGCTATACTAAAAATAGCCGTCCAAGATTAATTGTCAATTTAAACAATCAAGAAATAATTAGTTATTTTTTTTTAATTTTGACCTTAATAATTACTTCATTTTGTTCTATTGAAAAGTTATGTCGACTTTTGATATTCTTGGTATAGTAGAGCTATGTTAGTCAAATTACACATTTATTAAATTTTTCTTAAAGGAGTGGGTGACTTTAACCTAACTAACTATTGTGGACGGAGGGAGTATATTATTATTATTGATAAACCCCCATTAAAGATACACAAGTTTTAAAATTAAGGTAATCTTATATATACTACTCCCTCCGTTTAAAAAGAATGACCTTATTTTTTTTTTAGTCTGTTTAAAAAAGAATGACTCCTTTCATTTTTTGGTAACATTTTTACTTTAACTTTCCACGTGACATAATTAAGATCACAAGATTAAAGTGCATTTTGGTACATTTAACATAACTTTAATTTAGAATCACAAAATTAAAAAGTCTTTTTTCTTTTTTTAAACTCCATTTCTAATCAAATTAGGTCATTCTTTTTAAAATGAATTTTTTTTAAACCACGTATAAAAAAAAATGCGTGGAAAGGATTGGATTTGTCACCCCCAAATTCCAACATCACGCAAAGCTCCTAAAAGGAAGAGTTGTCGGACTCTTATTCCAAGTATGGTCCCATCCAGCGACGAGGGTTATGGTGGAATGATAAGTACTCCGTCATTTTAATTAAAAAGTCTTGAGTTTAATTTTTTTTAGATATGGAGACACCTTTATTAAAAAATGCTCTATCCCTAAATTGAGACTTCCTCACGTGAGTTCGATTTTTATCAGACTCTAATATGAGTACCGAACAAAATAATAGAAAATTCCAAAAAAAAAAGTATGGTCCCATCCATCTCAACAACTATAATCCATTTAAACAGTCCCACCACGCGCCTCGTTACTGACAAAATTTTGCCAAACATTCTGATTAACTTTTCTTTTTCTTCCAAAAGATATTTTCCATTGTACCTTCTTTCATTCACAACAAAAAGCTTTTTATTTTTGAACCTTTCATATTCCATACCTTTAGCAGGTGTTTGGAGTTTTTACACATAGGATTTGAGACTCGATGTAACGATTCTCTTAGTCGTTTTGAGAATTTTATTGATTTTTATTCTATATTAGAGGTAATTTATGACTTGCAAAGATGAGTGTTATAATACTCAAAATAATCTAATAAGTTTTGGAGAAGATAATTTATTTTGAGAGTATATATGAGATTTATATAATGGATGTTTATAGTTTGGAACTTCAAAAAGATTTTGGACCATCTTTAAGTACAATGTTATTTTTTACGTGAGAGGGTGTACTATCTCTAATTTTTATTGACAAATTATTTTGTATTTAATCAAAGATAAAAGGGGAAAAGAAAAGGAAATTTAGAATTTAATTGTAAAAAGAAGAAAACAAACAAGTGGAAAAGGAAACTAAAATAAAAATGTGTATCTAAATATGAAAGGTAATTGAAACACATTAATTAATGAGCAAATTACACATATGACGACTATAGAGTATCTATTGTATCACTGATTCAAAAGGAAATAAAATTTATGAACTCTTAATTAGATATTTATGTATATACATAATTTGATCATTGTCTCTCCTCATCATGATCAAGTCTAAACTGAGCAAAAATATTTTGGGTGATGAATATGGGAGCGGAAGCATTAGGAGAGAGAGAGAGAGAGTAGACCAAGAAGAAAATTAATTGGGTAAGGCTCTATTTTAGGTTATTTTTAAGGAGTGATGTTTTTCGATGAATATATTTTCAAATTTGATATAATTATTAAATAATGGGATAATAGATATTTTTCTTTTATTATTGTTTGTCATGATTTCTATTTTTAGAGTCAGACTATAAGAATTTTGACTAACATTTTAAGATGTATTTTTTGATATGCAAAAAATTTGTAATTTATAGTATTTTTCATATAATTTTTGAATATCTAAATTTTTTGTTTAAAATATTAAATTAATGTAATATAATTTAATTTTAAAAATTAATTAAATTGACTTTCGAAAAATATAATATGACAAATAAAAGTCGAAGGAGGAAGTAATTATTTAAAAGTATAAATTAGATAAGTAGATATGATATGAATGTGTATCTAACTATATGATTTTTCCTAAAAATAATAAGGCAAATACCCAATTAAATAAAGAAAGAAGAACCAACAACATTGGCATTGGCAGAAAGAGAAAAAGAAGTTTAATGTGTGTGGGTGGGGGGGATACACGAAAAGGAAAAAGAAAATAAAAGGGAGAAAGGAGAAGAGAAAGAGGATTTTTTAATTCAAAGCATCAATGTAATAATTCTCTATTAATTCATGTAGTTTTATGTGATTATGAGTATATTTTTTGTATAGTGTCCATTTTAGGTCTAGATTTGCATGATTTTGAAAAATGATTCACCGGTTGAAAAGATGTGCTTAATTATATACCTAACATCTTTTTGTGTGTCAATGTGAGACTTAATATCTAAAGATAGTATGTTACATATACTCACTCTATGGACTCAACAATGAGGATATCCCGCCTTATCGAGATTTGTCTAAACTCAGTTAAACTCTAGTCCATTTGGACAAGGCTGACACATGAGTGACTTTGATACTGCTTGTAACGACCCAGTCTGCTAGTGATATTATCCTCTTTGAATATAAGTCCGTACAACTTTAAAATATGTCACTAGTCGATAAGGCCTGCTTACTTATATACCCAATATTTCTCCTATATTTTACCGATGTGGGACTTCTTCTCTTAAGTTGAGTTTTACATTATTAGGAAAGAATATGAAGAAATTATGCTTAATTATATATAAAAAAATTGTCCTACGATTTAAGAATAAAATCTTGTATGCGGGTCGAATAATCCATTTTAGCTAAAATTAGAATTGCGAGTTTGTCTTATTGTGAATGAACATAATCTAAAAGAAAATTTCAAAGTTGACTTCAGGGGCTTAGTGTGATTTTTTTATCTGATTCTCAAGCCAAAAATAAATATAGCAATACAGGTGACATTGAAGTCGTTTTCTTATGAGAATTATATATTTTAATAGATTTTGACGATCTTAAATCGTTACAAAAGGAAAAAATTATAAATTCACTCTTGCGCTTCAATTAAGTCAAGTGAAATTTTTTAGTTATGCAAAGTATTAGTTTTGTTCTATTAAATGAATTTAGGATAATGGATAATAGTGAGGTCTGGTATAAATGAAATAATGAGTACTTATGCGGATATCGATGTCATATTATAAAACATTACTCAATTTGATTATTCCCTGATGTGAGTTGAAATATATTTGAATTGTTGAAACATGTGAATTATGTGAACTTGATTGTAATGAATGATCCTTAGTTATAGGGTCAATTGATAAACTTGTATTATTTATATTGGTTCAATACTACTTTTTTTGTTGCATGATAATTATTGATTGAAAGTGATCCATTGTGGCATTTGTGAAATTCATATCATTAGATGTTAATTGAATATGATTTCAGCAAGTGACATCATATAAGACTAATGAAATATAGTTTCAGCGAGTCATATGGTGTCAATAAAAAATATTTTCGACTAACGTTGTTGTGCCAATAAAAATAATTATTGTATTTATTTAGGCCTCATAAGTCTCCCTTGGACCTCAACTATTTGACAATAAAAATGGGTGTATTTTAATTTTATTTGGTCAGGGCATTGCTTCATATCACATTTTATAATGAATTCATATGAAATTATTGAGATAATCGTTATATTAATTTGACTTGATACATCTAAGGCTCACTGTGATATTATTAGTGATGTAACTAATTTTGTAAAAATATAATTTTACATGTTGTACACACCATCTAGAAACTTATGGGGATCCTCTCCCACCTTATAGCCTAGAAAGATTTGAGGATTCATCCTCACAAAGTCTCTCAACGTAGAGGTCATGGTACTCTACAAAACATTCATTCTAGGTCCAATGTCTCTAGTCACATGAGTTGTCAAGGCTCAGACTAAAGTAAGTAGAGCCTCTCTAATCTCTCCATTAGTCATGTCCGGGGAACCACCGGAACCTCATTACCTTCACCTCCAATAAAGACTTGATCACCTTGTGGAGAAACTTGAGCATCTTGAGGAACTTGAACTCCTTGCACCTTGGGGAACTTTCTCTTGCACCCCTTAACATACGCCAATCTTAGACTCAAGAATACTTGGGACACAGCCCATACAAGCGAAATATATAAAACTTAGTGTATTACAATACGTTGAATGAAAGAAATCTAAAGATAGTAATATCCTCGAATCAAGTGAGGACATACCCAACTTTGCTTGAAAGAGTCCTAGTTTCTTAGCTTTGCTTCAAGAAGCCTTTTACCTTCCACCTACAACTTTAGATATAGACAAAATGTATGAAATTAGTACAATGCATGTGCTAAATATGACATAATGCATAAAATCATGAGAAACTGACATTTACATGAAACATGCTCTTTTACAGTAAAACATTATATCATAATTATAAGAAAACACATTAACACCAATGAACACATATAAGTCACATAACCAAATAACTTCACACAATAGCATATAATATGACATTCTCCTCCCAAAGGTTATCCAAAGACTTACTTAAGTAATTCAAGAAGAGGCCACCCATACACCCTCTCCAAGCTTACTTAAATAATCCTTAAGACTACCTAAGTTTAGATTATGCCCATTTCACCAATTAACTTTCCTATCTAAAGTTACTCTTAAGAATCCCCTAAGTAAGACATGAAGAGACCATTCATATACCCCCTTCACACCTTAACTAGGCAATCCTTAAGCTACTCTAGATAAGTACTTATTCATTAACATGCTTTTTAACTTAAGTCATTATCTTCATTAGTACACTTAAGAGACATTCAACAATCAAGGACATTCACATAATGGTCTTGGAGAAGACCTAGGGTACTCAAACACTAACATCTTCAAAGTCTAATTGTGCAATGTCTAGATAACGTCTCATTCTACTACCTAAATTTTATAGCACTTATCTAACACTAGCATGTATCCCATATGATGAGAATATGTAACAGTCGATAGAGACCATACTAGTTATGCATGAAATCCGGAGTAATAACCTACTCCGATGAAGGTGTTCTACTTGTCAATGGTAGAACTAGGACACATCCCATGTAGACACATGGTTAAGGAATATCGAGGGTTTCTTTGTTCTCTAATGTCATCTTAGTTAGAGGTACCATAACTTGTTCATAACCCAATCACATTACACCTTACCAAAGAGGGTCTACTAAGGCTACCTACAATGGTTAAAAGGATAGCTCAATGACTTTCCTAAGGATGATTTCATGTCGTTCCAGCCAATTAATCCTAAGTCCACCATTCACACAAGAAGAATACCATTACGACTTTGAAGTTCAAGGATATCATAACCTTCCATCTAGGTTGAAAGTTCCACATAAAGGACCTTCTTAATTATGTTCAAGGTCACATATCAATCACACATACAAGATTAAGAAGCTTTAGCATACTAAGTCAAGAATCCATATTCACATTTTACATGTATCAAGTAAGGGACACAAGTCTACCAAAATAACACACACACATACTTCACCATATTACGTATAACATATCATTCAAGAAGCACATAGGGATAACCAATGTCAACTATAGGTCACCCTATTCACTACTATAGTATCATCAATCTAAGTCATCACAAGTCTCATATAATCCATCAAGAAGCATCATACTTCAACATCAAGTAATACACATAACAACTTCACTATAGCCTACTAGAGACACATATCATCAACAAGAATAACTCATGCTTTGACTTCACATATACACATAAGTCATCAAGACCTTCACAATACTCACATATTCAAGTTATAACATGATAAATCCATAATTTATAAAGTAATACCGACGATGCCACATTATTCACAAGTAAAGCACATAAGCACCGCCACCATAAGTGGACCATACCAAACATCATCATCTTCTAAGACATATACTACACAATACAGAGAAGATTAGGTCAACATACCACCAATCCCTTCACAACATCTCCAATCCATAGCCAATTCAGTCAATTCAATCCATATAGGCTCTTACCAATAGCCATAGGCACCAATTCAATCCAGTAATCACAATATACCATGAATCCAAGACAGTACAATATGAATTATCAATTTAGGACAGACTACTTAAAATTCTAGCATAATTCTTTCACAATTCAATAGCCCTAATCAAACTACACAAGCATTCAATAGTATAGAGACATGATCAATTCACCCATAAAATAGTAAAAACTAGGATTTCATGATTTGCATGGGTTCATAGATATTTTAGTCTAAAATCATTAAACTAACATCAATTCAATCATGATACATTATTTCAAAGCATTTTATGCAAGAA
The DNA here is from genome assembly GCA_022817965.1 of Solanum lycopersicoides. Taxonomy (NCBI): domain Eukaryota; kingdom Viridiplantae; phylum Streptophyta; class Magnoliopsida; order Solanales; family Solanaceae; genus Solanum; species Solanum lycopersicoides. Next base: position 94,468,212 of record CM040626.1, read on the forward strand.
CCCATGGCTAGATTTCAATTTAGAAGTTCATCTTTTGAGAAGTCTTTGAAAAAATACTTTGAAACTTGGCTCCTTAAACAAAAAAATTCAAGGATGAAAATCATACCTTAATTGATGCTAGACAACGAAATTTGAGAAGATTTGATGGAGAAATCACCCTCCAAGCTCCAATCTCCCTTCAAGCTTCAATGATTTTCTAGAGAGTTCTTTAGGAGTTTTGGGTTTTGATTTTGAAATAATGAATTCATCTAAGTGTTTAAGACTTATAAACCAACTTTAAATACCCAAACTACCCTTAGGAAACCTTCCAAATAATTTTAGAAAGGCTAGGTGAAATACCCACCTTGCCCTTCATTGGGCCGAGATGCTATAGGAAATTGCAGACCAACTACGGCCCCTCTAACGACACCCTTAGACCCACCTACGAACAGTCCTGCTGGTCTGTGGTTTGGGTCAGAGGTTGTCCAAATGGAGAACAAGCTTCCCACACCAAGTGTCAACCTACGCCCCTCATTGACGAGGTGTCGACTGGCCTACTAGCTGTCGATTGCCTCCATTAGTTGGGCTGGTTTTGACAGTTTTGGCTCTTAAATTGGGTCCTTCTCAAGGACCCTTTGGTTGGTTCTTGGGGAGTTTTGTCCCCACGTTTCCAACTCGAATACACTCGTATACATGTTAGGAACCCCTCACATCAATTTCATCCAAAACGAACACGTGAAACATGCAAAGGCACACTTAAATGTACAAACACGTCTCAAGGCATATATTTCGAACGCCATGAACGTTTGACCTCCAAACATTACCAAACTTTAGATACTGCCTATAAACATTATTATAAATCATTTTAGGACTTTAGAAACCTCATTACACACGCGTTAGGCTCTAGTTTCACCTAAGTCGTTTTAGAGATGTTACATATCCACAACTATATTTTCTAAGGCAAGTCATAAAAGTACAAAATTAAGGGATCAGATTGCTCTCATTTACAAAATTTCTTGATGAAGAACTATTAAAATTTGCGTTAAATCTCTTTTGTTTTCTTCTCCAAAATGTTCTTGTGTGATATTAGCGAATTTGAAGGTTTTTCTTACATTTATAATAATTTACTTCGCTATAGTAGCCCAATCAGACCCAGTCCTTCTTTGATAGAGATAAACAATAATATCTAAAATATGTGCATATGCTATACACCCCAAAACACAAAAATACTCAACATTTGATTTACTTCCACTCCAAACTTCATATATTGTCATGTTTCAAATAGAGTTTGTAAGAAATCTATTCAATATATGAATACTCCAACAAATAGATTTTGCCCAAAATCTCTGGGTAAACAATTCTCTTCAAAAGAATATGCATCATACCAAGATTTGTGCAGTTTTTTCTTTCATACACACCATTTGGTGAGATGTGTTTGTTTCTGGAAGTTGCCTTTTAGTTTCATAAAATTCTAAAAAATTTTGGAGTTGTATTCGCTATTTTGATCATCCGCAAACAAATAATTTAATAACCAATTCTTTTTAGCAAAGAATTTAAACTTCTTAAAAGTTTCTACGACTTTTGATTTTTCTTTATAAAAATAGACTCTTTTATTTCTACTATTATCACAATGAAGCTAATAAAATAACATTTACTTCAATTTGATGTTGGACTTATTTAACCACAAATATCTGAGTGCACCAACTCTAATACATATATATCCTACAAGACTTGTCTGTTCAAAATGGTTTACACTATTAGTTATTAACTACACAGTCTCTAGCTTTCATGATGTAAAATAAGTTGTAGATAGAACATTTATGGAATCAAATTATTGTTTCTCTTTTTGATTCTTTTTTTGAGGTTTTAGAGGGTCATGGTGTAGTTTGAATTTTGAAGGATTGTTTTGTTTGAATTATTGAATATGTATTCTTATCCAAATGAAGTTCTTGAAAATTGGAATGCTAATCATTGTGACTCGTGCATATGAGCAGGTTTCAAGTATTTTGATGGTAAAGAGCACATGTTAAATCTTGATAGATGTTCTTTGGAAAAAAACACTGACATCAAATCATAGAAATCTTATTCACTTGAGATCACTCGTGTTCTTAGGGAACTATTTTTAATACTATTTCTAATAAAATCGAAAGACACTGAATGCTAGCTAGAAGAGTTTGACTTAAAGGATAACAATTTGACTGAAACAATTTCAATAGAAATACAAAATCTGCAATCACTAAAAACTTTATTGACTCATCATGATAACTTTGAAGAGAGTGTTCCTTTGGAAAATGGGAAGCTTCATTTAGTCGCAGAATTACAATTTGATGAAAATCTTCGTTTTATTTTTGTTGTCGGAACTCTCTGTATTAGAAAATTTTGGCATTGCATTTTGTAAGACAGCATGAAATCATTCAAGATGAAACTCATTTATCAAACCAATAAAATGTATGCTTTTGCGTTATTTTTGTTTTTTCAACACATTTTTTTCGTTTTTTTACATCATCTCCTTGAACAAGCTTTATGTATGACCGGAGAGACTGCTCTAACACCAAATAAAAGAATTCAACAACGAACAAAAGTAATATATAAGTGAAGTGGTATGTATTGATACAACTAGTTACATGAGTCCATAAATAAGAAACTTAATAAAAAAAGTATGTTTATCTTTCTAAAATTCTTAGAAAACAATTATTGACTTTTAAACAAACTTAACAAACACTACTAACCCATAAAGTTGATCACGCCCCTAATTCAAATTCTGCTATAACGACTCGACTCGATTACTTTTGTAATCGTTTAATTTTTTAATTCACTCGTCATGACACGATGTATCATTACATTTGTCTTCATCAGTTATAAACAATGACAAAGAAAAGTTGATGCCAAAAACTGATAAAATATTTATCATCACCATTTGTAGTAGTTGTTTAATTGAGTGACCATCTAAGCTTGCAATTCTATATGGGAAAAAAAGGTCATCCCTTTTGTTGGAAAACAATGGTCAGAAAAAAATAGGCATTTCAAATTTTCTAATTAAAAGGGCTACTGAAATTGTTTTAAAACCAAGGGAATACTAGCAAGGCGAAGTCAGAAATATGAATTTGACGGTTCTAAATTTCATAACATCTTTTTTTTAGCACCCACAACTCTCAATAAATCATTTCCACGACCCACTTCTTACTATTGGACCATCAACCAATTTTGTTAAGGACTTCACAAGCTAATATAATATCCCTATTTAGTTTTCTAACTAAATATTTATTTTACTTTTTCATTTTAAAATTATTATATTAGTCTTGACTTAAGATTGAGATCGCTTAAAGATATGATAAGTAATACCCTATCAAGGTATAATTGAATTTAATTTAATTTATCGTATCATTCTTATCATTCTTAGAATTAATAATATAAATTAATTAATACTACTATAGAAAATAAATTTATAATAATCATGTAAGAAAATATACCTAATATTATGTTTAGCAATAAAAACTCATACCAATCGCATAAGGGATCACATGAAAAAAAAGAAAACTTATGTCTTCATTTTTATTTGTTAAAATGAAAAGTATGTGCACTTCTTATTGTGTTATATACTATCACACGTTTCATATTCAATCTACACTATAATTTTTTTGGAAAATAAGGATAAATTGTCATATTTTGAATAGTTTAAAATTGACTTTTTTAAAAAAAATTATTTTATAGTATTATTTGTAAAAATGGGTCATCTTTGAGCTATTTTAATAGTTGGAGGGTTTTAATAGTTGGAGGGCAATATTGAAAAAATAACGTAAGAATAAATGTTTTTAAACCGAAAAAACATATTGGTTAAACTAATCCATTTGAAATAATTAGAAGATATCTATAAGCCTTTTCTTCTTTTCTTTTTTTTAAAAAATGGTTAAGAAATACTTCAAAATTATTTTGAAATCAAAATATATTCAACCAATAATTAAATCAGAAAATGAAATACTCCATATATTCCATTGTATCCTTCTTATTTATATTAAAAATAAATATTCTTTTACTTGTTTATTTTAGAAACCAAGAGTGTTTTTCTTTTTTCTTTAGGTATTATCCTTAGTACGAAATAACTACTTAAATTAGTAATAGTGATCAAATCTAGAGTTTTAAAATATTATTAATAAATTATTTTAGTAAATACACCTCTGATAAAAATAATTAGAAATTGTGTCAAGTCAATATAAATCAAGTAAGATAAATGGATTAAAAGAAAAGAAAGCGAGAAAAGAATATAAGCTTATTTCACTAATTATGACAAAATAATCATATTAGTGGATTAATTTAAAACCAAGGGTATACTAGCAAGGCGAAGTCAGAAATATGAGTTTGACGGTTCTAAATTTCATAACATCTTTTTTTTAGCACCCACAACTCTCAATAAATTATTTCCACGACCCACTTCTTACTATTGGACCATCAACCAATTTTATTAAGGGCTTCACAAGCTAATATAATATACAATATATATATATATATATATATATATATATATATATATATATATATATATTATTTATATAAATTACTATACTATATACTATAGGTGATACTGGCAGGGATAATTTTGGTATTGTGATTTAATGCTCTATATTTACTCTATTTCCACTTTGGACAAAAATATCCTCCCAATATGCATAATTTTTTAAACAAAAAGTAGGACCCATTACTGATGTATTCAAGGATGCTTTGGTAATTTTACTATGATAAATTCGTTTTGTTTTGTTTTTTTTAAAAAAAAAAAAATTGTTTCTACTATATTTAAGTAAATTGTATAAAATATTATAAATAACGATAATTAATTACTTAAATATTCAAAATACATACAAAAATCTGATTGACTTTAAATTTTATTGATGACCCCTAAATTGAGCCAAATGAAATAACATATACTATTTGAAAATTATTTAGAAAGTACTATAAATTACAGTAATTAACAATTAGAAATATTTCAAAGACAAAATTTTTTGATTGAATCTCGAAATTTTATTAGTACTACATAAATTGAGAAAGAATAAATAACCTTTATTATTTGAAAAATGCGTAAAAAGTATTACAAATCATACAATAATAATTAGTAATTTAAAATTTTAAAAGACATAAATTTTTTACCATAGATAACAATAATTGATAATTTAAACTATTTAAAATTAGTATTAAAGTTTGGTTAACTCTTTAATTTTATCTATGTCACATAATTGAAACAAAAACTAGTACATATTGGGCTGCACGGACTCCGATATATATATAGATCAAATTGATTTTCAAATACAAATATAGGATTTATGAAAAAATTATTTGGTTCGTCTGAACCCACGAACCTTCACTTCTCTCTGCCCCTACATACATACAAGCAACTAAAGTAAATGTAATATCTTCACAAGCTAATATATATTTATTTAATTTTCCAAAATAAATAAAGGTTCTACAAAAAGATTATTAATTCTTCCAAAATCGTAAAACCCATGAGTTCTTTTTTCCCGATATTCTTTGATCTTAAGGGGTTTTATAGCTCCGCCTCTGCATACCATTGTCTAGCGTAAATCTATATATCTATATAAAACTAGATAAAAAAAAATAAGTGATGTGACACCTCTTAATGACAAGAATTATATTTTTTTGGTTTTTTATATTTACTCTATTTTATTTTAATTATTTTATTTTATAAAATCATCTTTTTAATTCATACCTCTTCAATTACATAATTAAATTAGTAACATCTATAACTTCTAACCTTTTATATTCATAACATTTAAATTTTTAACATACAATTTTATAACTCCTCAACTTCACACTTATAAAAAACTATTTTGAGACATATATGATGATTGCTATTTTCATTTTTTTTTGTTCCTCATCTTTTATCTTATTTTTTTTTATCTCATTTGCAGGAGAGATATCTATAATGACCAATACATTAGACAGTTTTGCATAGTTTGCTTCATGAGGTAAAATGATTTGATATGTATAATATAATTATCACTTTTTTTCTATTATAATTATACATTGAATTATTTTTTTGTATTCTTGATTATATGAATCATGAGTTTTCTTTTAGAGAAAATTATTTGACTTTTTTTCTTTGCTTCTCTTTGTAGGTTCTTCTTTCCTTTTTTAACTTATCATAACTAAATATTCTTTAAGGTTTTTACTTGATTAGTTAATTTTATTTTTATATTTTTTTTATATTGTTTAAGGTTAACTTACCGAGTTTTAAGGTATAGACATTTTTTAAAAATAATAGTAGAAAAGGGAGTCAACATATACATATATGCTACGCAAGAAAGCATGTAGATGTAATTTTATAGTTATGTGGATCAAATTTTTTATCAATTCTAATGATAGAAATGAGAATGTAAGGTTAATTAATTTTCAAAATATTGCATAATAATTCATAGAAAGATTGACTATTAATACGTAACTTTGTGATCTTCTTATTTTAATTAATTTATTTATGTATTAGTAAAAGTTCTTAAGTTTTTTATTCCCTCTTTTTAAAAATAAATAAATAAATAAAATAATAATTCTATTAAATAATTAACATTTGTTGTTTGAAAGATTAATACTAATTAGGAGTATATAGGTTTTCGTATTGTGCTTCAGTGAGTATTCACTATTGGAAATGTCTATTGATTATAGTGCTTTAAGATAATGTGTTATTGCAAAATTTATTAAAATTTACTTTTGTAAATGATAATGATATTAGTAAAAAATATTTTTCATGAGTTACAAATAAATATTTATTCATTTGTATTCTCTACTTAAATATCATATATGTCTTCTTAACTTCCTTCTATTTATTTTTTCATGATTAATCAATATGAATAACAATTCTCCATAAAGTTGTTTAAAAAATAAACTCATTATTTAAAAGAATTAAATGGAGAGCATAACCAAGGAAGGAAAAAAGTTGTACAATACACTAATTTCTCAAAAGAGAAAAATACCAACAATATTACAAAATCATGTAACATTATGCGTTAATGAACTTACATATGAATTACTTTTTATATAATTACACCGTTTTAAACTAATCTGTCACACCTTTTCATTTACTATATTTGCATAACATATCTTTCATAATAAATAAATAACAATACAAATTTTCAATTTGTTAGGTTGTGGAGCCTGATTAATATTTGATGTACTATCATATATATTAATGTTTACGCGGTTCAACCTGTACTATTTATTCTCCATTTTCTAGGCTGTACTATTTATTCTCCATTTATTCTCTGTAACAAAAATACTCTGATTTATTAATATATATATACCGCACCGCCGTGGAAGTTGACTCACGGGGTTTTACCACGACACGAAATTCTCTCTCCACGAAATTCTCTCTCTATTTTCTCTCTAGATCTCTCATCTTCTTCATCAGAAAACTTCTTGTGTTGAGATCTCGATCCTAACAACTGGTATCAGAGCAAGGTTGATTCAACACGATCACTGAAGATGGATAGTTCGAAGCTTGGAATCGAGAAGTTTGATGGATCCGATTTCAGTTTCTGGAAGATGCAGATCGAAGATTATCTGTACCAGAAAGGTCTTCACGAATCGTTGACCGGGGTGATGCCGGAATCCATGACGGAGGAGAAGTGGAAGCTCAAGGATCGCCAAGCTCTTGGGTTGATCCGGTTGACTTTGTCGAGAAACGTGGCGTTCAACATCGTGAAGGAGAAAACCACGTCCGGTCTGTTGAAGGCACTGTCAAACATGTATGAAAAACCATCGGCGATGAACAAGGTATATTTGATGCGTAGATTGTTCAACTTACAGATGTCTGAGAATGGATCTGTTTCTGATCATAAAAATGAGTTTAATATGATTGTGAGTCAACTCAATTCTGTGGATATTAATTTCGAAGATGAAATTAAGGCGTTGATTTTGATGTCATCTCTGCCCGAGTCTTGGGATACTGTTGTTGCTGCGATTAGCAGTTCCCGTGGATCTGAGAAACTGAAGTTTGATGAAATCCGTGATGTTGTTCTTAGCGAAAGTATTCGCAAACGAGAAGTAGGAGATTCATCCGGCAGTGCTCTCAGCGTTGACCGAAGGGGGAGAAGTAAGACGAAAGGCCAAAATCAACATGGTCGATCTAAATCAAAGAATCGAGGAAAATCCCCAAACAGATCTAACGTGACTTGTTGGAACTGTGGAGAAAAAGGGCACTTTCGGACGAACTGTACAAAGCCAAAGAAGAAACAGAATCAGAAATTTGGAGATGACAATGATTCTGTAAATTCAGCAGAGGACATTGGGGATGCTCTAATCCTTAGTGTGAACAACCCGGTTGAATCGTGGATTTTGGATTCTGGTGCATCCTTTCATTCGTCTCCAAGCAAGGAGTTGTTCCAAAATTTCAAATCTGGAAATTTTGGAAAGGTATATCTTGCTGACAATAAAGCCTTAGAGATTGAAGGAAAGGGGAATGTTTGCATAAAGACCACCTCGGGAAACCAGTGGACATTGGAGGATGTCAGATATATTCCTGGCCTCAAGAAAAATCTGATCTCTGTTGGTCAGTTGGATAGCACGGGATATGCAGCAGAGTTTGGGAAAGGTTCATGGAAGATTGTGAAAGGTGCTATGGTAGTAGCTCGTGGCACCAAATCTGGAACCTTGTACACCACTGATGGGTGTATTAACATGGCCGCTGTTACTGAAGGTGCTTCCGATTCATGTCTGTGGCACAACAGACTTGGACACATGAGTGCTAAAGGAATGAAGATGCTGGTTGCAAAAGGAGCATTAGAGGGTCTGAAGTCTGTTGATATGGGTCTTTGCGAGAGCTGTGTTATGGGCAAACAGAAAAGAGTAAGCTTCACAAAGACTCCTAGAGAGCCAAAGAAAGTGCGGTTGGAAATGGTCCATACAGATGTTTGGGGACCATCTCCAGTATCATCACTTGGAGGATCCAGATTCTATGTTACCTTCATTGATGACTACAGCAGGAAGGTATGGGTTTACTTCTTGAAGCATAAGTCAGATGTGTTTGCAACCTTCAAGAAGTGGAAAGCTGAAGTTGAGAATCAGACCGGTTTGAAAGTCAAATGCCTAAGGTCTGATAATGGAGAAGAGTATGACAAATCACAGTTCAAGGCATTCTGTGCAGCTGAGGGAATCAGATTGATGAGAACAGTTCCTGGTAAGGCAAGGCAGAATGGAATTGCTGAGAGGATGAACAGAACATTGAATGAGCGTGCGAGGAGTATGAGGATACACTGTGGGCTGCCCAAAACATTTTGGGCGGATGCTGTGAGCACAGCTGCATACTTGATCAACAGGGGACCATCAGTTCCTTTAGGATTCAAGATTCCAGAGGAGGTGTGGACAGGAAAAGAACTCAAGTACTCACACTTGAGGACTTTTGGTTGCACTGCTTATGTTCATGTTGATCCAGAAAAGAGAGACAAGCTTGATGCCAAGGCTGTGAAGTGTTACTTTATAGGCTATGGTTCTGATTTGTTTGGTTACAGGTTTTGGGATGACAAGAACAGAAAGATCCTGAGACATTGTGACGTGACGTTTGATGAGTATGTCCTGTACAAGGATAGAGAGCAGAAGGTTCTTGAGATTACAAAGCAAGTGGGAGTTGAGGTTGAGTTGGAGAAGAGTAACCCCAGAGATGTCGAAGCAGATACTCAACCAACTCTTACTGAAGAATCTGAAGTGGAGCATGCTACACCTGAGCAGGTGTTAAGGAGATCATCCAGAACCATCAGGGCACCAGATAGGTATTCACCTTCATTACATTATCTATTGCTGACTGATGAGGGGGAACCAGAGTCTTTTGATGAGGCCCTACAGGTGGAGGATTCGATCAAGTGGGAGCAAGCCATGGATGATGAGATGAGGTCACTTGAGGAGAACGACACATGGGTGTTGACTGAGTTACCTGCAGGGAAAAGAGCTTTGCTGAACAAGTGGGTGTTCAGAATCAAGACTGAACCAGATGGCAAAAGAAGGTTCAAGGCTCGTTTAGTGGTTAAAGGATATTCACAAAGGAAAGGTATTGATTATGCTGAAATATTCTCTCCTGTTGTGAAGTTAACCTCTATTCGAATTCTGTTGAGTATTGTTGCATCAGAGAATTTGCATCTAGAGCAAATGGATGTAAAAACAACGTTTTTGCATGGAGATCTGGACAAAGAGATCTACATGCAGCAACCGGAAGGATTTGTGGTTCCAGGCAAGGAACACATGGTATGCAAGCTCACCAGGAGCTTGTATGGACTAAAGCAAGCACCAAGGCAGTGGTACAAGAAGTTTGACTCCTTCATGACCAAGAGTGGATTCTGCAAAGCTGAAAAGGATCCGTGTTGTTACTTCAAGAAATACACTGATTCATATGTCTTTCTACTCTTGTATGTGGATGATATGTTGATTGCAGGATCTAGTATGAGGGAGATTAACAATCTGAAGACAAGGTTGTCTGCAGCGTTTGAGATGAAAGATTTGGGTCCAGCGAAGCAGATTCTGGGGATGAGGATTTCTCGGGATAGATCTGCTTGCACTTTAAATCTATCTCAGGAGTTGTACATTGAGAAGGTGTTGAGCAGATTCAGGGTTAATGATGCTAAACCCAGAACTACTCCATTGGCAAATCACTCTAAATTGTCAAAAGAGTAGTCACCCAAGACAGCCGAGGAGCGTGAGCATATGGCACTTGTTCCATATGCTTCAGCAGTTGGGAGTTTGATGTATGCTATGGTCTGCACAAGACCTGACATAGCACATGCAGTGGGAGTTGTTAGCCGGTACATGGCAAACCCGGGGAAAGAGCATTGGGAAGCCGTGAAGTGGCTTCTGAGATATATGAGAGGTACATCCAGTACTTCACTCTGTTTTGGCAAAGGCAAGGTGACTCTACAGGGTTTTGTGGATGCTGATCTTGGTGGAGATGTTGACTCGAGCAAGAGTACATCCGGGTACATTTACACCATAGGTGGAACAACAGTGAGCTGGATGTCCAGACTTCAAAAGTGTGTTTCTCTTTCATCTACTGAAGCTGAGTATGTGGCAATAGCTGAAGCTGGGAAAGAGATGATATGGCTGGTAGATTATCTGGAGGAATTGGGCAAGAAGCAGAGCGAGAAGATTCTTTATTCAGATAGCCAGAGTGCCATACAGTTGGTGAAAAATCCAGTCTATCATTCGAAGACAAAGCACATCAGAAGGCGATACCATTTCACTCGCAGAGCAGTAGAGGATGGTGATATGTGTTTGGAGAAGATAGAGGGTGCAAAGAACCCGGCAGACATGTTGACGAAATGTGTTGATGTTGGGAAACTGGAGTTATGCAAAACCTCGGTTGGTCTTCTGTAGTTGTTGCTACAGATGTTGCGGTGCGGTAAAGATGTTGATGATGGAGAGATATTTTTTTTGAGAATGTATTTTTTTGGATGACTGAATCAGTCTCCAAGTGGGAGAATTGTTAGGTTGTGGAGCCTGATTAATATTTGATGTACTGTCATATATATTAATGTTTACGCGGTTCAACCTGTACTATTTATTCTCCATTTTCTAGGCTGTACTATTTATTCTCCATTTATTCTCTGTAACAAAAATACTCTGATTTATTAATATATATATACCGCACCGCCGTGGAAGTTGACTCACGGGGTTTTACCACGACACGAAATTCTCTCTCCACGAAATTCTCTCTCTATTTTCTCTCTAGATCTCTCATCTTCTTCATCAGAAAACTTCTTGTGTTGAGATCTCGATCCTAACACAACTTTCCTCCAATTATTTATCAAAATCTTGACACTTACCTTTACAACAAATTCAAAAAATTAATTCATAATTAAAACAATTAAATGGAAAGCACAATCAACAAATGAAAAAAGTGGTATAAATACCAAAAAAAAATTAAAAACATCAAGACACATCATTTATCTTCATAGTCACTATCTGCTCGTAGTGATGAATTGAGGTTAGTTTTTCAAATGTTCAATATTATTATATTTAATTAGATTTTATTGCAATACTTTATCTTAGTTTGACTTTAACAAATACGTATAGAAAAGTGCTACAATTGATAAGAAAATTATGGATCATCTCCAACAAATTAGTTTGGAGAATTGCAAGATAAATAATATTCATAACTATATGAAGTTGTAAAACATTTATTTTTGAATATAGATGTAATTGAAAAATCAAACAAAACGGCTAAAGTGATGTATGAAAATATTATGCAATATGCGATTCACTTGAAAAGATATATACACAGAGAAATTTCACTAGATGATCAATCTTACAAATAATGACAAGATGTTTTTCATGTATTGGTTTCAATGTAATAGGGAGATGAAACAATTTTTTATTAAAGAATATATTCTCTAAAACTCAATCTAATAACTAATGATACGACGTTGTCATACTAACAATTCCCCCATTCAGTGCAATGAAAATAAAATATTTTTTAATAGAGCGTGTATCATTTCAGAAATAATGATTCGGTTGAATAATATAATGATATAATTAATCCAATTTTTTTTTTATTCCAACACATATTTTTAACCCTCGTACGTCCATGTTCTCTAGTTTAATATAAGATAAATATAATGTTTACACTATTTTGCTAAGGTTAAATTTTTGTGTTACTCGTGTACATGGATTTAAAATACTTAAATGACAAAATTATTTTTATTTGAAAAGTAAATGCATATTTGAACACACTTATTTTAATTTGTAATATATCAAATTAAAGTTCACTAAATAATATCTCATTACGGTCCTTGCATCTTTGCAACTGATTAATAAATTGAACTGAAAAAAATGTTATTAAGTTAACGGATTTTTAATGATTTTATAAAAAAATAAATTATTGGATTATCAATTTGGTATTCATTTTTAGCATTGAGTTATTGGGCAAACTGACAACCCATTAAAGACGATAATAAGTTACTATTATACCCTTCATAAAGATTAAATATTAATAATTTACATAACTAGACACTTTATCAGTACTCTACACTACGGTCTATACATTTCACACGTCACGGTACTTCTACTTCACATAAGAAATTTCATATTATGTTTTGGTTGTAACATGTTATTGTAGCCTTCCTACTACATCTACTCTTTATTGATTTCTCATTAAATTTCTCGTTTCACTATATCAAAACATTTACAGCTGATTTGCTTGTCTCACTGTATTGTGTCAAATTGTTAAAGAAGTGAGAAACTATATATTTAATTTATGAATATTTTTTTATTGGGTAAACTGAAAAGTGAATTGTTAATGACCAAAAATCGATAAACCGAATATCGATAAAGAATATCTTATTGATTTCTAATTGATTTAGCGTATTCAAAAATAAAAAACTGATAAACCGAATCAATAATACATAAATCGAACCGAATCGATCGATGCACACCTTTATTCTATATTAAGTGAATTTATGAGACAACGCACACCTCTAAGAAAAATATTCAAGAACATAATTTAAATCATATTTTTCACCACCGTCCTTTGTGAATTATAACTTTATGCGTAGAGCAATTTATCCCTTAAAAAATATAAAACTTAATTAAAGGAAATGACAAATACGAAGAAAATTCAAACATTCATCTTAAAGTTTGAACAATTTAATTATTTTGAGCATTAAAAATATCCTTAAAGAATCACTTAATATATATGAAATAAAGAAAACACTATTTTTTATTATTATTCAATATTTTTCTAAATTAATTTCCAAATAAAATTAAACTTAAATATCATTTGCAACCATATTTTCTGAAATATTTTTAATATGAGCAAATGTATATATTGTCCACGCATTTGACCATATCCTACTTTTTGGTATATTCAAAAAATTTCCTTAGTTATACAATGCAAATATCGAGAAAAAACTTCATTTGCTTGTGATTGCATCTTCCAAGGAAGTGTTTTTTTGGTACTTAAGGTAATTTCATAATTCTTGATATAGACGTTACAAAATCTGAGTTTTTTAAAGTGGAATAGTAATTATCATATTACTATAATAATCCACTTAATGACTATTATAACATTTTAGGAAAATTATTTATTTTATTTGACAAACAACATTGACCAATAAAATATATTGAAATGTAACTTAAAGTTATATTTGAATTTGAAAAATATCTAAAATTTTATTTTGACTTTCTTAATTTTTCTCCTTTAATATTTTACTCTATTTTTTTTTAATGAAAAAACAACCTCAATTAAATTATATTTTAAAGTGATTTTTTTTTAAATTGTACGAAATTTAATCTGTGATATATTTGTTTTGAGATATTACGCTTTTTGAGCAAATTTAATTGAATATTTCATATAAGTTAATCAAATTAGATAATTTTATTAGTTTTAGAAATTGAAAAGTACAAATCATATTTAAGAAAATACATTATATATTTTCAAATCAAAAATATAATTCTAAAATTTTCAAATAAAGCAAATAATATTTATTTTTTTCCTCCTAATTATTTTTAAAGTTCCACCTTATTATGAACCAATAAACAAAGAAGGCTTCTTGGTATTTAAGGCAACTAAATCCATGTCTCTTTCTCTGTAATCTAAACACCCCACCCCCTACCCCACCCCACCCCCTCCTTCTGCTTCTCTCTAAATAGTCACTTCACTGCTGTATAATCTTATTCCTCTGTTTTTCCTATCTGTCACTTTTCTCTGTTTTTTTTTTTTTTGCTTTCATCAGAACCATGAACAATGGTAAAGAAAAATTGGTTGTAGAAGTGGTGGCAGCACATAACTTGATGCCAAAAGATGGTGAAGGTTCATCATCACCATTTGTAGAAGTTGAGTTTGAGAATCAGAGACAAAGAACACAAGTAAAAATGAGAGATTTAAACCCTGTATGGAATGAAAAGCTTGTGTTTCATGTGAATGATGCTGCTGATCTTCCTTATCGGACGATTGAAGTGAATGTTTTTAACGAGAAAAGGTCAAATACAAGCAGAAATTTTCTGGGTCGAGCTCGGATTTCTGGGTCAAGCATTGCTAAAGAAAGGGAAGAAATAGCGCAGCTTTATACCCTTGATAAAAGGAGTCTTTTTTCTCATGTACGTGGTGAGTTGAGTTTGAAGATTTATTTATCAACAACAGAGCAAGTGAAACAAGTTATAACTGATAATGGTAATGCTGCTGGTGGTGGTGGAGGGGTGGTGTCTTCTGGTGCACCAAATGCTAAGAAGAACAAGAAATTGCAGCAGCAGCAGCAGCAGCAGCAGCAACAGACAAATGGAACAAACATGGTGGTTCAAATGGGTCAAGAAAATAAGGTAATCTTGAATTTTTTGTGTACATTTTGAACTATTAAAGACAAAAAGAACTGATTTTTTTTACTTGATATATCATGTTTTAACACCCCTTTTAAAAGTTCAGTAATTTATTAAAAAATGATACACTTTTATGAACAGGTAAACTTTCAAAACCAGAACCATTCAAAGCCAGTGGATTCAGTTCCAGGTGATATTAAGCCTGTTGTTATTACAAGTGTTCCTGGACCTATTATTCCGGCTGTGACTGGTGGTGGTGGGGTTGGTTTGTACACTTTTGGGCAAGGTGAGTTTTCTCTGAAAGAAACAAGTCCACATCTTGGTGGTAAGGACAAGACTAACTCAACATATGACTTGGTGGAACAAATGCAGTATTTGTATGTTAGAGTTGTAAAGGCTAAGGATTTTTCTGTTTTTGGTGTTGGGGGTGGGGGTGAGCTTGTAGCTGAGGTGAAACTTGGTAACTATAGAGGAATTACTAAAAGGGTTTTTTCAAATCATGCTGAATGGGACCAAGTTTTTGCCTTTTCAAAAGACAGTGTACAGTCCTCTGTGGTGGAGATCTTTGTGAAGGAAAATAACAAAGATGACTTCTTAGGTCGTGTTTGGTTTGATTTGAATGAGGTGCCTAAACGAGTTCCGCCCGATAGTCAGTTGGCTCCTCAATGGTATAGAATGGAAGACAAGAAGGGTGATAAGTCTAAAGGTGGTGAACTTATGGTGGCCATATGGTTTGGTACTCAAGCTGATGAAGCCTTTGCTGAGGCTTGGCATTCTAAAGCAGCTAATGTGCATTTTGATGGTTTGTGTTCTATCAAGTCTAAAGTATATCTGTCACCTAAGCTTTGGTATTTACGCGTTGGGGTTATTGAAGCACAAGATATTGTTATGGGGGAGAAAGGGTCATCAATTATGAGATACCCTGAACTTTTTGCTAAAGTTCAAGTTGGGAATCAGGTTCTGAGGACTAGAGTTTCTCCTCCTGCTGCTACTAGAAGCCTTACAAATCCTTTCTGGAATGAGGACTTAATGTTTGTGGTTGCTGAGCCATTTGAAGACTTCTTGCTTGTTTCGATTGAGGATAGACTTGCTCCCAACAGAGAGGAAGTTGTGGCGAGGGTTCTCTTGCCTGTTTCAAGCCTAGAAAGGCGCCTAAACGAGAAGCCAGTGACTTCGAGGTGGTTCAATCTTGATACTCATTTGGGCAATGCAAATGATCCCAAAGCTGTGGTTAGATTTGCCTCGCGGATTCACCTCCGTGCTTCACTTGATGGAGGTTACCATGTGCTTGATGAGGCAACAATGTACAGCAGTGATGTTAGGCCAACAGCAAAACAGTTGTGGAAGCCCCACATTGGAGTTCTCGAGGTTGGAGTTTTGGGAGCTACCAATCTCGTGCCAATGAAAATGAAAGAAGGCAAGGGTGTCTCTGTAGATGCGTATTGTGTTGCAAAGTATGGGCAGAAATGGGTCCGAACTAGGACTGTGGTGGACAGCTTATCTCCTAAATGGAATGAACAATATACTTGGGAAGTCTTTGACCCTTGCACTGTCATCACTATTGGGGTGTTTGATAATTCTCGTGTAGACAAGAATATGGCTAACCCTGTGGCTGGAAATCGGGACTCTCGAATTGGGAAGGTTAGGATCAGGCTATCAACTCTTGAATCAGATAGAGTTTATACTCATGCATATCCACTCTTGATGCTGCATCCCTCTGGGGTGAAAAAAATGGGGGAGCTTCATTTGGCTGTCAGGTTTTCATGTGCTAATATGGTGAATATGCTTCATATGTATACCATGCCGTTGCTTCCAAAGATGCATTATGTTCATCCCTTGTCTGTTAGTCAGTTAGACAGCTTGAGGCATCAGGCTATGAATGTGGTGGCAACAAGGCTTAGTCGATCCGAGCCACCTTTGGGAAGAGAAGTAGTGGAGTACATGCTCGATCATGATTCTCATATGTGGAGCATGAGAAAGAGCAAAGCAAATTTCTTTAGGCTAACAAATGTGGTTTCTTGGTTTGTTATTATGAGCAGGTTTCTAGAGTCTGCGCGCAATTGGCATAAGCCAGTGCACTCTGCACTAGCACTGATTGCCTTTACCATTCTTGTATTGGTGCCCGAGCTCATCATCCCTTGTGTACTACTCAACTTGGCTGCAGTAGGACTATGGCGTTACAGGTCACGTCCACGCCACCCTCCTCACATGGACACTCGACTCTCATATGCAGAGAGTGTTTATCCAGATGAACTAGACGAGGAGTTTGATTCATTCCCTACCAGCAGAAATGCAGAAATCGTTCGAATGAGATATGATAGACTGAGGAGTGTGGCTGGTAGGATTCAGACTGTGGTTGGTGATATGGCAACTCAAGGGGAGAGATTTCAGGCATTGTTAAGCTGGAGGGATCCAAGAGCCACATTCTTGTTTGTAATATTCTGCTTCTTTGCTGCCTTTTTCTTCTATTTGGTGCCAATCAAATGGGTGGTAGCTCTTTGGGGTTTGTATTATTTGAGACCACCAAGGTTCAGGAACAGGTTGCCATCCAGTGCTGTATGTTTCTTGAAGAGGTTGCCTACCAGGGCAGATAGCATGTTGTAAAATGTTAGAAGGCATTAGTGGGGCATGTAGTAGTATTTTGTGAACTGTAGGATCAGACTAGGATTTGTTTTTTTGGATTTGAAATGCCCTTGTGTCTGTTTTGTTTTACTTCTGTTGCATTGTGATATATCCAGGGTACCTTTCTGTTACCTCTCTCTCTAAAACTATTGTGTTTCATCAATTCAATTCTTATAGGTGCTCTCTGTTCATGGCAGATTCATTAAATATGCTTTTCCAGTACTAAGAAGTACAAGTATTTATAACAATTCAATCAATTCCATTAGGCTTTCACTTTTGGTCATAACAGTTGAATACTCTTTTGATGCAAGAGACAGCAAAATAGAGGAAGCCAAACACATTGGTGATTGAACTTTCTTATAATGTAATGTCTTTTTTCTAACCCCTTCCTCCCACCTTTTGCTCCATTAGTAACTCGAACTCACAACAATATTAACGGACCAAAAATTTTATTAGAAAAAAGCCACAAGTTGAAAGTTGAAATGGAGGAATATTTTAGGTTCTTCAACATTTCAGCATTTCATATATGAATCTTACAAGCTAGCAAGTCTTTCTTTAGTTTGATTGTTTCATCATTCGATATCAGAAACCTCACTGATCCAACTAATTTGGATCTTTTACAAATGAAATTTTCTCCAGCAATTGTAAAAACAGTAAGTTTTGGAATAGTGAAGATGGACAAGATGCAGAACTGAGATCCACAAGAACAAACAGTTCCATCAGACTTACAAAGGAACTAGAAGAAGCTTGTGACACCAGATTACACATACACAGATTTCAACTTTACCACTTAACAATTCAGGGCAGATGCTCTAAGACAAGAAGTAGAATGTCGGTCCACAGAAACCCTGATAAAAATACAATAAGAAAGAGCCCAAGACGATAACCAGTTTTGGTACCATTTTCAATAACAGTAGGAACATGGCCATCCCTTGGGCTCTCTAGACTAAAAAAGGTGACAAGCGATGGTCTGTGGAACGCGGAAGACCAGCTCTAGCTCCTAAGGCTCTGCATTTAATAGCTGCCTGCAATCCATCCACAAAATAGAAGATTAGTCTTTTCTTGCATTTGTTGCCTCAGTTACACCCTCAACCCTCTCTGGTTGGGGGAAAAACATAATCCAGGGAAACAAAATATCTAACCACTTGAGCAGCAAATGGCAACATTTTCTCTGGTGGCTTGTTGGCACAGATAGCTGCAATATATAAAATAGGAGTCATGAGATGTAACCCAATATGAGAGCAAATGGAATTCATGCATACTGACATAAAGTGACCAAAATGGTAAGCAACAAGATGTTAGAAGTTAAATTCCAGAAACAGGGAATAAATGAACTGGTTTTGATAGTATAACACTGTTCTTAAGAAATTTAAGCCTCCCACTTATGTTGTTGCAACTTGCAAGGATGATGGCCGAATTCCTCCATGAGTTTACAAAGCCAATGAAATTCGAGTTTTTGACATATGAACTCGAATTTCCTACAAAGAACAAAAGTTAAAATTTGTATTGAACAGAAAGAGAAGAAGAAGAGACGAATTCAGATGTATATCTCGTTTTGGAGAATATAGGGGCATTTATCATACCTTTTACAATTAACAGTCACATATTTTGAGTTTTAAAAACTGTTCAAAAAACATTTAGCATAATTAGTTTAAAAGGAAAATGTTTTAAATTAAAAAATTAAAATACTATAGGTGGCTAAGAAATGTTACTAATTTTGGGCTACTTCTCAAGTGCCTAATGCCCAGCTTTGACTATTCAATAATACAGCCAAGCTTTTGGTTTCCCTCCAAAACTTCCCTCGAATTATTCAAACCAAGACAAGAAGTGTTTCTAAACGCTTCTACTCTCTTCTATCTTACCACTAACAACATCCCCAGTGTAGTTCCACGAGTATGGTTTGGGGAGGGTAGAATGTACGCAGACCATACCCCTACCTCATAGAGATAGGCTGTTTCCAATAGACCCCGGCTAAAGAAGGCATGCCAAACAGTCTGAAAGAAGGGGATACAGACATGGGAGCAATAACAACAACAAATCAATGCGAAATGGGGAGCGTTACACAACAAACATGGGAAAGAACTTCTATCTTACCAATGAGGGACAAATTTCCTTCTCTCTCAAATACTGGCATAGAACACTATCTATTCTAACACAAGATGCTAGAAGAACCACTAACACATTGAAGAATCAATTCACAAATTGCACCTAACTTCAACAAGAAAGGAGATCAATGGAGGTGAGGGACATCCAGCCCTTAACATTTAAGACAGCGCGTAGGAAAGCCATGGGATCACAGTACAAGGGACAACACTAAAATAGATTAAGTCGGATAAATACATACAATAAAGAACTGCGCCAATAAATGCATCTCCAGCTCCAGTTGTATCAATTAGTTCTGTTTGAGGTATCCTTTCAGCTGTCCCCACAAGTAGCTTACCGGTGATTGTCCCTATCCCTTTTGCATGTAGTTTTGCTACATTCTGCAGCCGTACAAACGTAAAATCTGAAGTTAATATACCACAATCATATCTCCACGCAACTGACATCTTAAATTGCATAAGAAGCAGATAAACAAAATTCTAAACCTGCAGTCACAGGCACAACAACCACCTGACAGCATTCAACATTGAGTAAAAGGATTAAACGGTAGGAAGACCAAAGAATGTACAGTTTTAAGGGGTATAGGGTATAGAGACAATTTTTTATATATGTACACAAGACTCGAGAAATCCAAACAAGAAATGCAGAAGGCTGGTGGCAGGGTGGGGGGTAAGATAAAGAATTGCTGAACAGTGAAATACCGAGGATATGCATGCAGGCAATGTTGCATTAGTGTCTTTCTCCAGATTCAGTTTTTCGAACAGGTCTTCGACATCCATTTCTTCAGGGAGGAGATTGTCTGCAAAAGTATTAAAGTTTATGTAGGATGCATATAAAATGTTGCATAGTCCTCTGTACCATTTTTAGAAGACTTCATCGATGTGTACAGGTGATTAAAGTTGATCAAAAAAGAGAAGAAACAAAAACTTTGCTAAATACCCATTTCAGTCCTTTGTAGCATTATGCAGCCATCTTTACCCAATGTCACAATAACAAATTTAACTTTTGGCAACCTTAAGAGCATGGAAACAAGGGCGCTGGGAATAGAAGAAGCCTCAGTCCATTCCTGAAAGTCAATCAAAACACTGTTGCCTTATCAGAGAGCATCACAGAAACCAGACCTGATGTATAAGTAAAATAACTCAAAACCTTCTTATAAGTGACTAGTAAAATGTTTTCTGACATGTAATTTTCAGTCAGTATGCCCCTTTCTGTATCATTAAACCAAATGTGTGGGTAGTTCCCATAGACAGTTACAGTTGTAGTAGTCTAAATTTTTCACCTACATATTTATTGAAGGGCCCTCATGCTCCAGCTAAAAGAACTGTACGACTCTAGCAAATTCATGGGACTTTGTTACCTCTAAAGCTACTTTATGAACTAGGCAATGTTCTTTACTTCAGCGACCATACCCTACCTGAAGAGCCGAAGTAAACGCATCCACAGTTTCTGGTACAAACTCAACTCAAGAAACTTCTATTACCTAAACCCAGCTACAGTCATGCTTAGGTGCTTTCTCCTGAGGACTCGCCAGGCCCTCTTGATTCTGAAGAGGTCTCATCATGATCTTTTTGTCCAAGTTCTCTCCTCATTTCAAAAATTGGAAAGACCTTAGATTGGAAGAGTTGAGTAAACGCTAGCCACCACAAGCTAAAATCCCATTAGATAACTCATCCCAGCCTTATCACAATTATTACCACCCAAAAAATAAAGACCTTTTTAGATTCCTTCTTGCTTAGTAAATGTGGTGGACTAATAGTTACTCCCTTCCCCACATGGCACCTCCGTATTCATCAAATTCTTCTCTTCATAAAAGATCATGTTTAATTCCCTTCCTCCTCAGGGAGCTTTTCTCTATCATTTCTGCAGTTATCTTCTAAATAACCTCTATAAGTGTTTGTACTTTCTTTTCTTTAGATAAAAAGTTCCTGTGTACTTTCTTTAACTTTGCTAACCAATCTCAAGCTAGGATAAAGGGGGGTTTCAATAGGTTGAAAGTTAGCATTAAATAGTCCAACTATGAATAGGATCGCCTGAATAATGAAGAATAGCCCGCTATACTAAGAACTTGACTGAGTGATATTAATAACATTAAGTAGGGGTATATGTGATTAAATTTGAGCCGGTATCTCCTTTAAAAAATACAAACAGACTATTTCGGTTGATTAACCACATCAAACCAACCTAAAACGGGTTTTTTCTATTTCATTTTTTCTTTGTTGGTTTTTCGATTTCATTTAACAACCATAACATTGAGGACATTTCACTAGACAATAAAAGAACTAGCGAGACTCCTTTCTTTTGATATCCCCAATCTTATTTAATTTTGGAAGTCAAATCATTTCACAGGCCTGCATTAAAGGTCCATGACAAAGATTGACAAGGAATTATAGGAAATTATCCCAATCTAAAACTGAACCCGTAAAACATATATTCTTTTCCACATCAGGAAAAGTTGAAGGCATCCGCAGTTGATCATGCTGTCAGCAAAACCATGAAACCAGTCAATACTACCAATAGTGCTATCTCATGGAAGACACAACCACAATTTGAATCAGGCAGCCCATGCTAGAAGACATTGCTCAAAATTACAAATTCTTCTTTATGAAGATTAGTGACAGTCCAACTCATTCAAAAGGCATATTCTTGCAGCCAAGAAACTAGACAGATGTAGTTTATAGAGTGAATAGCTTGCCTGAGGAAATTTGGTTGAGCACACAACATAACTTGCACAGTTTAAAAGATAATCCAATCCTTCCCTTTTCCTCTCAGCGTCAATTAAAATGGGTATACCCCTTCTATTTGCCTGCACTGGAAATCCCAAAAGCATGCAGTTCATTTCCATTTTAAATGTAGTCGATATAGGAGTACTTTTGTGAGCTCAGAGAGCTTGAAGAGAGGCATGAGAGGAAAATACCTCCTCTGCTACAATAGCAGCAGTTTCATGCAATCTCCCATCAAAATGGACAAGTTTAGCACCATCCAAGGCCGACAATAAATTTGATTGGGAAAGATCAGAGGGTATCATGGGTGGATAGCCAGGGGTGTGAATGCAAGTGCGAGTCTTCCTGAAACATCAAACACAAGGAGTTCCTTCAATAGACAGGCAACCCATTTCATAAAATAAACTGCTAGAACCTCCATAATAAAATTTAATCAGTGTGCAAGCTGCAAGGATAAATGCATATTTAGCTAAAAGATCAATATGTCATACTAATTAGTTGAGATTAAGATTCCTTAATGTCAGGTCGTGGTGTTTGCTAGAAGTTCTCAGTCAGTTAGAGAATTGTATGGTGGTATAGAGAAAATGTGAGATTTTGAGAACATCTACTTATAGAAAAGCTCTAACTAGCCTTAAAATTGTTAACCAATATTGAAATCATATGTTCCCAAATAGAGCAGAATTATTTTGGAAAATTCATAACCAAGCCCAACAAGCTTGAGATTAGGCACAATTCATTCGATTAGTATAAAAGCTGCAAAGATGTTGCAGTATCCAAGACATGTCATTCTCCATCTTTAAAACATGTTAAGCTTTTGATGTAATTTCGATCCAGTTTCTCAATAGAGACGATTCACTGACCAGAAACTGTAATAAGGGAACTAAAACACCAGAATTTCAACACAGGTACACTCTCTTTTTGGATCATTGTTACCAATTGTATTGTATTATATTGTTATCATACCTACAATGTTTGATTTGATTATTACTTAAAATATATTGTATTGTATTGTTAAATTTTGTTGATACTTAACAATGAAAACCTCGTTTTATAAAACAACCGATTTGGTGTGTTCTCATTGGTACTTAATTTCTTTTTCTCCAATTATATCCTTACATAATATTTCATAATACTATTTTACCCGTTACCCTATGTTATTTAATTCTTGTCAAACATCCTACCCTAGAATAATTAAAGGATATTTTAGTAAATTTATAAATTAGAATACAATACGATACAATCAAACCAAACAATAAAAATGTTATTAAACAACAACAAACAATATAGTCTAGCCAAATATTGTATCTACCATACAATACAGTACAATAAAATACAATATAATACAATACAATACATTATGAAACAATGGTTAACAATGACCCAAACAAAGTGTTAGAGGGGGACATCGGCGATGATGTCAGACATCACATCGGCAACATGGATGAAATGGAGATTTACATCTAGGGTCTTGTGTGATAAGAAGGTGTCACCTCAACTTAACGATAAGCTTTTACAATTAGACCGTCCTTGTTGTATGGGGTGGAGTGCTGGCTAGTCAAGAACTCACATGTTCAGAAGATGCATGTTTTGGAGATGGGGATGTTAAAATGGATGTGTGGGCATACTATGAGCGACAAGATTAGGAATGAGGTTATAAAGGAGAAGGTAGGAGTGGGACAAGATGAGGGAAGCAAGGCTGAGATAGCTAGGGCAAGTGCAAAGGAGGAGCGTTGACGCCCAACTGAGGAGGTGCAAGAGGTTGGTTCATGGTTGTAGGGGGTGTTGACACCCAATTTTGATCCTTCCCAATAGGAATTAATTGTTAAGCTTCTTTAATTTCAGACAATTTGGAATAATTAGCTTTATAAATTCAAATATTTTTCAAAGTTACTCCCTCTGTCCCATTTTATGTTAGGTAGTTTGACTCGGCACGGAGTTTAAGAAAGAAAGGAAGACTTTTAAAACTTGTGGTCCAAAATGAATGATAGAAATTTGTGTTAATGTGAGTCATTTCATTAAGGGTAAAATGGACATTTTATAGTTAAATTGTTACTTAATATAGAAATGTGTCATTCTTTTTTAGAATGACTAAAAAGGAAAGTAAGTCACATAAATTGGGACATAGGGAGTATTAAGTAATTTCGATCAGTTTTTATATTTTTTTAAATAATAAATATTTCATATAATTATGTACATAATTAGTATATTTTACTAATATTCGAAAATTTTCTTAAGAAAGATTTTTAGTTTTACTTGAATATTTTGTTGGTTTAGTTTAGTTCAAATTACAGTTACGATTTTGAGTTTGTTATTTTACAATTAAGTTAATGATTTTATTTTTTCCGTTAAGATCAAGAAGCTTGTTAATTAATATTAATTAATCGTGTTTAAATTCTAGCCGGATTCACTAAATTAAGTAAATTCAGCTATGTTTTGAATTCTATATGTCTATAATTGCATTCAGTTTAACCATTTTGTGTTTTGCAAAACCTAGCCACTTCTATTTCATTTTGACCACTTTTCTATCCAACTTTGAACTCAAATTACAGCCCAATCTCGCATCAGCCCACTTGTTGCCTCAATTTTCTAATTCAACCAGCCCAATCTTCTATCAAAATACCCGGCCCAAACCCAGTTCCCTCAACGTTAACAACAAACAACAATAACACCAATAGCAAGCGCGATTGACCCCAGAGCAGAACGACGCGTGTTGCCATCTTCTTCCTCAACCAGACGCGCCTCACCTTCCTCAACACGAGAAAGAACAAACCCAACGAGTTCACGAAAAAGGACGGCGCAAACACAACGTTAACCTAGCAGCTAACAACAACATTCACTAAGCGAGGTAATAACAACATCCTTCAAATGCCAACAGCACAGAAGAAAATTTACAGCGTCTTCATAGTAGTAGCTTCAAACGAAGAAGCGCGTCTCTCACCGTCAAGATACACGGAAAATTCACTCGTCGTCTTCCCCAGCAGAATCGTCATTATGTTTTATTATCTAAAAAATGTTTTCAATTTGATAAAGAGAGCCGCCACTTAATTTTTAAGGAAAAATTAAAACCAATTTTTCAAAAGATTAAAATAGTAAATTAATTGAAAATATTAAGGGGCTTTGATAACCAGTTTGGGCATAACAAGTCGCGCATGAATTCTGCGAAGATCGAGAACGATTTTTGTACGATGAAGATTTTTTAGAGTGTTTCTTTCCCTCAGATGCGTAGAAATAGAACACACGTCTTCCCTCTTCTTTTTTAACAATCCTGAAGATCGCGGGCAATCTTCTCAAATTCTTAGCCCGTCCTCGATAGTCTCACCAACCTTGATTATCTCTGCGAATTTAGCTCCAATGAGCAACATAATCATGTCATAGTATTCTGGTTCTTGAATAAGCACAAACACTTCAACAATTCCTTTTTCCGACATAGGCAGTCGGATTCTAGCAGCCTCTTTCCTCCATCTAACCCGTATTCACGGTAATTTTCAATTGACTTTTGTCTGATCATTTCCAAAGAGTATTGGTCCAAAACGATCTCTACATTGTAGGCAAATCGTTCAAAAAAATCCTTGGCAAGTGCGTTCCAACTGGACCATTGCTTCATCCTCTTCATCTCGTGGAAGTGAACCGTTCTAACGCTTCCCCATTAAAACTTTGACTAAAGAGCCGCATTGACAAAGCTCTATTTCTTCCAACTCCTACGAGCTGGTCACAATAAGCCCTCAGATGAGCCAACAGATTTCTAGTTCCTCCAAAAGTGTCAAATTTCGACACTTTGAACCCTTCTTAAAAATCCAAGTTTTGATGGATGCAAATCTTCATAATTCAATCCGACGACATCTGGAGTTTTGTCGAACGATTTGCCTACAATGTAGAGATCGTTCTGGAACGGTACTCTTTGGAACAGATTAGATAGAAGTCAACCGGAAGTTACCGCGAATACACATATAGATGGAGAGGAAAGAGGCCGCCTATGTCAAAAAAGAAATTATTGAAGTGTTTGTGCGTATTCAAGAACCAAAATACTATGACAAGATTATGTTGCTCATTGGAGCAAAATTCGCCAAGATAGTCAAGGTTGGTGAGACTATCGAGGACGGGCTAAGAATCGAGAAGATTGCACGCGTTACCGCCTCGTCTGGATCTTCGAGATTGTTAAAGAAAAAGAGGAAAGACATTTCTTCTATTTCCTACGCATCTGAGGGAAAAAAACACTCTAGAAAATCTTCACCATACAAAGGTTGTTCTCGACCTTCACAGAATTCATACCCGACTTGTTATGCCAGACTTGTTATCAAACCCCGAACCCCCTTAATATTTTTAATTGAATTACTGTTTTAATCTTTTGAAAAATTGGTTTTCTTAATTTTTCTTGAAAAATTAAGTGGTGACTCTCTTTATCAAATTTAAAACATTTTTTAGTTAATAATACAGGGGGTACACGGAGGGTTAGAGGTAGGCCAAAGAAGTATTGGGAAGAGGTGATTAGATAGGACATGGTGCAACTTCATATTACCGGGGACATGACTCAAGATAGAAAGGAGTGGAGGTTGCATATAAGGGTGAAAGGTTAGTAGGATGAAATGTTGTCTTGTCGTGCGTAGGTTTAGGCTTGTTAGTGTCCATCGGAGTACTAGTTGTATCCTTGTAGTTCTTGACTCATGTTGTGTATTGTGTTTCGATTGTTACACTATTTTACTATTGTAATTGTTTCTTTCTTCCTTGTAGACTTTACACATTTTTCTTATTAACGGTTATGCTTTCTCCATTGTTTTCTTCATCTTTTACTTGGATTTGATGCACTTGAACCGAGGGCCTTTTGGAAACAGCCTCTCTACCTCCTCGAGGTAGCGATAAGGTCTGCATATACTCTACCCTTCTCAGACCTCACTTAGTGGGATTTCACTAGGTACGTTGTTGTTGTTGTGAGTATGACTAGCTCAAGATTAGGGAATTGCGAGGTTTCAGTTAACTACACATTAGTAGTAGGTAGGATGCGATAATTGGGGACTGACAACAAACCAACTGCTGATTCAGTGTTAAGCAAGAACAGAAAACAATGTTGTAGCCCCTAATACCCAAAAAAAAATGGCGGATGGGCAGCAGCGCTGCTCCACTTCTGAGAAGTACTCAGAGACTTGATTTAGTTCGATTATGGATTTCATAGCACAATGCTATAATTTGCAGCTGCCATCCAGCAAATAGTATAACATACAATTTTTTTTGACATAGAAATTAAAAGAAAAAATTAGATAGTAACTCACAACTAGCACTTGGATATAAACTTAACCGATATATATTCATATGTCATGAAAATCACATCACAATAGTAATTAATTACCACCAAGGCAGTCTGAAATGGTGGTAAACAGAGCAGAAAGCACTCACGTTTGGTTGTCAACAATGATGTAGGTAAACGGTGAATTTCCCCCTTCTGACACCTGGAATTAAAAAAAATGGTACAAGTAATCAGATACTTCTTGTTAGAGACGAGTAGATGACAAGAAGTCTGAGGACAGAAAGAGGCAGAATCACAATTTCACCAATTTTTTTACATAAACAAACTATAAAACACAGAAAGGCATTCAAGTTATCATTTTTCTAGCTCTAGAAGCACTCCATGTCTGGATGGCTCACCACCATAAAAGACGAATCTACACCATCAGCCTCTAGTTCCTCCAGTAACCCTTTTCCTTGAGAGTCATCGGCAACCTAAAAAAACAACTTGGAATTAGGAGATGAAGTGAAGATTTCAGGGACTTCAAAAGGTTACAGAAGTTAAGAATTGAAAAGGAAATTATGAAAGATTGAGAGATGCTACTGCCTGAAGACACGAAAGGCATCACCACTGGGTAGTTTGGTTGAAAGACTAGTAATGGGTAGAGATAGTGATATCAAAGCTTATCTTGGAATTACTAATACATGTCCATCCTGTATAAAATAAGACATAAGTTTCCTCATACATTATGCAGGTAACAGCCCCCAGTGCTTTGGTTCAACGGTAAGCACATGGCATAGAATGTGTGGACTTGGTGAATGTCATGACTTCGAATTCTGCCACTGATGAGAAGCTAGTATTCAAATGGGAGTAGGATAGAGGCATGAACCCAGCTCCCTCCAATTCCGAACCAACTTTTCTTAGTTATCAAAAAGAGTTATGCAACTATAAATTATAGAGAGTTTTACACCGGAATCAAACATTGTATTAGTGGGAATTATATTAGTAATGTAGAGTATTACGCAGGAAACAAAACTTAAGATGGGCTTATTTCTTATATAGAATATCAAAAAGTACAGGAAGCATACACAACTAAAATTCCAAAAAGCTATCTAGAATCAGTCAGGCAGACCTTTGAAATAATCCTAGGAGTTAAGCCTAGGCGAGCTGCACAAGTCAAAGCATTCCCAGTATTACCACCTCCTTGAACCTGTTTTACAAGAATGATCACTTTTCACTATGACAAAGAATGAAAAAAGAGAGCAAATTCAAACAACAGAGTGGAAGAGAAAATAAAGAACCTCAAAGCTTGTGCTTCGAATCTTATCATCTGGGTTAGGATAAGAAGCAACAGCAGCCAAAAAGTCCACTGACACAGCCCCACAACCTAACTGCTCAAATTACATAACAAATTCATCAGATATAACATAACAACCCCAACTTAACCAAATACACCTCCATCAGAAACAAAAAAAAAAAGACCCACTATGATTCGATTTTCAGGGAGCACTATGGAAGATTGAGTCGTCGGAATCGACATTTTTACACTGGAATTCTGCACCCAGAAAAAAGTCAGCTTATAGTGATGAAATCCAGACAAATTTGGGAAAGTAAAAGGATGAGAGTATACCTAGTAGTCGTGAGAGGAGGAGCGAAGACGGCAAAAGGTCCTACAGTTAAACCCATCGACATTGCCGCTTATATCATGATATAGAATACATATTCTTTAAAAATCATGATTTAAATTGTTTTTAATATAAAAGTTAATCTACGATTTTATATTTTGTTAAAATAATCTTATATTATAACAATTAACTATTTATTTCATATATAAATAAAATTAATAATGATATTATTACTTTTTAAAATTTATCATTCTCACCAACATAAAATTTATTATTGATTTAACTTTGGTGAATGTAAATGATGAAGTAAGAATTGATTTGGTGAATATGAATAAGAACGGAGGGGATAAGATTTTTTGTTTTTTGATAATAACAAAACTTTTCTTTTTGTTGCATATGAAAATGTTTAAAGCAATTTAATATGAAAAAGGAATAAAATTGGTGATATATATTTGATTTTAGCACGAAATTCATGCAGTGAAAATGTGTGATTGCACTCAAGTGAGAAACAAGGCATGAAGCATATAATATTGACACACAAGTAAAAATTGTCATAACTTATATAATGTTACATAATTATTTGCTAAAATACTAAATGATTGATGAAATATATATGATTTATGAGCATGAAAATATAATTGCGAATGATATTGACCAACAAATGGCTCAAAGTAACTATGTCGGTTCGTCTTCTCGATCATATAATCAAGAAATGCAAGTACAACGTGAGTAGATAATATGTACTATGTGAGAGGATTATATTAAAAGACTCATATACTATAATTTATGTTCAATTTTTTTTATTGAATTAAAGTTTGATCAATTAAAGTTAGATGAAACAGTTAATTAAGTAAAGAACAAATAGCTTTGTAATAATTTATTATGCGATTTTATAAATTTTTGTTTATTTGATAAAATTGAATGAACAATTGAGGTTATTTTAATAATTTTACAGCTTATGAATTTTTATGTTTATGAGAAAATATATAACACAAAAATTTCAAATCACATATCCAAACAAAATTTCAATTTCATGTCATGATTTCATATTATGATATCAGATCATGATTCCATATCGTGATTCATATCGCATGATCAATCGAGCCTTAAGTAATTACACAAAAATTCCTAAGATATTTACTAATTCTCCTTATAATTTGAAATAATTATATTTTATTTTACTAATTATAATCTTTCATATGTGATTCAAGTCAGATACACATATATACATGTTTTCTTCAAAATACACTAAAATGGGAAGAAGTGTGAGGAAGGACAGAAGGGAGGCAGGCAAGATTTGTCTATGTATCTCAAATACATGCGAATCACACCAGATACATATATCTGGTGTAATTCGCATGTTTCTAGAATACCATGTACGTGAGCGAGATAGGAGATTGGCGTACGAGATGGGGGGAAACAAGGAAGATTCATATATGTATCTCAGATACATATGAATTCACTTAGATACAATGTATCTACTACAAGTTACACCTAGTTTCAATCTCATGTATCTTAATAAACATGAATCTAGACATATTTAAACACACCATATCTAGCAAGATTTTTAATATTGCAAACTAGCGTGTATTTAGGTAAGAAAAGTGCTAAATGGCCAGAAAAATATGGCCAGAATTTGACCAGAATAGTGGAAAAGACTATTATAGCCTTTCCCTCCAAAATAAAATTAACTTTTTGATATTTTTAAAATAGTATGAGCATTTATTATTTTGATAAGATGAATTTTCTGTGGCCCATGCCTTATTCCTTCTTCAATATTTTTTTTTTTGTCATTTCACTTCTCCTTCTTGACTTTTTTTTTTTTTTTACTCTTCTTATAAAAAAATTAGAATATGCTGAAAATAAATAATTATATTTAAGCACTTAAATTGGTTAAATTCATCCTATGAATGAAACAATAAAAGTATTTATTTTATGTATCTATTGGAACTTCTTCAATGTAAAATATTTTTTTAAGAGCACAAAAAAAATCATAATTTCCTGGAAAAAAAATCATAATTTATTTGCTTTAACGTCAAATACTATATGTATATATAATTAATACATTAATTATTTTTTTGTAATATGACTCATTTTCAAGTACACTCTCTATATTTTAAATTTAAACATTTACACTTTATGTACTATAAGAAATATACACTTACACCTCCAACTAAGTTTATCTATAACTAATTATATTAAAATATAATTATTGAATAATAAGCTAAAAATATTTTTTTTAAAAAAAATTTAATTTTTTTTTTGTAACGTTATTCTTACAAAATTAATTAGGATCGATACTTATAAATAATAAATTTTTTAAGATTTCTGTAATGTTTTGATGTTTATTATATATAAAGTGTTTTGAGTTTTGCCTAACTTTATTGAAATATTTTCAAATTATACTTACAAAATTATTTAAATATGTATTTTAAATTTATTAAAATTTATTTGAACGCAACTTCATAAACTTATTAGTTAGAACTCATATTAATAATAATAAATAAGTAATAGTTCACATATTATCAAGTCAACACAATATAAAGGATGCAAAACTATCACATGTTCAATATGCTTGTTGTTAAATAGGATCGACACTGATGAAATGTATGATTTTTATAATATTGTGATATTTGTCATCTCTAATGTGTTTCGAGTTTTGATTGTCGCTATTAATATAGTTTTAGGTTATATGTTAAAATATTCAAATAAATAGTCTAAATTTATTTAAACATAATAATTTATAAAATTATATACTTAGACATCATATTAATAACAAATATAAGTAATGATCTATAAGCTATCAAATTGACATAATATAGTGCGGATACATGACTATAATTAACATTAACATGTTACTCTCAGGATTTTAAAATTTACAATTGAATGATAATGATTAATACGATTCTTCACTATTTAATTAACTGTTTATACATCGTGTGTGTTTTTCTTTTAGAAAAATAATAATATAATTTTTGGACTTAGATATTTTAAATAACTATTAATAATAATGCAATTTTCGTAGTGATGTCTTGAATTAAGAAAGTTATTTCTTATTATATAATTGTCTTAATATCAAGGTTGACTACTCTCTTTTTAATATAATACTAACATTGATATATATAGAATAATCAAATGAGATATGGAATATTTTTTACATTTCATTACTATACCACATTGTTTGTTTGATCTTCATAATAATAATATTGTGCAGATTATGTTGGGTTATTATTAGGAGAAAAAGATTTTATATACTCCTTAATTTTGTGATATAGAGATAATATATATTCCGTAAAGAAAAGGTCACATATACATCTATTGTTACATGGACAAATTAAATAACTCATATATCCTCTTTTGACTAACGAAAGTTAAATTTTAGATTTTTAATTTATTTATTATAGTTATTTAACTAAACAATATTCACATAGAGGAAAATTAGATAGTTTTTTCACGTGATTTTATTTTTGAGTTTTTTTAATTCAACGGTTAATCTGGTCTCAATTATCTCCCTTATGAATATATTTGTTTATCATTATTTGAGTTTGTTGTTCATGTTTAATTTTTCGCTTTCATTCTTTAGTGTAGAAAACATGAGAATTAAAAAGAAATAGTGAACGAAATAAAAATAAATTTTTTTAAAAAAGCTAACTAAAATTAATCATTTTTTTGCGGTTATATTGAATTTTATTTTGTAGTTGTAAAATAAATTTAATGCATCTATAATAGACTTTGCAAGAAGATAAGTGAAAAATTAAATTTGATCATCAACATAGTATATCAAAATTAGTCATGGAATTAAAGAAGATAATAAAATTTAAAAAAAGGACAAAAATTCATGTATGAAGAGGATCAAATATACCTCGAAATATTTCAAGAAGGGTCAAATATACCTTTATTTTTTATTTTGTTAAAAGAAATTAATAAGTTTTTTACTTTCATCAGCGAAAAATGATATTGGCTCTTTAAACATACCTCAAAATATTACGAGAAGGGTCAAACATACCTTGTATAATTTTTATTTTATCAAAAAATAATTTTGAATCAATTTTTTGTCCTCCTTCAGCTAAAAAAGATTTAGCTATATCAAAGTTATATATGTAACAATTGAAATAGATGTAAGCCACTTTCTTTTAACAAAAAAAATATATTATCTCTAAATCACAAAGTTGAGAAATATAATTTATTATTATTATTATTATTATTATTATTATTATTATTATTATTATTATTATTATTATTAGTAGTAGTAGTATATAAATGACCAATATATATGACACTTTTGATTAATAATTTTACTTGTTAAGTTATTTTATGAATTTTTAATTTGAATGCGTGTGAGATAAATTTATTTTAAATTTAATATTATTAGTGTTTATCTTGTCATTTAAATTTTAAATTTTATTTCTTAATTGTAATTTTCAAATTTGTGTTCTTTAAAATTTATATTGGAAAGTAGAGGGAAGAAAAGAAATTATTAAGGCTATCATTTTGTAGTCTTTTTAAAAGAAATTGAAATTAACATGTAATTATGAAATTATGAGAATCTGGGAACAACTCTAATCCCTATGCATTGGGAAACTTTTTATATATTAAAAAATAATTAATAAATTTAAATTTAAATAAGGATAAAAATGTCAAAAAGGTAAACCTGTTTATAATGTAAATGTATCATTCTTGCCATTGTGGCCAAAATTTTCTGGCCAAAAGGATTTTTAGATAATTAGCTCCCAAAATTATGAGCTTTTGTAAGTTACCCATCTTTTTTAGGGAGACATTGACAAAATAGGCTCTCTTTTTTTTTTGGATTACTGAAAGGGATAACTTCAATAAAGTACAATGATTTAATGAGCAAATAACATAAATTTCATTAGTTTATGATTTAACTATGTATTTTTCGTGAGTTTTTAAAATTATCATTTGTATCAGATTTTGACCTCTAGATAGATATATTTGGTGCATCCATATATATAGGGTCAAAATTTGGTGCAACTTATTTAAGATACACTATATACAAGTGAATTAACATGTATATGAATCTCAATCACGTCTCTCCTCTCTCACTCGCTTGTTTCGCTAACTAACTTCTCTCCTGTCTCACTCGTTTGTTTCGCTATGTATCTGTATTTTGGAATTTATCTAGTATCTTAGATAAATATATCTAGTGTAATTTGCATATGCATATGAGATATTCAGCTTGCCTCTCTCCCTATCTCGCTCGCATCTCTCCCTCTTTTTCTCGCCTTTTTTCCTCTGTATTTGTATTTTCAAAGTGCATCTGGTAGGAAAAATATAACAATCTAGGTAATTTGACTTAAAATTTTCTTTATGAAATTATTTATTGGTGAGATAGTATGTAATTATTTCAAACTATAAGGAGAATTAGTTAATAGAGAAATGTTTGTGTAATTAATTAGGTAGTTATTCTTTATTTAATTTACATCGCAAAAATTCAATCTCCCAAACCATAATTCGGTATACAATATCCTCTTTGTTTTAGTATATATATATATATCCAGTAAGTAGCAAATTACAAAACTTCATACATATACTTCTATAAAAAAAGATTTAAAATTAGATAACCAATAGTCCAATACTATACACCAATATATAATATTATAAGAAACTATAATTGTATACAATTTTATACACTGTTATACAAAATGAATTTTTGTAAACTTTGCCACTTGATTTCTCTTAAACGACAGGATGAAATTTTCTGAAAATGTATATAGTAGTAGATTTAATGATGGCCTATAGTCCCCAACATGTGAAGAATCTTAAATCACAATAGAATTTAATTGAGAAATATCCTAGGCATGGCTGGGACGTAAGGTGATATGTTAGGTAATTAGTATGAATATTCATATTAGTGGTATTTACAAGTCCAATATAAATGATTAAAGTAATAACTTTCATTTTTCCTCACTAAACAATTCAATTTACTAAAAATGATTTGAACGAGACACATTACATTTTAATAAACATTCAAAGGAGAATGTTACCAACTTATTAATTGAAGTAAATGTCATTTCAAATATACATGTACAATACTTGTATTTGTATACGAAAAATGACATTCTCTTTCATATATTTTTTTTGTGTCTATATCTTGCTTATTAGTATTCTTTATCGCTCATATTTTACAACAAATAGTACTTTTATGAAACTTTAAAACATAAAGCATGACAACGATGTTTAGCTTTAATTAAAACATTGATATGAAGTTAAAGAATAAAAGATAATTGTGGAAAGAGTC
Source organism: Solanum lycopersicoides (assembly GCA_022817965.1). Taxonomy (NCBI): domain Eukaryota; kingdom Viridiplantae; phylum Streptophyta; class Magnoliopsida; order Solanales; family Solanaceae; genus Solanum; species Solanum lycopersicoides. Next base: position 94,504,032 of record CM040626.1, read on the forward strand.
AATTTCACACAATCTGTTGGAAATTCCACTCCCCCCCCCCCCCACAAAAATAAAATAAAAAAAATAAAAAAATAATAGTATCTCAAAAACATTTTGTATACTAAACACACCAAAGATCATAATTATAACTACAGTTGCCATGAATTTAAATTCGAAAAGTGCTTAGTTAGTGAGCAAGTACCCCTCAGCTTGTAGGTCGAGACTCAAACACATACAACAGTTATGTCTCAATCTCAAGCAAGTTGAAAGAAACGTAAAAGAAAAAAGAAAGACTAATAAGTAGTTCAACCCAATATTGGACTAGAGAAACAGTTAATTTGGCAACATATACAACAAGGAGTATCTCAGTTTATCTTTCCTGTCTGTATTAAAATGAATGTAAGATTACCAAAATTAGAAGGCTTAGTCCACTCTCTCCATGAGGATATAGCAGCAATATCAAACTCCTAATCTACACCAGAGAACCGTCATTTCGTTATCCAAATAGGAACGGCCTTTGGCACTGTACATTTGACAAAAACACTCTAAAAAGAAGCATCATAATTGGTGCCATCTTTCCAAGTATGTCTTGGGAGAAGTGCACCATGTTCACTCATACTACCCCTTAACCTATAGAGGGCTGGTTTACTCCTTACAGTCCTCAAAGGACCTGATCTGTTGCCATGGCTTAATAAGCCAGCCTCTCCGCCTAGATTAAAGCTTGAAGCAGAAAACGGTCTGTTTTCAAACTCTTCAAGTGGACCAGAACTATAATCCATTGTCATGAAATTGGAGGCTTGTCCATATGTTAATCTTGGTGTAAGCCCACCAGCATTCCACCAACTGCTGTCCGAAGGGACACCTTTGAAATCTGAATCTGGCAAAGAAGACTCTTTCTGGCTACATCCATCAGCACAAGTTTCATCATTGTCGTTATAGATGAGTTTCAGAGCTTGCACAACTTCTCCCATAAATGGCCTTTGAGTCACCTCTGGGTGCACGCACATTGAAGCAATAGCAGCCACCTTTGCCATATCATCAAAGTCATAGGTTCCAGCCAAAGAAGGATCCACAAGTTGCTCCAAACCTTCTCTAGTGGTCAGAAGAGGCCGTGCCCAGGTTACCAGGTTTTCTTGTCCAGGAGGTTGAGACATATCCACAGGTTTTCTTCCAGAGAGAAGCTCCAATAACACAACCCCATAACTATACACGTCACTTTTAACAAGGAGGTGTCCCGTCATTGCATATTCAGGAGCAACATACCTGCAAACCCAGTAAATAGGGAATGTTAGCAACTGCTTCATAGCACAAATGCAGGTGCAAATGTACTCTTCGCAGCACAGATTGGAGTTGCAAATAAGGTAAGAGTATAAAGTTGGTTTATGTACAAAAGAAATAAAAACAAGGAATCAAAGAACAAAAACAGAATATATCGGTTAGGACAATTAGAGGCGAATAAACCATGAGGCCTAAGAAACTAATTTTAAAAAATGTAACAACATGATTTCGCAATATCTAGGGGTATTGATCACAGCCTGATGCATTAGAGAACATCCTCTTACTAGGGTGACAGAATTTCAGGACTATATTGGCAGTGGATAATATCCTTGCAAATAAAGCGCTAACCCTCACAGTTTATCTTTTCCCCTTTTGTTGTTGGAACTCAATTCAAAAAATATACAGGAAGTAGTCTCACACTATCTAATCGTTTTCTGTAACATCAATATCTTTATATCAGCACAAATTCCAAAATCAATTTCACGAATTACACCTCCAGAACACAGACAAGCATACTAGACAAAGGATTTCACAAGTTTTTGTTAGTTCTCATAAAAACTTCCTATAGATGATCCAATGGAACCAATAGAGCTTAAAATGGTGATGCTTAAGTATCATTTTTTTCTCTAATGAGTATGCTTCACTAGCATACCGCACATTTGTTATACTCTTATTTGAGTGAATTGAGACCACTTCAAGATTAGTCATGATTAAGAGATAATATACCCAAAAGTTCCCATGACTCGAGTGGATACGTGGTCACTTCCTTCGGTTGCTTCCCTTGCTAACCCAAAATCTGAAACCTTAGGGGTGAAGTCCTCTTCTAACAAAACATTGCTGGCTTTGAAATCACGATGAATAACACGAGGATTAGAATCTTCATGAAGGTAAGCAAGTCCCCTTGCAGCACCAAGAGCAATTTTTAACCTCACATCCCAATCAAGTGGCCCTTTTATCCTGTCTTTTCCTGAAATATAGCAGTAGAGTACTGTTAAGGAGAATCACACGATAATATGTTTTACTTGCCAAGGTAGAAAGACATTTTTACACTTCTAGTTGGTCGAATGCATCACTTTGTTCACTCTGAACATATTCTGGTAGTGACAATCAACCAGGAAGAATGAGAGGAAACAAAGTCCTGCCAGCTTGGGTGGAGTTCTTCACCATTGGGGGCAGCAAAGCAGAAGAAAGGAAGGAACACAAATGCAAAATGTGAGAGAAAAAAGGTAGCTAGGACCACCGCAGAAACTGCAAACAAAAGAAACAAGAAAAAGAACTGGTCCTGGTAGGGGAAAGGAGCTGTGCGGGCTTAAAACTAAAAGAAGGAAAAACAAGGATGAGGTGCATACAATGCCTTCCTAAAAGTCAAAAGATTTGCCACAGAATGAAGCTCAAAGAGTAAAGAAACGTCCTTGGCAAACCTCCTGTAGAGAATTCGCTTAATATATTAACTAAAAATGTCTCAAGAAACATGGCACTGGTATTAGCAATAGAAAGGAAATGAATAGTCAAAGAAGTACAAATTGACTGCCAGAATTCTTTCACATAGGATGACTAAGTTACAAATGTGCTCTGGACTGCAAGATTAATACTAGTGATATAGAGGAACTTTGAATAGAAATGAAGGTAGGGGATATGAAGAATATACCATGCAAATGAGACTCCACACTACCGTTCCGGACAATTTCATATACCAAGCTGCGAGTCCGCTCTTCACTGCATATACCAATTAATTTCACCAGATTACGGTGATGCAACCGGCTTAACATCTCAACTTCAGCAATGAATTCACGATCTCCATTCTGGCTATTATCCCTAGTAAGTACTTTCACAGCAACTTCTGTTCTGTCTTCTAAGATACCATGATAAACACGTCCAAATCCTCCTTCACCCAAAACCCTTTTTAAACTAAACTTGTCAGTTGCCTTCTCAAGCTCTGCAAGTGTAAATGTTTTGACAGAAAGGATAGAAGCGGGCATAGCAGAAATGAGGGAAACCGATGTTGAGCTAGCTGGGCTACTTGATATTGTTGACCCGATTCCTGCAAACCAAATATGGGTGTTCATTTGATCTTCATGACGTACGGAATTGAGAAGCTTAGAGAAGTCAAAAGTCTTTAATAATACAGATCAGTGTATTATTTTTATTTTTATTTTTATTTTGATAAAGAATACAGATCAGTGTATTATTTACAGCAGAAGATGATAAAATGAATTTTCTTTTCTTTTATACATGTATTAAACACATTAAAGAAAAAGTAGTGTGGGTAAATTAGACATATTTCCAAAGTCAGATATCTGCTTCTTCACAGTAATATCCCACCTTCAAAGGTCACTGATGAGTAATTTAAACAGGAAACAAGTACCTACCCTTGCCAGATCTCTTGTGCATAGATGATGTAAACACAGGACCAACAGCATTTGATGGTCGGCTAGTCCTCCTGCACTTTAAGAGGACAACCAGTGCACCACAACATACCACCAGCAGTACTAGTGCTGATGAAGCAATCAGAAAAATGACTCTGGGATTCATTTTCTGGCTCTTGCTTCCAAAGTCAGCCGTAATAGGGAATTGTTGATCGACAGCACTTCCAGTTGGACCGTTACCAGAACCAATGCCAGACGGTGGAGAAGAAGGCAGCCCTGGAATAACTTAATTAGATAATATTGCACTATAACTCCATATGTTAAAAGGAAAATAATAATAATAAACAGTTAGCATTATACCTGGATACATAATATGCATCACGTCATAATCCCCAAACATCGTTCTATTGAGAGGCATCTTCTTTTTCCAGAATCTTTCATAGATCAGCATAGCTGTGGTGTTATCAAACTTATCCTCCAGGGGAACCAAGTTAATATCAACAATTGTTCTTTCTTGATTTTGATTATCAGCACTAGCTCCAACTACAACAACTTGACTTGGACGTAGATAGGTGCCTTTTGCAACCTCAATACCCAGATCTCTAACCACAGGAAATATAGAATAAAGCGACTTGTCTAAGAGAAGTCTGACTTTCATTGGAAACACACAAGTGCAAGGTGTAACAAAAGGAACAGAAGCAAATGGCTCTGCACAGACCTGGCCACAACCTGCAAATTTGTTAAGAATATTCAACATCTGATATCATGTATGAGGAACATAACTCTAGGATAAATGATATAGAGGATTTAGATTAGCATGTTAAGCATGTCAATGATGATTTCAATTAATATCGCATACAAAAACGGAAGGTGGGGGGAAGATAAACAAATAAAGCCGTACTATCCTTTGGGCTCTATTATGCTATTAAGGAATTTGTTGACAGTTGATATGTAGCAAACAAACATAAATAGAGCATTCCTTTCACAACCAATACATAAATTCAAATGGAATCTAATCATTTTCTGATTAGCTATTTAGCAAACTCAATCATGTGATTATTGCTAATTAATTTTTAGTTGTCTCTATCATCCTTACTATGCAACTAATGCCACCCCTCTTTCATCTGTTTTGACCTAATTAATTCTGACACCAAACTCAGAAATATAATGAAGGCACAGAAGCATAATAAAGAAAAGAAAACACAACATAAAACACCAACAGTAACACTTTCCCTCTCTGTAATATGAGAACAGTTAAATGTGAAATATTCTCCTCACTGAAAGCACTTCCACTACTTAGTTTGACTCATCTCTAATTGTCCTGATGTCATCTAAAAAGCAAGGAACCTTAGAAACAGAAATCAGACAGGTCCTAACAAAAAACTAATTATATGCTAGATTTCTGTTTAATTTCACAAGACCTACATGCTACTAGTTGGGACACCAGGGGGAGATTTTTTCCTATATTTCACATTTGTTAAGTACTTTTCTTACTTGACCAATGATGTTCGGCATTAATTATCTCACATTTAAGATCCTTTGCCGTTATTTGAGTAAACTTTGATTGCCCCGTGCTTATTACGTGTATTGTCTGTGTAGGAATAGTTTTCAAGCTACTGAGCTAGAACAAATGATTTGGAGCTTCAAAGTCTGAGTAGAAGTGCAAGAAACTCAAACGAGATTGAGTCAGGGATCAAGGACGTACATGTGAAGGAGGAAGAAAATTGAGAACATGCATGCAAAACAGCGTGCGCAACACATCGCTCCAGCCTTGCATGATGAACCTAAACGAGTTGGTGGAGCACAGGGAAAGTTGAGCATGCACGACGCTGGGTGCCCGTAGGCCAAGTTGGAGCTGATTTTTTGCAGTGTTTTATTTTAAGGGTGATTTAGCCCGGAGTATGTTTGTACACGTTTAAATAGGTTAGAAGCTCATTTTTGAGGGAAGTTCGACCATAGAAGAGCAAAAACTCCCGCTGATTATAGGTTTCACCTAGTTTCTTTTTCTTCCATCTCATCTTTGTATTTTATGCTTTTCAAATACTCGTGATTCTTTCCATGATTATGAGTGGCTAAGTTCTTAATTATGGGGTTCTGGATTGTTCATGAATGTTGATGTTAAATGGTTGAATTGATTGTGTAGATTATATCATATGGGTTGTTTGCTTTGCATTGTTTGCGGTTACTTAACTGTGTAACTAGCAATAAGGTACTGATTCATAGATTGGGTAAAGGTACGAACAAAGTGAATTCTTAATTAGGGGGAGCAAATTTGTGTTTAACCTAGACATAGCTAATCGGCCCACTTGGTTGATATACAGGAAATATTAAGGCATTCTTGTTAGTTCTATTCTGCTAGACATAGAGAGTTAGATAACTTGAATAGGCTTTTAATTGTTGGACAAAAAATTGCAGTAATATAAACCTTGTCAACCAATAACCTAGATATCGTCAAGTAATGAGTTTAACTGGAAAACTCAGTGGGATTGACGTAGATACCGTAACCCTAGAATACTAACATTTATTGTTCAACACTTACTTGCTCACATTGTTGTGCAAAAGTTTTCAATTTAATTGCTTATTAAGTAATTGTAGCGAGTACTTCAATAATATTCAAGAACTCTGGAAAAACACTTGAATAAAGAATTCATTTCAGTTTGAACAGTACTAGCTAAAAATTAGTACATGTGAGTACGACATTCTACTCTTTATCATTATATTACTTGAGCAACTACGTACACTTGTGTTTAGTTGGACCATAACAAGTTTTTTGCACCATTGTCGAGGACTTAGAAATAGCTATCTATCTAGTTTAAGTTGTTATTTATTAATTGTTCAGGTTTTACTTTTTGTTCATTGTTTTTGTTTCCTCAGGCGTTCACTTTGTGGATGGACATCTATCTAGTTTAAGTTGTTATTTATTAATTGTTCAGGTTTTACTTTTTGTTCGTTGTTTTTGTTTCCTCAGGTGTTCACTCTGCGGATGGAAAGAAGCAGAAGCTTCCTCCTTACAATCCCGAAGCAGAGAGAACTCTACATAGGTTAAGGAGGAGGGTTGAGGCAAGAGCCAGCTAATTTATCACTCTTCACTTTTGGTGTTGCGCCCGTGTAACATGACATGGGATCCATGTCCGATTTGGTTAACTGATTTTGGGTACTTTGACCAAAATTGATGGGGAAGTCTGGACAGTTTTAATGATTTCTGTAATCAATACAAAGCTAAGGTGAAATTGAAGAAAATAGAATACCTTTTATATAGAAATTTCTATGTCACTTCTTTTTCTTTAATCACTTTCCAGGATTCTCCTCAAGTTCTCCCCATAATATCTCATAGTTTAGGTTTTTACTCTATTTTTAGATATTTTAATTATTATTAGGTGAATCCCCACACTCATACCCATATATGGATTCATATCCCCGAATCTTAAAAATTAGACCATGAAGGATCCAACCTCTAGATCCGCACCCATATCGAACACCCGCATCCGAGTCCGAGCAACTTAGAGGAACAGAGTTGCGGCAAAGCTTAATATTGTGGAACAACCACAACAACTGGAATGGAAGCCGATCAAGTACACCCCGTGATTGAGGCTGCAAGGCCTAATCTGGCCAATATCGGCCTGACGAAAAGGGCCACTTTGAACAGATGCTGCTAAGTTGTGCATGTGTCCGATACGGGTGCAGATCTAGAGGTTGGATCCTTTATGATCTAAATTTTAAGATTTGGGGAAACGGATCCATGTATGAATATGCGCATGGGGATTTGGCTAAAAATAATTCAAATATCTAAAAATAGAGTTATAAAACCTAAATTATGAGATATTATGTGGAAAACTCGAGGAGAAAATATTGGTCAAGAGGAGAATCCTAGAAGAAGATAAAGGGAAGGGAGTGACAATAGAAATTCATATATAAAAGATTTTCCATTCTCTTTGATATCATCTTAGTTTTTGTTTGATTACAAAAATCATTGAATCAGTCCAGAATTTCTCCCTCAAATTTGGTTAAAGTACCCAAAACGGTTGACCAGAACGGGTATGTATCCCACACCCACGTCGTGTCAACACGGGTGTGGCAGTGAAAGTGAAAAGTCCGAGCAACTTAGGAAACAATAGAGGTGCAGCTCATCCAATTCCAATCTCAGGGGCAGCCTGTAGGTCTCTCGCAATCGTTTGTATCTTAGCATGCTCTTATCTAATAAGATGTTAAGAAAATAATGTTTGTCTCCAAGCCACAAGGTTCTCATTCATCCCCAGTACCCCTCTGAATCAGGCATCCATGTCTCTCCTTATCTTTTGTTCAGTTTGTCTGGTGATTAGCTGCCCAACTCGAAGATTGATAATTTAAATGTGCAGAATTATATATTGATGGTCATATACCATCCATCTAAATCTAACTTCATCTTATTAAAGCCTAAGAAATACCCAAAAAGAAATCTTATAAGAGTCTAAGTTTGTGAGAATTTACATTAGTTTGGATATTATGTGCAGCATCTTAGTGGATGGGACAATACTTCCATAGTCTACGTAGATCAGGGCCCTAAATTTTTTTGTATTAGGAAAATCACAAAGCAGAAGAAGATCCCTTTGCAGCCTACTATTAAGTTCATGATATCTGGATTCTCTATCTTATATGTAGAATGCCCTAGTTCTGAGTAGCACATTATCAGCAGTAAAAAGTATGAGGTGCTCAGTATTAAATGGACTGATATATTGAGCATATAACATTTTACTTTTAGGAGTAGAAGTAAATCTCATATAGGTCCCCTGTCCTATGCAAATTGCATTAACTTCCCATTTTAATGAAGTGGATAATAATTTAGGATCACAGGAAAGAGAATCATAGGAGATCAATTCAGTAATGAGAGTAATACATTTAGGAAACAAGAGTAGTACATCAAGAGCACATCTGGTTTGAAACTTTAAGGTAAAGGAGATAATACCCTCCGCATAAAACAGTGCATTATCAATACAGCGCTTGGCTATCATATTTGTTTTGTGCAGAGATAATGCATGCATAACGTCTGCATTATTCTCAGAATTCAATCCAGAATAACATTAAACATATTAGCAATATAGTTAGGACATGGGAGTCGTTTGGTAGGGTGTATAAGAATAGTATATTGCTAGGATTAGTTATACTTGCATTATTTTTTATCAACTGTTGGGTTTATTGTAGTAAATGAATAGGGTGTATAAGAATAGGAATAGTACTGGTATTTTTAATAGAATGATTTACTATGTATAAGAATAGTTCTGAGTAGGGTGTTATATAGGTTGAAAACACTACCAAAAGGGATTAAATAATACCAAAGATATTACATGTATTATTTTGCCTAATTACCACCTACCAAACAAACCCTTAGAATACCATATTTAGTCTTAAGTATCACACTTTTTACGTAAATGACAAAATACAAATACACGACAAACTATTTCTTGTTTAGTTAACCATCTCTCACTTATTAATCTCTCTTTTGTTTCCAAACTGCTTGTAGTGTTGATTTCAGAATATAAGAATTTTTTCCTATAATAGATTTCACAGCTAAAATCAGAATTTCATTATTCTTTATTTATCTAAAATATTTTAGTATACCCCATTTTATCTTTCTTCTTAAAAATAGTTATGTATTTGAGGTAACTGAAAACTAGTAGTATATATTTGAATTGACATTTTATTGCATTACACTAAATATTGCTTATCACAAATATAGTTTTATCTCAATTACACATGGTAGTAAACTGGTAATAGATTGGATAAGGTTTTATTATTGGCCAAGAGTGTTTTAGGAAACAAATCTTTATCCAATTCACACATACATTTTAGACCATCCACATTATATTTCCGACCGGAACTGAGCATCCAATAATAAGTACAGTACTTAAGTCTATATATCACCATATTACAAACTCCCTACCTTAAAATCATGTGCAACTTATCAGAAAACCAAACAACCCCTTGAGGGTAGAGAAAGTATGTAGCTGCAGTGCTAATGAGAATGAGGGGGTTCGTGGGCAATTCTAGACATCTATGAAACAAGTTAAACAGATCTCAATTGTAACATATAAGCTGACAATTATAACCAATATACATGCAATACACATGTTATATATAACCTATATATATATATCCCTCAAACACAGCAACCTTGGCCTTCATCCTATTTGCATTTCATTTTTGCATTTGGTCCATATTTTGTCCTAAAGTTGAAGTAATGAAAGAGAGTAGCATAGGATTGACAGGATATTATCAATTTCAACAGCAATAATACCTGAGCCCACTGCAGGAGATGGGGAAACACGGGCTCTCGGCCGATGATGACGATGACGGTGATGTCCAACCACTCGACTGGCAATTGGAGCAGCAGCAAGACCTAAAGATTAGAGTTCCCATCAGTAAAAGCTCAAGAAGTTCTACCAAATGGTGTGGAAAGAGCAACTCTCAATACCTTGAGATGCAGGGGAAGGAGCAGGCGCCCTAGAGGGAATCAGATGTGGTTTAAAATGGTGTCTATGCGGTGCTGACATTGGAGCAAATGAGACATGAGTTGACACTAATCTTGCTGCAAAACAATGTAAGAGATACTTAAGTATGTTCCAGATTCACATTTTATCACTAAATTGGCATAACAAGTGGCTTCTCTAATCAGTCAACAAATAACAACACAGAGCCATAAGAAGCAGAATTTGAAGAATCAATCTTACCATCTTCTAAAAAAAGTTTGCTTGCAAAGTAAGGCTTGTTTGGCGGTAGAGTAGGAGACAAGTAAATGTGCGGCAATGTTATCCCTGAAAAGTTTAAAGCTTTAGAAGCAAATAAGTAACCGAACTTCACATACAGAAAGAACAGTCAATCGTGCATGCACTAAATTTCACAGATTGAAAGGTATTATCTGAAAGGGAAAAATATATTAAAGTCTTGAAACGCAGGATAACTGAAAAGGAAATACTTCTAATTTAACAAGCATCCATTAACTAATGTCTGTCTACCCCCTTCCTTCAAAAAAGGAAAGGGCTTTCTTTATACATCAATCATGCTGCATTACCAATACAAGTTGCTGTCAACTATATAAGCTCTCTATTGTTATATCTTTTCAAACAGGAAGCACTTTCGTTGATTCTTGAATTCCAAATTAGTCACCCTAGAACCTTTCCTCTAATTGGAGTGTGCATTTTAATTCAAAAACTCAAACCCCAACGGTTCTAGACTCCACAAAAATGCCTGGCAAAATCCCACCAGAAATTCCATAACAACCCATCAACAAGTGAAACAGAAACAGGAAGCAAAAGAAGCAAGCATATCAAAATGTGCCTAATTCCAGCATATCTAGGGTTCTACTCAAGCAAAAAAAAAAAAAAAAAGGGGGTACAAAAAATAAAAATTACCTAGAGTAGTAGTAGTAAGCAGAGTGAGTAAAGAAAGAAGAAAGAGAAGCATCAAAGTTGGCATCTTCTCTCTCAAAATGGCAATTCCCAAACACCATCCTCAGTAGTATCAAAGCATTCTTCTCTAGGGTTCTACTCAAACTAAAAACAGAAAAACCCTCCATCAACTAAACCTCCTTCACTCAAATCCGAATACTGCATCTCTAACAACAAAATGCAGCTCCCCAATCAATCAATCAATCAAATTCCCTACTTCACAGATCCATAAAATCCGGCAATGCCTGAAACAAGTACCACCACTGCTGCACAAAGAACAAGTTTTTTACAAACGACAAATGATGGATCTCCGCCACGAATTCAGCTACAGATATAGAGAGAGAAAATAGATATAGAGAGAGAAAGTGAGAGTGAGAGAGAGTGGAAGGTGAGGGAGTGAGTGGGTGGCTTTATTGCCGGTGTAGCCACCAGCACACTTGCTTTCGCTAATTGATGATTGTCTCGTACACGGCCCACCTCTGCGCGTGTACAACACGTACTCATTTATTTATTTATTTATTTATTTATTTTTATGGAAAAACATGTTCCCGCCTAAATTAGGATTATTTTTTTAATTTATTTTGAGTCAAATATAGTCGTACTTCTGACGTATGAACTCAAGGACCTTAAATCTGTCTTTTTCCCTTTTATATCCACCTTGGTCTTCTCCACACTATTACACCAATTTACTTTGTCAAATCAAATTCATATTTAGTTAGATTTTAATATAAATCTTAAATATTATTTCCTTCGTTTTAAAAAGAATGATCTCTTTTTATTTTTTGTAACACTTTAACATTAATTTTCCACGTGGCATGTTTAAGACCACAAGATTAAAGGACATTTTGATACATTTGACATAACTTTAATTTAGAATCACAAGATTAAAAAGTCTTCTTTCTTTTCTTAAACTCCGTTCCAAGTCAAACTAGGTCATCCTTTTTTAAACGAAGGAAATACATTTATTAAATAATATAATATTATATTTTTATAAAATAATAAGTATAATTTTATAAGGAGTGTAATTTATCTCAAGTTCTAATATTTGTTTGTCCAAGTAATTATAAGGAAATACGAATTTAAGGGTGTGTTTGGTATGAAGGAAGACATTTTTCGAAAAATATTTTTTTTTTTAATTTTTCTATTTTTGGTTGGATAAAATGTTATTTTCCTCAAATTTAAGGAAAAAATTTATCTTCAAAAATTAAGGAAAATATTTTCGAAAACTTTCTCTAACTTCAAATTTCATTTTTTTTTGTTTGAAAAGTAAATTTAAAGTTTTCAAAATATTTTTCAACTTCAATTTCTTTTTATTTTTTTACACCACCCTCACCCCGACCTCCATCCCCCCCCCCCAAAAAAAAAATTATTTTTAAAAAATACTTTCAATTTCAAATTTTTATTTTTCAATTCTCCCATCTCCCCTCCAAACAAAAAAAAAATGTTTTTTTAAAAAAAAAAAAAAAAAATTACTTTTTTACCCCCCATCTCACCCCTTACCCCCCTCCCCCCATGGAATAGCGATTGGATGGTTAAGACACCCACACACACATACACACCACCACCCACCCCAAAAAATTAAGTTTATTTTTAAAACATATTTTCAATTTCAATTCAAACATTATTTTCTACTTTCTAGTAAAAATAAAAGATATTCTCTCAAAAATATATTTTATTCACAAATCAAACACTAAAAATATTGAAAAATATTTTCTACTCACCAACCAAACGTGAAAAAATAAATCAAAGATGTACTTGTTTTCCAATAAAACATTTTCTAAAATATTTTTCATGTTAAACATTTTCCTTTTATACCAAACACTCCCTAAATAGACACATGAAAGAGGAAAAAAATGAAAATATAATATATATTTTTATTTCTAAACACACCTAAATTATCTTTTTTCTTAATCTCATGCCTAAACAATTGGGAGTGTGAAGTTTTCATACTTAAATTTTTACATATTAGTTTGAGAAACACTCTCTCTTTTACTTGAAAATATCTTGCCCCATGTCAATCAACATGACTAATATATTCCACCTTGGCAAATTAAATAGTAAATTATTAGTATTAATTAAAGATTAAAGTATTATTATGCATAATAAAATATTTTTTAAAAGAAAAACAAAAATTATTTTTCTTACCCACTCTATCACCTTCTCACCCCGTACCCCGCCACCCACCACCCAAACAAAGAAAAATACCGACTCATTTCCAAAAGAAATTGATATTATTTTATTTTTTTGGAAAAATTTTTTTACCCGCCTTATCTTACCCGACACTCCAAATTTATTTATTTATTTACATTTTTCATATTGTGCTAGGTATGTACATATTTTTTAGGAAAATTTTTATATATATATATATATATATATATATATTGTGTACCGATTATAACATAAATAAAAAATTAGTTAAAAAAAAATCTTGCGACAAGTAAAAGATATTATATATATAACACCAAAGGAGAAAGTAATAAGAAGCAGAGAGTTAGTTGGGGTGGAATTGTTTTTAGGAAAAACATAATAACGTCTTAATTATTATTTGAAGGGGAAGGGCGGAGGGTAGAGAAGTAAAAAAATTGTGGGGGGAGGGGGAGACGGGTTACGGTGAGAGAGTGGGGTAAAAAAAATATTCTACATTTTATTTTATTAAAAGATATTATTTTTTGATAAAATAGTACTTCATCTTTAATCTTAACTAATACTAATTATTTATTTAATTTTGTTAAAGAAAAATATTTTGTCCAAGTGGAGTGTGAGGTAACAGTTATTTTGGGATAATTTATAGAATGACAAATTAATAATATAAAATAAATATAGTAGCTACCCTTTGATTATTTGTGTTCCATATCAAACTGTTTGTCAGTCCCTCTCTCCCTCATATTCTCGCTCGCCACTCTCCCTCTCCCGCTCGCTTCCTGTCGCTCGCCTCTCTCGCTTTATACAATAGAATTGTGTAAATTGTGTTTCTAATTGTATAAAGCGAGAGAAAATTGTATAAACGCATGCAAATACATATATCTTCGTCTTATACATTGATAATTATACAATACAAATATTTCTCTGCCCAAGTCTCTTTTGCCTTTCTCGTTTTATACAAATTCAAACTGTATATAATTTCTCTCTCGTTTTATACAATCGATTCAATTGTATATTCATTGCACAAGTCTCTTTTTACCCTTCTCTCTTTCTCGTTTTATACAAATTCAAATTGTATATAATTTCTCTCTTTCTCGTTTTATAAAATTCAATTCTGTCTTTCTCGCTTTCTAGTTTTATACAATTCAAATCTCATATAATTTATCTCTTTCTCGTTTTATACAATTCGCTTCAATTGTATATGTATAGCGAATTATACATATATAAGTTTGCTATGGAGCGCAATTATGCAAACTTTGCTATAACATACAAATATGAATTTATGTTTACTACATGTGAAAGTTGCCCAATTTTTTTTATATAAAAGCAAGAGCGTAGTACACACTCCATGAAGAGAGAAGAATAAAAGAGAGAGGTGTGTTTCTCAAACTAATAAATAATATTTTAGATATGAAATTAACACTTCCAATAGTTAGGATGTCAAACTTAAAAAAATGATATAGTTTAGGTGTATTTTTGACTTTTATCTCTTTATATTTAGTAGTTTTGTTTCAATTTATTTATTTTACTTTCATTTTTAATTTGTTATATATTTAAATTACGAAAAAATACTCTATAAATTACGATAAGATAACAAATTAAAATATTTTAAGAGCATACTAAAATATTTGTTTACTATAGAAGTTTTACATGTGTCATATAGATTGAGATTAATAGAGTAACATGTTATCTTAAAATTACATCAAGAAAATACGATAAATTACAATTATTAACAACTTAAACTATTTTAAAAGATAGTCACATAAACTATGACAAATGGACTAACATATATTGGGTTGCTAGAGTCAATCAAAGAATTCTCCGATTTTTCATTCTACTTCAATTTCCTCTATTTATATTTAGTACCTTCTCTATTTTAATTTATTTGTCTTACTTTCTTTTTAAGTATGTTACGTATTTAGAATTTATGAGAATATAGTATTATAAAACACAATAATTAACAACTTTTAAAAAATAAGTTGACTCTCGAAATTTCATACGTGCTCACATAAAAATTGGGACAAGAATAACATATATTATTTGATATTTACATTTTTTAAAAATAACTATAAATCACAATAATTAATATTTTTAAAAAATATTTAAATTAAAGCAGATAAAGTAACATATATTAGGTTCATCCTTGCACAGAATATCGAATCTAGTTTTAATTAGGGAAAATTACGCGGATAAGGAAACATATACTACTTAATTAGCTAGCATAGCTATAGTTTCATTAATTACCACTTGCAACTTAATTTTAGTTATAATTACATTTCCCTCTCTACTATCTTCCTCTCTTATACATTGCTCTCTCTCGCTTGTCTCTGCTCCCTCTCCAAAGCTCACTCGCTAGATAAGAAATAAATATTATACCAGTTACACTTATACAATTATCTCATAGATACACATATACATTTTGATATATATACATATACTATTCGTCTCTCTCCACTCCCTGTCATCTCTCTGTTACTCGCCTCCCTTCCCTCTAACTTGTAGCTATAAATTGTAATTAGCAAACTTTATCTATGGAGCAAAAATAAGTTCATTTTAGTGGCTATTTGTGCAATTTCCTCTTTTAATTATAAATAGGTGGAAATTGATTTAGAATATTCAAATTTTAAGGTATAAACTAAAATTATTTTTTTAAAATCTAATAGACTCGAAACACGCTCAATTTATTTTGAGCTCTTAATTCTCTCTCTTGAAGTATATTTTTTTCTTTTCTCTTATTTATATATATATTGATGTTGATGTAGAGAAGGAACCCAATAGATTTTTATAGTATGATGCATTTTGATTTTGAAAAAAATTGTGATGCTTATATATCTTGAAACTATACTAGATAAAGATTAAAAAAAAGTATGTGAAGTGCTATAAAATAGTTAGTAAAAATTAGGCAAATCACATAGTATAAGAGAGAAATTACTTTCTATCCCTACTCTTTCATTAATTACTAAAAATTCCTTTTTTAGTGTTTTTTGGATACATAATATTGTAGCAGATACTTTAATTGATAACGATTGATACTTAAATTATTAAGTTGGTGTTATCAGTTTAAGCATTAAATAAGGGATTAAAAACAGAAATTAATTGATTCCCACAAATCACGCGTACGTTTCTTCCTTCAACCAATCAGTCATAAATCTCTAACTGAATTATAATTTTTAAATTTCATATTGTGAAATCTTCTTCCCGTTCTTCGAAAAATATTAAAAGTTTGATTCAAACAATTTTGGAACGCAATTTTGTGAAGATTCGAAATGAATATTTTGATCTTGCTAAAGCATTTTGGATCATGAAAAAGTTATGTTAGATACGAGTGATACAAAAGTGATGTGATAGTGGTTGGAGAAAATATTTCATTCGTAAATCTTATTTCAACAATTGCAGCTGAATTAGATATTGATGAATTGAAGAAAAAAAAACATCGAGATCAGATACATTGTTGAAGGTAATTTGTCTCCATTATGTATGCGGAATGATATGGGGGTGAAATTGTACATAGGAATAAAAAAAATGAGGTAGGATTCGGTATGTATTCACTATGCATTGATACATCGGATAAAAGTGATGAAGAGATATAAAATTTTGATGCAATAACCGAAAAATTGTGTGATACTTAAATTTATAAAACTTATTTGTATCAGATAATTTTTAAAAGTATCTTATTTTATATTGTATACCACAAGCACTATAATTATAACCAAAAATAAAGAAAAATATACATACTAAGATCAAAATTAAAATACATTAAAATTTAAATTCAAAATAACAAATTTTTTAGAGAAATAACCAATTATCCAGAAACCAACCTTCTAAGATTGTTAATCCTAGATCCTTTTCTTCAAAGATAACACACCACTTAGCAAATGCAACAATTCTATCATTTTTTGGGGATCTTCCACATTCGCTTTAAAAGATGAAGTTTTATCCTTCTTCGATTTCGTCTTCTAAATATTATCATTCTTCATTGTTAATGGATCCTACAAGCTTTTGGATCTATTTTCAGCCCAATCATCATTGTCGAAATCATAATGAGTTGAATAAATCTATTTCATGAAAGTTTTCATTATAAAACAAAATACACAAGGTATCATACTAAAAAGACGGAGCAAAATTCATATGTATAAGAAAATTATAAATTAAAAACGGCTTTTTTTTAATAAAAAAATGAAATCTAAAGAATTGAAAATAAAAAATTGATGAAGAAATAGTTCTACCTCTTTAGGAACTTGAAATTGATGAACTTGAGAGAGAATATATTTGAAATTAAAAACTTGAGTGATTGATGTAACTGTTGATATATGGGAGTGTTTTAGGCGTAAAAATAGGAACAAAATGTTAGGATTGGAAGGGATGTAAATAATGTATCTGAAAAATAAGAAAAAGAGGAAAAGAGGGAATTTTAAAATATTTTAAAATGGTAGAGAATTTTAGAAATTATGGAAAGAAAGATTGTGTAGTTAGATAATTTTTGTAATCACGTGTTTAACAACTAGGGGCAAGCTATAATGTTTTAATTTCTAGGGTGTCTAACTGAATATTTTTTATCAAAAAATACACTATAATATATATAGAGAGAGGGGTAAGGGTGTAAAGTCTTACTTTATAGGAAAAATTACATAAATTGATACATTTTAATAAATAATTACTGATTTTAGCAATAATTTTTATTTATTACCATTTATAGCAATACTATGTTAAATCTGCCATATGTATTAAAAGTGTATTATGTATGCAATATATTTGAATTATATATGAATTATAATTGTCTTTTAAAATATATTATGTTTGTTTGGTAAAAATTAGACACATTGTATTATAAGTGAATTAAAATGTGTGATAAATGAATTATTTATCATTAAAATTTGTGTTATATGTGAATAAAAAATTGTTCTTTGTAATATGAATTAAACTTGTATTATAAATGAATTAAAAGTGATCAAGTGAAAAAGAAATATTATTGCTATAAATGGTAAATATTTTGTTATTATAGTATATTTATGTAAGTTTCCCTACTTTATATTGGTAATATATTGTTTTGGACACCCTTAAAACTAAGAAAACCCGTAAGGCAGTGGATTAAGCAATCACAAAACTACATGGTGCCCGGTTCAACTTTTGGCATCAGGGCTCGTTCCTTTTAAGATTAGGTCTAATAAGTAATTAAAAAATTATAAAATAAAAAGAATTATATCCCAAAATATTTAATTCTTTTTCTTTGTGGAATAAAATTTTCTTCCTCTATAAATAGGAGACTCGTTTACCCAAATTATATTACAATATTATTGAGAATAAGGATCTTTAAAATTCTTTCTTCTATTTATCTTATTTTATAACAAAAATAAAAAATTAATATTTTCATTCGAAAATTCAATGGACTTGAGGAATTATTTTTAATAGAGTACCAAAAAAAGTTCGACTCTCTAAGTCAATCAAATAAAGAAATAACAGTGGACCAAATAGAAATGTCATCTTATTCTTCTTAAAAATAAAGTCTTGATTTAAATTCTCTGGAACTTGATCCAGCTAAAAGAACTTCAATGTTGAAGCTCAATATTATGCAGTTTGATTTTAATTTTTTGGAACATTTATTCATATAAAAAGAATTATTAAAGTATTACATAGTTTGATTTTAAAATTTTCAATACATCCATTGGGTCAATTTTTTCTTTACTTATGTAATACTAGAATAACTTTCATGAATTTTATGGTTCTGCCATCGTTAGCAACTGGATACTTCACACATAGTGACTAAAATATTTATATGGGAAAAAACGATCAAACCTACAAAAAAATCACCGTTAATTTCGTTTAAGTAAAATGAGGAGATTAATCAGACAACATCAAATTCTAAACAGAAAAAAGATGTAATGATCCAGGGATACACCCTAGATGTGACATGGCGTACAAGACCCCGATAGGTCCCATACAAGCCACTTAGCATATCATAACATAAAGTAGTAGAAATGGACGAAAATTTAAAATATTTTCAATACAATCAAAGTCTTTATAAAATGAAGCGAAGATCTATTACACGTGTCTCAAACCATCTAAAACATGAGTATCTTTGGAGCACAACTCATATAATAGTTCAAAAAATAAAATGAAAAGACATAAGAAAATGGTGGTCAAATTCTCAAATGCTATGAGAACTCACAAAATCTTTAATCCTTACTCTACTAAGATCCTAGCCACGGAAAGGAGAATTGATA
Source organism: Solanum lycopersicoides (assembly GCA_022817965.1). Classification (NCBI taxonomy): domain Eukaryota; kingdom Viridiplantae; phylum Streptophyta; class Magnoliopsida; order Solanales; family Solanaceae; genus Solanum; species Solanum lycopersicoides. Next base: position 94,523,439 of record CM040626.1, read on the forward strand.
TCGCCGGACCATACATTTGAATAAGAAATGTAAGCAAGAGTATGTGTTAATACGAGAATGTACTAAATATGATAGCTAAATAGACATCAACATAGGCACAACATAGACATTAGCCAACATAAGACATACCATAAGCATACAAGAGAACATCATAAGTTATAAGCAAAATCAATGCACATAAATCATCATGTAAGAGGAATAATTCTCAAGTAACCTCAATTTATCCTTAGTCAATGTAATATCCCGAAAGTCTAAAGCCTAATCTAGAGCTTAACATGAGAGGTTAAGAGTTGTAAAGGTCAAATATAATGTATATAAGTCTTTTAGGAATTTTTAGAATCAAAGCGTCAAGAAACGTCCATGATGTCCGGAAACTAGTTCAAGAGGTGATAATGTGCCTTAGCTTATTTGACAAGGTTTTAGGAGTCGAAATTCGATGGGATTTGGTAGTAAGGTGTCTGATACGTATTAGAGTTGGTGAAACGTCCGGGTACGACTCCCCAAGGACCAACCAAAGGGTCCTTGAGGAGGACCCTTGATTTTTGGCTAAAAGTTGTCTAGAGACAATAGCCATCGACGGATGGCAGGCTACGAGGCGTGGTCCAATCGACGGGGCGTAGATTGCCACCGTCAATGGTCACTTAGCCATTTTGGCAAAGGGTACATTTTGGACGCTCTCTGACCAAAACGACGGTTGTGCAGGACGATTGGTCCAAGGCACCGTCGACTGACCTACGGCCCGTAGGTCGGGGTCTCGTAGGTCAGGGTCCCTATTTACTGCCAAGTTTTAAGTTAATCCAATTAATTAATTAGGTAGTTAGTTAATTAGTTATGGGTTAAGGGAGGTCTAATTAAGTTAGTTAATGACTTATATAAATCCCCAACCTAATTAAACTAACCCAACTCTCATAATTCCCAAAACTCAATTGCTCTTCCTTCTCTCTACTTTCTCTCTCCCAAAGAAACTCCATAGAAGACCAAGGTTAAGGTGGGTTCTAAGGCATCAAGAAGTCAAGTTTCCTCCATCAATCTTCATCAATTAACAAGGTATGGGGTTCCTTTCACCATTGGGATTCCTTTCCCCAAAAGGTTTCTCCAAATTGATTTCAAAAAGATGAGTTTCAAGTAGGTTTTCTTCTATTACGAATTTGATCTTCTAAATTGCTTTCTTTATGGTTTATTTAGGTGATTATGATAAGATTATGATGTATTATGATTCAATTATGCTAGTTCTTGATGAATTAACCTAGTTTATGAAGTAGATCATCAATTTGACCTAAGTCCCTAAACCTAAGCTATGAACTATGGATGAATTGTTGCGTAGTGATTAAATTGACTTCATTATTGTGTTGATTACTATTGTGTGATGATATTACACCCATTGTTGGGTTGAATTGGATGGTTGATGGTAAAACCTTGGATGATGACTTGTGAATGAGATGGGATAAGTCTTATGATCTCAATCCTTTACTTCAATTATGATTGGTTGTGTTTAGTGATGAAGTTATATTGAAGTATACCTTATGATAAGATTGATTAGGGTTGGTATGCTGTTGAATCGGAATGTATTGGGTTATGACTTGTGAGTTGTTGGCTAGGATGTAATGACATAACGGTGATAATGAATTTGCCTATGTGCCTTGTCATAATATATTATGTAAATGTGCTAACCTCACATGTGTGAATTGTAATGAAAGGACAATACTCATGCAATTCCTATTGAGCTATGATGATGACTATATAAGGGGTAAACCCTATGACCTAAACTAAGTTATGATTATTAATGAAAGACATTTCAAAAGGGACTCTAGCTTAGCACCGAGTGAACTAGAAGTGAGGAGTGTCTCTTCCCACATAGGGAAGGTAGGATCACTAATGTACTCATGAGATTGGAGACTATAATGCATGTAGCATAAATAGGGTCCCAACTACATCTCCTAGTTCTTGAACGATGTTGCCCCCATAGAAATATTAGCTAGTGGATCCACATAGATGTTATATTCATGTTTTGGTACTACCTTGGCAAGTAGTCCGCCTTCTTTCGGTGTAGGGTTCCATGACACCGGATTCCACATTAGCTCATGTGGTCTATGTCGGTTAAGACAAGATGTTCCAAAAGGTAAAATAAAGTAATAAAGTGAACTCCAAATAGGATGACGTAAGGGGTTTGGCTTAGTCTAGGTAGGGGTAGGGGACTCTACCTATACATTGCACTCGTTAGCCTTGAGGGAAGTCTTAGAAAGATGTTCTTATGTGCTTATGAATGTAAATGATATGTATATGTTGATCTTACATGTTAATGACACTATGTGATGTTGGTTTCACTTATGTACATGTGGTTGGTCTATTGCTAAAGTATGATGATATTTACTCTCAATGATATAGTATGTAAAGTGGGCATTGCTTATGGTTCTTGTTGGGTTTACTTGGTTGAGTGAGGTTATGGGGTCTTACTTAGTCATTGCATAAGTGGACTTAATGAGGGTTCATGAGTAATGGTCTTGCTTTGGTTATGATGTTATGAACTCTTATACATGCTTGTTGATATTATAACTTAATGATAAAGTTATCTTGGTTATGTGCTCAATTATGTGGATATGCATGTTGACTTGACTAGACTGGGTATTGTTGGCCTTGTGATGTACATGGTCTTGACTTAAAGAATATGTGCTTATTGATTGGTATTGGTTCTTGAATGTGTATAAGGTGTTTTCAAAGTAAATTAGCATGCTTTAATGAAATGTCCCTTTTAGCATAATTTTTATGTTGTATGTGCATATGATTCCATACTTAGTACAAATAATGTGTTAACCCCATTTCTCCCTTTTTCCCCAACATTTTAGCTTCCAGTCGTTTGAAGGATTCGTGACCACTTTTGGAGGAAGGCTTGGAATCATTCTCCAAGTGTATGTATGTCCTCAAGTTCCGAGGATGATGCCTTTCTATCACTCTACCGATGTTACATTGTTATAGTCTAAAGACAATCATTTAATTCATGTTGTTTCAAGATATTTTTGTAATCCATAAGTGGAATTTCTACATTGTGTAAGGGCTTATGCCCATGTTGATCTGACTCCGTTTAGATGATTTAATACGAGATCTCCCTTTAAGACTATATTATGTATCTTATATATATATGTGGCATAAAAGTAGAAGACTATGTAATCTTCTTATACGAAGGGTCTATGTATACTCGATATAAATATATTATGTGTAAGCGAGAGGTCTAAGTAAACCTGAAGTAGTGTTGATGAAAAGTTGTAAATTTTCCGCATTTTTAACCTATGAACGTAATGATGAATGCTAAGGGGATAGTCCTAGTCCTCTTCGAGGATGACCACGCTGGTTACGTCTAGGGGGTACTTCCCAGATGTGACAATCAAGACTTGGATCATCCACCTCTAGTCATATATATCAAGGAAGACAACTCAAACAACAATTCAAGTTAATCATTTATCATCATAACAAGCAAATCTCATATTAAAACATACTTATGATATTTTCTTGAAGTAACCTTGTTTCATCATAACTATGCTATTTTTATTAGGGACTAGTCCCTCTTTAGCTATTCTTATTATTCATGGAGGAGTACTTCTTTACTAGTACAAGACAAGTCATAATGATTACTATTTACCAATTCAAGGCTACCAAGAAAAAACATTTCATCATGCACCTCAAATATTAAAAAAAATTACCATATATATATGGAGGGTTTGTACATGTGAATATATTTTTTAGCTAAAAGCTAGCCTTTCGTGGAATTAAGTGACCTTTGTTGTCAAACACTTTCTTTAACAGAAAATATGATAAACATTTTTCAAATTATTTTTACTTTGAATCAAAAGAATATAAATATGCCTTCATTTCTAGCATGAATATTTAAGCATGACACACAATTGAAGTTAGATAATACGATAGTTAGATTTGATGTAATTTACGGAATATCGACAGAAACATATCGAATGTATCTATGATGTAAGCATGAACTTTCCATCATAAGATCATTAGTTTTCTAATATAGAAATTATCAATTGGTCTGAAACCTAATAAATACAAAATTATATTATCTTTTTATGACATTTACATGGTGACACAAATCTAGAAGTGACACAAGTAAGGCAATGGTTTAAAACAATTACTTGTAGTAGCCTCAAGTACATTACAAATGACATAAATTGTAATATCCCGAAATTTTTTTGAGCTAAGACTTGAACCATCCTTCGTAATGAGTACGTTTTTGCAAGGAATTTAAACTTTATTTAGTATTAAGTTCAGGTCACTAGATGTAGCACCTTGAGTTCTAAAAAGAACTAAATTCGAAAGAGCGGAATCTAAAATTTTGCAAGTTATGCTTAAGTATGAGTTTTAGATCAACTTCAAACAATCATAACTCTCAGCACCTAATGAGTTAGGTGTGCTACAAGATGCATTAGGAAATATCTTTGAATTATCTTTACAAGGCCACCGAGTTTGCTAAATTTTGAGTTCGGATGATTGAGATATGATCTTTTGAAGTTAGGTTGTCCAGTTAAGGAAAGTTAACCGAATATAATAAGGGGTATTCTGGTATTTTCCTTACCCAATCAGATTTAGTTTATTTTTAGTAAGGTTTTAAGAGTTTAATCCTATTAGGTTCAGTTTTATGATCCTAATATACGCCTAAGATTTTAGTTGAGAGTTCAAGAAAAGTAAAGAAGAGAAAAGATGAGAGGATCAAACGTTCGTCAAGATTCTTACGTGATGTCGTGAATTTCGCCATGGATTTGATCCCTAAGAGGTATGTAAGTTTCCATAGTGTTGGGTTAGTTCACCCACACACCAATCATGTTATTTTCAGCGAAATTTCATTCTTGAAGTTGAAAGAAAAGAATTTTTGATGAGTTTTTGATAGGTGTTCTTGAAGTTCATTCTAAATTTTGTTGTGTTGGGATTTTAATGATTTTCTGAGATGAAATTGAGTAATTTAAGTGTTGTTTTTAGTATTTTAGAGTGTAATTAATTTAAGTAATCGAATTCAAGTGATTATGGAAGAAACTGTTCGATTTAGGCAAATTAGGGTGAGAAAACGTGCAAAAAATTTTGTCTAGTTTTCTGGTTTGGGGCCTGGCGCGATGCGGCAGCTAGAGCGCTCCAAACCCTCCTCTTAACTTTAGGAGCTGGCGCCCGCGCCACCCATAGTGCCAGGGTTGCCTGCCTCATCCAGTTTGTCTTCGGTTGTTCCATTTGAGTTCGTTTAAAGTGCACCTTCACTCCTTTTTTATTAACTAATTTAAGCTAATTCTAAACATCTACATTATTTCTAACATGACCATAAAATTGAATTCATAATGGAAATTCAAGGTAGAGTTGAGGAGTTAAGTTTTAAGAGTTCTTTCAAACATTTTGGGAAAGTCCCTTAGAATCTCTTGAGGAGTCTTCTACAAATTTTAATAACTTGTTTCAAGACTCAAGCTACTGAGTAGGAGAGTAAGAAAAATGTATTCATGAGTGTATATTGTCATCATGAGATCCTTCATATCATGAATCATAACTCTTGAATTCATAATTCACATTCAAGTGAGAATTAAGAGTAGAGTTCAAGAAAAAATTTGAGTTAAATTGTGAATCCTTTGACATCAACTATTGATCCGAACTAAATTTGAGGAAGTAAGTAAGAGAATGAGAAGAGTCGTTTACATGAGTTCCTTATTGATATTTTGACCCTTGAGTCGAATCGTTAATGCTCATAACTTCCACATGAACTCCATCAGTTGAGTACCTTTGAGAGGAGTAACATCTTCAAGTTCTAAGTCTTGAGTATTGAGTTTCTAACCCATTTGAGATTACATTTCTAATCAGGGGACGATTACATGTTACCCATGAAGTCTTTGAGTTGAGTTGTTTATGCTCATAATTTCGCATGAACCCTCTGAGTTCAGCATACTTGAAGTGGGTAGTATTATTGAAGTTCTTGAGTTCCAATCATTGATTCCTATCTATGGTCATTGAAAACCTTGCATTGAGTGTTCACATCCATAATTCGGCATGAACCTTATTTTAAGAAGTCTTTACAAATGTTTTAACTTTGTTTTAGAACTTGAGTTTCGAGTTGAGTAAAGAGTAAAAAGTTGGGTTCATTTCTTCAAAGGAGTATATCGGGTTCATTTCTTCAAATGAGTATATCGGGACTATGAATTCCCAAAGAGTAAATGTTTTCACATTTAAACAAGAAAAGAAACTCAGATTTTCAAAATAGCCTTTGAGCTAGTTTTTCAGTAAAGAAGAAACTATGATTTTCAAGAGAGCTTTTAATTTAAGTTTTGAGTAATTATCTCAAACTAAAGAAAGAAGTTGGTTTTAAAACATATGAGCTAAGTATATTTTTGGGAGTAGTATTAAGCACCGATATGGGGATGCGAGTTCATATGAACTCAAGTCTCCATAAACCATGTAGCCATCATTGGTATTAAATGATCATACTTATTAGCTGATCACTTAAGTTAATTAAGCTAGTGGATCCACTAAGTTAAGCGTTCTATTTGATGGCAAAGTATAGGATAGTTCTGGCAGCGTGGGCAAGACGCAGTATCACCACTTAGGTTCATAGTGGTGGTTGTCGGTTAGAGAAATTCCCACAATTGCATGGTTCCTCAAGGGGTTCTTTTTAGCATGAATGGGGGTATAAGACTTCATTCATGCGTTGCACAAGTAGACTTTGAGAGGGAGCATGATACGTTTTTAATGATATTATGAGTTTGTTAGTGCATTTCTTTAACAAACTGAGTTATTTTTAGTGTTTTATAAGGTTTTCCATATATTGCATCTTTTATTGTTGCTTTATCTTGAGTTGAGTATCAGAGTTTCATATCTTGAGTTGAGTATCTTTCATATCTTTGAGTTGAGTATCTTATTCTTAAGTTGAGTGAGTTCATAAAAGGTAAGTATGTTCTCTTTTTTTTATCAAGTTTCAAGCTTATGTTATGCTTTAGATTCCCCTTACATGCTCGTACATGTACTAAGCCATTTGGCCTGCATCTTCTCATAATGCAAATTCAGGTATTCAGGATCATCAACAAGAGTTTTGTTAATATCACATGGAGTTCGAGTTAGCTATGGTGAGCTTCCTTACTTCCGGAGGATTTCATTTACCTTTCAATTATCTCAGTTGTTAGGTTGTTGTGGGTCTTGTCCCGTTCCATTATTGTCATTTAGAGGCTTCATAGATAGACAATAGAGTTTCAGAAGTCTTCATTTATTTTGTTAAATGTTTTAAATACTTAAGTTGCCTATTTTATGGCGAGTTAAAATACTATTTTTATTCAGAGTTGTTCATTTGAGTTAAAGCTTTGTAAAGTTGAATTTATTTAATTTTATTTCAGTTTTAAACTTTTACATGCTTAAGTTAGTCTTCCGCTCGTAGTCATCCAGGATGAGGGTTCGCTTGGGGACCAATAATGGTCTTCGAATGCCGACCACGTCCAGGGTGTAGACTCGGATCATGACATAAATAAATTCATGTTATAAACATATAATAAAAAAAATTATAGTTTTAGTGTACTAAAGTGAATGAAGCTATGCGATGACTGATGCGTAATCATCCTTTTCATCCACTCTATCCCTTTGAATGCTCCAAATATAACCTTGTAGATTTACCTGCATTACTATTAGTCATTGTTTAAAATTGTTTAATATTTTGAGAAGTATCACATTTGATAAATTCATTACAATGATCAAATTTATTTATATTTTTTACTCTTATAACATAAGATTTATATTATTACGATGATCAAATGGATTTACTCAAATATTCAGATTATATCTTTTTATATTTTCTTTTGTTATTGTTTGCTATTTGTTAATTAATTTACTTCTATTTTTCATGACTTATTACCTTTTTTTTTGCTTCTTGGTATATTGCTCATGAAATTTATAGATAAATTAAATAAAAGCGACTTAATAAAATTAGTGGAATTATACAAATCTTTGATAAGTAGTATAAACATATATTTTTTTTATAATACATTAAATATTCTTAAAAAACATAAAGTCTTCAATTTTACAAATTTTTTATTGCTAATATTTATGTTGGTCAAAGATTAATTCATATTAATAACATGTATTGCAATACAATTTATTGGCTGATATTGTATAAAAACTGTATTATATTAAGAGAAAAGACATAACCTCACCACTGAAGTTGTCCCGTATTTTCATAAAGACACCTTAACTTTGAAGTGTCCTATCACCCCACAAAACTTTTTAATATCTTTGTAAATGGGCCATTTTGACCCATTCTCTATTCTGCGTTGTGACCACGCACATGAGGAGCGTGATGTAATGTTTTAAATGTCATTAACCAGTTTAAAAGTGCCATGTGTCACTTTATTTCTCTATCATTAATTATTTTATTAATTTACATCATCTTCCCCAAATTAAAACTCAAAAGAGCCATGATAGCCCACTTTTCATGATCTCATCTTCTTTATTTTTTCCAAAACAATATCAACATTGGTACTCTCTCTTTGACGAATTCATCATCTTCCCGAAACGCAATATGATAAGAATTCGTTTTCTCTTTTAATTTTCAGTAGAAAGATTTTTTTTTCTTCTGGATCACTTAAAGCTTCAGATTCAATTTCGTTACAGAAAATAATGAAGGATAAAGAGTCAGAAAAACAATGCTAAATTGAAAATATACCACTCAGAAAGACAATGTAACAAAGAAAAAGATCGAGATTAAGATGATTCATCGATCTTCTTTCTCCTATCGTATGCTACCTGAGCTCTCTCCTTCCTCTTCCTCTTGTTCTCGAGTTCCTTGATTTTATCAAAAATGGCTCCATCCAACCTCTGATGAAAGCTTCTCCAAGAGAATCTTGGCTCTCTTCTTCCTATTACTTGTGTCCAGCTTGGAGCCTCAATACCGTTTAAGCATCAAGAATAACCATCCTCTTAATCTTGTCATATTGGGGTGGGACACCCTCATAAATCTTGTCATTAGATTTTGATTGAAAATATCAAATTCAATTTCTTGTTCCTCCAAGAATCTTGAGAGAGAGAAGAAAATATCAAGAATTTGGAAAGTTGAAAAATAACAAAGAAAAAAAGATTTTTCTACTTTAGTAAAGAATCGGGTCGGGCTAAACGGGTTGAAAAGAGTGAGCATCACGCGCGTCAACCCAGATGAAGGAATGAGTCAAAATGACCCATTTACAAAGATATTAAAAAGTTTTGTGGGGTGATAGGACACTTTCAAAGTTAAAGTGTCTTTATGAAAATACGTAACAACTTCAATGGTGACTTTATGTCTTTTCTCTTATATTAATATAAAGTATGAGTAGTTAAATTCAACATTCTAAAATAATTTATTTAATATATAAAGTAGACAGACTTTTTTTTTTTTTTTTTTAAGTGAAAATAAAATGATAAAGCTCACCATTAATTAAAAACTGTGGGCCCTCAAAATTTTTGAGAGGCCTTCAGCAAAGGCTTCTCTCTTGATGCCACCGCTTCAATGAAGTTAACTTCACTTTTTCTATACAAAGACAAGAAAACAAGAATTCAGTGGCATGAATTTTCTTTGTTTAACTTTACTGCTTCACTTCACAATTGGGGTTTTTAATTTTTTTTTCTCTTTGGGAGTTTTCAGTTGTTCAGAAGTGGAAAGGAGGCATCTTTAGTATGTAACTGGTGTTGGGGTTCTTGAATTTGCATACAGATACAGGTATGGAGACTCCATTGGTTAATCTTGGGTCGAAAAAGCTAATAAAGAAGCATGAATTTGTTAGGGTCATTATTCAATGTCTTTATTCTTTAGGCTACAGAAAGTCTGCTGTGTGTTTGGAATCAGAATCTGGGATTAGCCATAAATCTAGTGAATTTGAGACCCTCGATTCTTATATTCGTGATGCTAATTGGGATGCATGTATTGAAACCCTAAATAGACTTAATGGCTTGACAAATGAAACGAGAGCTTCAGCTTTGTTTCTTGTTCTTAAACAGTGGTTTTTAGAGTATTTGAATCTTGGGGAAGATTCTTTAGCTTTGGAGATTTTACAGAAAAAAATGTCTGGTTTAGAAGTGGGGAAGGATAAGGTTCATAGGCTTGCTTTTGGATTGCTCTCTTTGAAAGAGTTGGGGTTGGATAAGGAAGATCCTGATGGTATCTATGAATTCCGAAAAGAATTGCTGACTGAACTCGAAAAAGTACTGCCACCACCCATTACAGTGCCGGAACGAAGGTTAGAGTATTTGGTTGAAATGGCAGTAGGGTCACAACTAGAGAAATGTGTGTTTCATAATTCAGTTGATGCAATTACGCTCTACGAAGATCACCATTGTGACTCCAGTCAGTTTCCTTCAAAGACCATTCAGGTGGATAATCTTTAAACCATATTTATAGCTTTCTAGCTTGAACATTGAAAAGACCATGTAATTGCATCTGGTTTTACAAGCCTAATGTTATTTAAATGATTACTTTAGTTTGATCCATTCGTTTGTAGCTCAATAGGATATCAGATTATCAGGTTTATTGACATATACTTCAATAGCTTAATTATTGGTGCTCAACATTTATACCCTGGAAGTTTACTTTCAATGGCTCAAAACTGGTTCCACTGCTACCTTTTGCTAATCATAGAGAATTCACGATGCTGAGTACCTAGTATGTCTTTCATTCAGGGATGTGCACACTTTTGGACCAAATTGAAAAGGTAAGCAGGACAATTATATGGGATATTTCCCATGTTCACTAGGAATTGAACTAGTTTGCCTTTTTTATGAGACCCTTTCTTTTTCGTCCTGAATGGGCTAAGACAGTTTATCAAAGAATGCATATGAGCTCATCACATTTTTTTTTTCAAGTGGTCTAATTTGTTCTTCAGATAAGTGTGGGAAGATCCAAGACTAAGTTAGTCGTGGAAGCTACATTCCCAGCAGTACTGCGCATCCTGAAAAGGTCATTAAATTATATCATTAATTCAACTATCTTTTGTTGGATTTATGAATCATTGTCTCAATAAGCTTCCGAGGCTAGGAAAATTTGTAATGTTAGTAGCCTTGCAATTACATTTGATGATAGACGTTACTTAATGACTTTCAGATGATCTAGCCACAAAGAAATAGCCAAATACTATTAGTGGTTTTCTATTATAGAATCTTTTGATGTGTGGAAATCATGAAGATTGGACTTATCACAGCATTATCATTATTAGTTTTTCCCATTCCTAATTTGTTATCATTGTTTGCCTAGCTTCTCTCTAGGATATATTTATTTAATGTCTTCTAACACTGTTGCAGGTCCTGTCTAACCACGTAAATGAAGTCTGGTATGTGCAGTTCTCAAACAATGGAAGCTACCTGGCCTCATCATCAAGTGACAACACAGCCATCATTTGGAAGGTTTGTTCACGCTATCAAACTTAAGATTACTGTGCAAGTCTGAGAAATCCAGGGCTTTACTCCTAAATTAATTTGGGTTGTTCCTGTAAATTGCTGAGTTGCGCTGTTGAAAAAATAAATCTAAATCAAGGAGAGGGTGGTGAGCGGATACTTGTTAAGGATCATAGCCCTGAAGCTTTGGAACTCCATAAGCTAGGAATTTGGTCGAATTTACCTATTTACGTTGTCTGAGTGAATACTTTCATAGTATAAGCAGGAGAAATTTGTTCTTTACTTTTTGCAGGATGAATTAGAAATGGAGGAATAGGGTTCTGTTGAATCAAACAAAATTAAACAGAAAAAATACTTATTCTGCTTTGCTTTCTTGATAAATGTTACCAAGAAAGTCATGTTTTAATTGCGGGTCCGTTATGCATTCTTAAAAGCTTGTATAAGAAACTTTTCTTTCTTTGGTCAATTGAATCTTATATCAAGAAATTGTAGTTGAGTGAATCGATACGCCTTGCAGGAAATGATCTTGTCAATAATTTTTTTTCTTGGGAAAAACGTAAGGAAGTGGTACGGTCACAAAAAAAGAAGAAGTAAGGAAGTGGTTTCTTGGTTTATGCTTGGGCTGAAGAATTTTCTTGTAGGAGCTTTCTGTAAAGTGGGCCAGTTGTCTGAAGATGTGTTCCTAGAATGCTCCATCCCACATTTGCTACAATTCTTAAGCTAGTGATTAGACATTTTTAATAAAACATGAAACTTCATATATACTCTTGTTTGTAGTGATTAATACAAAGTATATAACAACAACAACATACCATACCTAGTGTAGTCCCACAAGAGGGGTCTGGGAAGGTAGGATGTACACGGACCTTAACCCTTCAGTGGGGTAGAGGTTGTTTATGATATAAACCCTTGGCTCAAAAGAGAAGTTTTCAAAGCAAGGATTGTTTCCGATAGATCCTTGCTCAAAAGAGAAGTTTCCAAAGCAAGGAAAAATGATAGCAAGATACAAAGAAAATGAAACCACATAAGAAAGTGTTATGAAGTGTAAAATAGAATGTAATATTTAAATAGTTTCCAATATAATAGAAGTATATTCAAATAGTTCCCACAATAAGAAAGGTGCCAATCTTTATGAATCGACTAAAATGAAGAAAGTATTATATAAAATGAAACGGAGGGAGCATATTTTAGGTGCCAATCTTTTTGCATCAACCAAAAAGAAGAAAGTATCATTTAAAATGAAATGGAGGGAGCATATTTTACTTTATTTTGAAACAAAGTGAAACATCCCAGTGCAAAATCATTCATAGTTCCAGACCATATCAAACTAAATTTAGAGGCATCATGCCAAGAATTAGTCAACCCTAAAAGCCAAATATCTCAAAAAAGCAATAAATTATGAAAAGGGCCCAAATGCCCCAAAAGAAAATGAATGCAAAATAAAAGAAGACTAGTCAAGTAAACCGGAAACAAGTTAAAAGTCATTTATGTGCACAAGAACAAAAGCAAACAATCTATTATGTAATCAAATTAAAATGCATAAATAAGATAAAGAAGATGTTGAATAACATCTTGTAAATATAGACAAGTCAACTAACAGAAAGCTAACAAATTTACCAAAAACTGATTTAACGGAAATATAGACAAAGTGAAAGAGAGAGAAGCTTACAAGGGTATTTTGAGTCCAGGATATCCAGTTATGCTGACAAAAAATCTAGAAAAAATACCCTAACTAGTACAATCCTAACCGTGTCTATAAGCTACAAGGCAGTTTCAACCATAAATCACCTGATGTTAACTATGTTACAATCAATGCAAATGTTAGGGGTCAAAGATTATCAATAAAAAATGATACATGAAGCGTGTATAGATGATCTCGGAAAACCCGTGAACTCCAGTTCCATTTTAACATAATCCTGAAACTTAACAATCCCTTTGTACCTAGCAACAATGACCATCTTTACTAGCACGGTTGCACGCTTGAGGAAATATTTTACCGATGGCAGTACTGACTTACTTTCCTTAGCGGTCTAAAAAAAAGTTAATGAACTGAGATGGTCTTCAACTGTAGTATTGAGCGATTAAAATTATGCATCTCAAATCGCCTACTTCGTTCATCCTCATCTGTAGTGATCAACTTTCTTAATAAAATCATGACTTCACCATCTATGCATTGTTGTTTTAGTTTGGATAATTAAAACTTCACTCTCCAAAATCTGGTGATCTAAGGCGAAAAGTGCATGCAAAACTGCAGCATCTTGAATATATAATACATGGCCACATTTAGGACTTCTTTTTGGTAGATGGTGCTCATTTAGAACTTGCAATAGGGCCTTATTTCTTAGTAGCCTAATGGACCAAGGCTGTGAATTTGGTGTTTCAGTTTCTCCACTTTGCACCTAAGTTACTCGGACTTGGCAAAATCGATGCCGCACCCGTGTCGACACGACACTGATACGGGTAAGGGTGTGGGATCTGTGTCGGATCCGGTCAAATGAGATAGGGTGTGTTGACCAGCAATTCAGTGAAGAAATATCTCAAAGTAAAGATTTGAACAAATACCTTCGATTTTTCTGCTATATAGTGATTTATACTAGTCTTATGTGTCCTTCGAGGGTTTTTTCTTGATAAATTAGAGTAATATACCGTCAAGGAGATTCTAGAATCTTCGCGTGGTATCAAAGCTCTCGTGCTAAGCACACCTTGGTGTATGAATTTGTGAGAGAAAAGGGATGCGACACAGTTTTGGAACTGAACTATCGTTTTGTTTCTCTGGTTGCTTCTTTCTATGCGTGAATGGAGAAGAGGGGAACATGGGGTTTGGAAAGATAGGGTGTGGGCCGGGTCAGTCATGGTTTTGGGCCAGATTTGGTTTTGAACATTGGGCTAAATTTGGTTGAATATTTGGACATGGAAAATGGTCCGTAACATGAGTGAGACAGGTCCCTTGGAGTTTTCTTATTAAAAATAAAATCAAAATTAGAGTATTATGTAAATGAAAAATAATTTCGATTTAAATTGGAGTGTTATTTAATCAAAATTAAACCAGGTCTCTTCGATGGTACATTATAAGTTTTCCACAATGTCTCATATTTATGTATATTTTTAAAATTTTAGTTTGTTTTTTTGCCGAGTCCCCACACTCGTATTTGTATCTAGATCCATATCCCTATCTAGATCCATATCCCTGAATCTTAAAAATAACATCATGAAGGATCCGACATGCTGATCCGCACTCATGTCGGGCACTCACACTTGAGTCCGAGTAACTTAGCTTTTTACCTCGCTTAAGGCGTATCTATATCCTAAGTTGCTTGGACTCAGGCGTGGGTGTCCGACACGGGTGCCGATCCGCATGTCGGATCCTTCATGATTAGATACGTTTACGAGTTTTTTAGTTTTTTTTTTCCGGAGTCCCTGCACCTATATTTGTATCTGGATCCATATCCTGAATCTTAAAAATTAGTTCATGAAGGATCCGACATGCGAATCCGCACTCAGTCAGACACTTGCACCCCAGTCCGAGCAACTTAGCTTTTTACATCCCTCATGGCGTATCTGTATCCTAAGTTGCTTGGACTCGGGCGTGGGTGTCTGACACGGGTGCAGATCCGTATGTCGGATCCTTCATGATTAGATACGAATACAAGTACGGGGACTCGAAAAAAAAAACTAAATATCTAAAAATATACATAAATATGAGACATCATGGAAAACTTATAACTTAACGTCGAAGATACCTGATTTAATTTTGATTAAATCATACTCTAATTTAAATCAAAATTATTTTTCATTTAAATAATACTTTAATTTTGATTTTATTTTTGATAAGAAGACTTAAAGGAACCTGGTCTCACTCATGTTATGGACCATTATCCATGTCCAAATATTCAGCCAAATTTAGCCCAATGTTCAGAACCAAATATGGCCCCGAGCCATGACCGACCCGGCCCACACCCTATTTCTCCAAACCTCACGTTCCCCTCTTCTCCATTCACGCATAGAATGAAGCAGCCAGGGAAACCAAACGATGAAGAACCCTAGTTTAGTACCAAAACAGTGCCGCATCCCTTCTCTCTCAAAAATCCATACACCAATGTGTGCTTAGCACGAGTGCTTTGATACCACACGAAGATTCTAGAAACTCCTTGACGTGTATAATATCACTATATAGTAGAAAAATTGAAGGTATTTGTTTTCGATATATTCGAATCTTCACTCTGAGATATCAAAATTTCAATTTTCTTCTCTGAATTGTTGGTCAGCACACCCGATCTTGTTTGACCGGATCCGACACAGGTTCCACACCCTTACCCGTGTCAGTGTCATGTCGACACGGGTGCGGCACCAATTTTGCCGAGTCCGAGTAACTTAGTCTGTATCAATTATCGCTTCAAAATGAATGATGATTGTAGAAAGTACAATTGCAACACCCAGACCTCGAGGAATTGGAAAATATGAACCGAAAAATTTGCAATCCAGTTTAAATCAACAGGTGGAGGGTTCCAGAACCAAAGGGAGAGTCCTTAGCTTAGCCTTTAAATGAAGGTAAAATTACTTTCATGGAATGTGAGGGGGACTAACAATAGTTCTACTAGGAATATTGTTAAGAGTGCATTGTTGAGGAAAACAGTAGTATAAACAAAAGTAAGTTGGGAGGTGGAGAGTATTGCCTAACAATTATGGGCTAGGAGATGGATGAGATGTGGCTACTTAGAAGCTGATAGTAAGGGTGGAATCCTAATCATGGTAGGGAAGCTAAGTAAAGACGAGGCAATTCTCGATCACCTATAGATTTGATGCAGTCAACTGGTGTCTCACTGGTGTATATGCTCCTCATATTTGGAATGAGATATTGGAGTGTGGGAAGAGGTGGCAGTAGTCAAAGAATTGTGTGAAGATCCATGGGTCACTTGTGTAGATTTTTAACACAGAGTCATGGGAGAAAGAAGAGGATGCAATAGGATCACAAATGTGATGAAAGATCTCTCCAACTGGACTGAGGAGATGGAATTACATGACCCTCAATTGAATGGTGGGAATTTTACATGGTTCAGGGGGCAAACCATCACAGTGCAACTAGGTTAGACAAATTCCTTTATTCAATGGAATGGGAAAAACCCTTCAAAAATATAAGTTAGACGATCGTGCCTAGAGTGACATCTGATCATAGCCTTATTATGCTACAATGTGGGGACTCGGGTCAGAATAAGTCCTACTTCAAGTTTGAGAATTGGTGGCTTAGTGGATGGTCTCGAGGGGCTAGTTCATAGTTGGTGGCAGGGGCGGATCTACGTGGCACAGTGGGGGTGCCACGACACCCAGTGATCTCGGAAAAAACGTTGCATATATATGTATATATGTATATTAATTGAATATATATTAGTTTTGCCACCCAGTAACCGTACTGCGGAACAGCTCAATTGGCAGAGTAGAGGATCTGCCCCCTAGCCAACGCAGGTTCGAACCTGGTGAACAACACTTCTTTTTTGCTTGCTCCTTTTTTTCTTTTCTTTTCTTTCTCCATTCATTCTTATTTATTTATTACTATTCTTTATTAATTCAAATTGATCGCTTTTTTTCTTTCCTTTTCTTTTTTCTACATTCTTATTTATGAGTACTTTCTTTATTAATTCAAATTGACCCCTTTTCATAATTAATTTTGAGTTTTCTTTACTTTCTCTTGCACTAATTATTAATCTCTTGATATGAGTGTAACGTGTTTATTTTTTTTGTCAATTAGTGAGTACTGAATTATGAGTGTCAAATAAATATTATTAAGAATATATTTAAATAGTAGTTTTAAAAAAAACGTAAGTTTCAAAAAGATTTTTTTTTTAATTTAAAGGTTCTTTCGATCTTCATTGACGTTTTTGCTAGGTAAGATGACTAGACTGAAACTACAATTTTTTTTCTTTCTCAACTATATATCTCCAACAACACATAAAGTCAATAGAAGATGAATATATTATGTTAATACTATTAGATGGTTTATACAAGCTTAAATTTTAATGTGAATCTTTTTTTTCCTAAAAGTTTCAACGAATAAGCCATCTAATTCCAAAAAGGAAATAAAAATTGAATTGTTTAGTTATCTCTAGTTACGTAATATCTAAAATAAAATATTACTACATGCATATTTGATCGATTTTTTTTATAAAAATAAAAAAATTAATAACCTGAATTGCAACCCAAAATTAAAGCAACCGGTCCTTTTATCTTACTTGAACGTTGTGGCACCCCCGACCTCCAAATCCTAAATCCGCCTCTGGTTGGTGGAGTGAGTTTGTAGTGGAAGGTTGCCCTGACTACAAGCTCAGTATGAAACTGAAGTTGCTGAAACAGAAACTCAAAGAATGGAGTAAGCAAGTGGGTGGGGATCTAGGCAATAAGAAAAACAGGTTGTATCTGAATTAGCTGATATTGATCTGACACAAGATTCAAGACATCTGACAGAGGATGAGCTGATGGTGAGGGCTATAGTCTTGGTTGAGTTGGAGGAATTGGCAAAAATTGAGGAGTATACGTGGAGACAAAAGTACAAGATTTTATGGTTGAAACAAAGAGACAACAATACTAGGTTTTTCCGAAGGATGGCTACTGCTCATAAAATATATAATAATATAGATAGACTAATGATCGGAGGAGAGGAAGTCAAAGAGCCGGAAGCCATTAAGGTGAATATGATTGAGTTCTATAAGAACTCTATATTGAAACCGAGTTATGGAGGCCCTCTATTGAGTATGTGAATTGTCCTAGAATCTCCCAAGAGGAACAAGAGTTGTTGCATTCACGGAAGTTGAAGTGCTAACTATAATCAAACATTGTGATGGTGATAAGGCACATGTGGCTGATGGATTCACCATGAGTTTCTTCAAAGTTTGCTGGCCGGCTTTGAAGGAGGAGTTCATGCAGACAATTCATAAGGAAACTTTTGAGAAATCATTCAATGCCACTTTTGTAGCTTTAATTCCTAAAAAGCATGGAACAGAAGAGTTGAGGATTTCAGACCAATAAGTCTGATTGGTGGAGTATACAAAATGATAACCAAGCTTCTCACAGAAAGAGTGAAGAAGGTCATGGGGGTTTTGGTGGATGAGCCCCAAATGACATTTCTGAAGGGAAGGCAGATAATGGATGCATCAATGCTAGCAAATGAATTGGTTGACTGTAGGGTGAAGCAGAATCTACCAGGAGTCTTATGCAAGCTGGACATTGAGAAGGCTTACGACCATGTAAATTGGTCCGTCCTCCTGAAGATTCTGAGAGATACGGGCTTTGGAAACAAATAGGTCAATTGGATTAATGTCTGTATACTACTGTGAAGTTCTCCCTTATCATTAATGGCAATCCTGAAGGGCTTTTTCAGTCACAAAGAGGTTTTAGACAAGGTGACCCCATGTCACCATTCCTATTTATCTTAGCAATGGAGGGTCTCAACTCCATGATCAGGAAAGCAAGTGAGAATGGGTGGTTGCAAGGTTTCTGTGCAAATGCAGATATGGGAGATGCTATGGAGATCTCACACCTGCTAAATGCGGATGCCTCCTTAGTCTTCTGTGGAGCAGAAGTTTATCAAATAAGACACTTGAGGGCCATTTTAACCATCTTTGAGGGCATATCAGGACTCCATGTCAATTGGCATAAATGTTGTTTATACCTTGTTAACCAGGTTGTTAATATGCAGGTGCTTTCTGAGAACCTAGGTTGTCAGGTGGCCTCCCTCCTAACAAAATACCTTAGAATGCCCCTTGGTGCTATGAACAAAGAGGAGGAAGTTTGGAGTGAAGTACGGGAAAGATGTGAGAGGAAGCTAACAAGATGGAAAAGCCAGGATCTATCCTTAGGAGGCAGAATAACTCTTATCAAATCAAAGATGGATGCACTCCCTACTTATATGATGAGCTAATTCCCAATACCAAGAAGTATAGAAAAGAAAATCAAGAAATCAAGAAGAGTCTTCCTGTGGCAAGGAAATAAAGAGAAGCTTGGATATAATCTTGTTAAATCGGATGTAATACACTCAACTAAATGCAGGGTGGTTTGGGTATAAAGAAGTTGAGTATGCAGAATGTCAGCTTGCTGAAGAAGTGGCTATGGAGGTTCTGCAGTGAAGATTTGTCTCTGGAGGAGATTCATATCACAAAATTATGGTCTCCAAAACAGTTGTATCATTGAAGAGGTAAATGGTTCCTCTGGATGCTCTTTCGGGAAGGCAATTAGAGACTATGGCCATCCTTTATCCCCAATGTATCCTTTAGGATTGGTAATGGGTTGAAACCAGTTTCTGGAATGAACTCTGGTTAGGGGTAGAAAATTTGAAGAACATGTTCCCAGATCTTTATATTTTGAGCCTACAACAGATGGCCACTGTGGCACAGGTGTGGAGCCCTCAAAGTTGGGATTTGATTTTTAGGAGGGTTTTAAATGACTGGGAGATTGATAGAGTAGCTGGATTACTATAGACACTGAATGCATTTCCAGGTGTCACGGAAGGTCCTGATACTCCAATCTAGAAAATGCACAAGAAAGGGATTTTTTCTGTGAAGTAGCACTGGAGCTTAAATTTTGATCAGACTATGGACATGGAATGGCCTTGGAAACTAATTTGGAAAATCAAGATTCCTCACAAGATCTCAAGTTTCACTTGGTTGGCAATTAGGAAAGCATGTCTAACCCATGAAGTGTTACAAAGAAGAGGTATACAGTTTTGCTCAAGGTGTCACATGTGTGGGAAAGAGGCAGAACCACAGAAGTTAACAGTCACTTATTCTTACATGGCAGAACAACTTAAATCTGTGGGACATGTTCTTATGTATACTTGGAGTTAATTTGGTAATGCCCAGATTTACTTTAGACATGCTGAGACAATGGGAAGGAGTGGACAGAAGAAGAAGATCCAAAGAGGACCGGTGGAAATGCATCCCAGCCTGCATTTGGTGGACATTGTGGAAGGAAAGAAAGGAAAGATCACATGATCAAAGCTATTCAGAAAATCAAGATGAAGAGCTTGAGTCTCCTGTATTTTTGGTGTAAACAGGATTTGGTGGGGGAGGTAGATAGTTTAGTGGATTTATAGCTCAATTGTAAAGTTTTTGCTCAGTTTTGTCTTTTGAAATTATCCCCTGGAGCCTGTAAATCCCACCTCATCAGGTTTTGCTGATGTTTTATGATGTGAATATAAAGTTACCATTATAAAAAAATGATGGCTAAGTAAGTGATTGAAGTTGGAAGAGTAAATAGGTATAACTAAGGGAAGAGGCTTACATCTATATCAATTATCGCTTCAAAATGAATGATGTTCTTATGATGGCTAAGTACAGAATCTGAAGAGATTGTAAGTGAATAGGTATAGCTGATGAAAGAGATTTGTGTACTAATTTACTTATCAACTTTTCACCAGAAAATGAGAAGTATCCTCTGTATAGCTTTAAAACGATCTAGTAGGATGAACTTCCAAGGTTGATAGTTATCTGCACCTATGATGCTTAGACTCTTAAAAAATGTAGCTGGGTGCATGTCGGATCCTCCAAAAAGCAGTGCATTTTGGTCGACCCGACACGGGTGTGGCAACAATTTTGGAGAGTCCAAGCAATGCAGACCAGTACATATAGGCTTATAACTTGACTATTTCACTTGGTACATATTATCTCCTTCCAGCACAGGTACCGCCAGGTACTACTTACCGACCAAGTTTTATGTTGGTTAGAAGAAATCACTTGGCATTTTTTTGGCCTCTGCTAGGATTTGAACCTTGGTCTCTTATAGTTTTCATCGCACATTGTTAACCGCTAGGCCACATCTTTGGGTGCACATAGGCTTATAACTAACTTGGAGATTTGTGGAGGGATGGGGAAGTTCATCACCCATAGTTGGATGCTTCATATAGGATCGTAGGTTCAGTATCATCCAAGACAAAGTCAGTGCCACAATTTAATTTCTTACCTAGCTAAATGTTTAAGTGTGATTTCAGATTACTATTCATACTCCATATGAACTATGTGAGACAGCATGCAAATGACGAAGCTTGACAATAATTTTAATTGTATGCCTCCTGAAGAACTTATTCCTTTTGATAAAAATTCTTTTTGGATGGGAGTGGAGAGGAGGTGGGGTGGGGGGAGGTGAGGGGAGTGAACAGTGAAGAAGTGAAAAAAATAAGAGGAGATACTCTTGATAGGATTAGAACCTTGCATCTCGGTGGCATATGTGGATTTGTGACAACTAAGCTGCAGAATTAGCATTTTATTAGCAATAAATTTCAACTACTCCAGCAACTTCACGATCTTTTGGAGGTGTTAGAGCTAATGTCCCACTGTATTCTAATTTTCAAGAAAAAAATTACAGCAGTTATGCTTGGAAACTGGAAAGGCAGAGACAAGTTTTAGGATCAACTTTAGAGTGGTCAACCTTTACCAACTTTGATTTATAACTGCATGATTATATTCCTATTGTGCCGTATAGCCGTTCTATTTAGGCACTGAGGTTGGAATAATGTTGAATGGTTACTCTCTCTCTTCTGTCTACCAGAAATTGATGACAGGGTTAGTTTTTAATGGAGTTAATCAGGGACAAATTTAACAGCCAATGCAAATGGGTCAATGAATGCTTACCGCCATGTTCTTCACAAGAGCTGGCCCCTAAAGACATCGGAAATACATCAATCTAGTCTTAGTTAAGACCGCACTTATTATTCCATGAAGACTTTCTTAATCGAGAAAAAAGAAGAATTCAAGTGGACTTCATGACCTTTTCTTAGTGCGTATACTTTTTGTCAGACGTATTCCTAGTTTAGGATGGTATGTTTTAGTGGTGACATTCATCCCAACAGGTCTGGGAAACATGACATTCGGTTTTAATATTTCTGACAGTTAGTAACTAAGCATTTGGTTAATAAATGCCCTTGATGATTTATCTTAGGATCACTGTAATTTTTGTCATAGGATTGAAGATCTTCTGTTATACTCTCTTTAATCTGTAATTAGGAATCTGTAACATGTTGTGGCAGGTTTTGATTTTTTGGAAATAGAAATACAAATCGTTACCCTCTCAAAAAAAATAAAATGCCCTTGATGATTGTGTACACATATATTGGTCCAGATGTTGTCGTAAATTATGGATGATTTATTTAGATGCTGGTATGCAGAATCTATAAACTTACAACTTACAAGCAATCACGCTTTTAGCAATATATTCAACCTGTATTTTTTTGTCTTTTAATAAGTACTGTATATTTCTACTATTCGATATACGGGGCATCAACAAGTTTCGGGGAATGTGGTTAATCAATCGTATACAGCATAACTATTAGCTTTTATATTCAAGGCCAAAAGGATCCGATTGACCATTAGTTTCTGAGTGGATTTGTTAATTACTTTCAGGTACTGGATGATGGGAAATTGACCCAGAGACATGTGCTGCATAGCCATCAAAAGCCGGTTTCTTTTGTAGCTTGGAGCCCTGATGATACAATGTTGCTAACCTGTGGGAACATAGAAGTGGTTAAGCTTTGGGACGTGGAAACAGGTACATGCAAGCACACATATGGCGATGCTGATTTCATCATCAGCTCATGTGCTTGGTTTCCTGATTCTAAGCGATTCGTCTGTGGCAGTTCGGACGCTGAAAAAGGCATATACATGTGGGACTCTGAGGGTAATGAGATCAAGTCATGGAAAGGGACGCGGATGCCAAAGGTTCTAGATCTTGCTATTACACCTGATGGAGAAAAACTTATCAGTATATTTTCTGACAAAGATATTCGAATATTGAATGTGGGGACAGGTGGTGAACGTGTGATTTCAGAGGAGTATCCAATCACATCCCTTTCGCTATCAGGGGATGGTAAATTCTTCATAGTAAACCTTAATAGTCAAGAGATTCATATGTGGGATATTGCAGGCGAGTGGCTTAGCCCCATGAAGTTTGAAGGTCACAGACAACATAAGTATGTGATACGCTCCTGTTTTGGAGGATTGGACAGCACTTTTATTGCCAGTGGTAGTGAAGATTCAAAGGTATGCTCGTTCTTTAATGCCCTCCCCCAACTCCCCACCCTCCAAAAATATAAATCATAATAAGCATGAGATTCAAGAAGTGGTTGAGAACCCTGAGGTCTCAAGTTAGGAGCTTTGTTCTCCTTTGAATGACTTCATATTATGGGTCCCTATAAAAAATGGTGCTTATGAATTAGGACGGCTCCTGTTCATTTTGGCACAATTTATCAGGGAAAGTGGATCCTGTGGTGTCCGTATTAACGGTGCTTGAATTGACTCTATTAGTATCATAATTAGTTTTAATCTGCTAATTTGAATACTAAGATCAATTAGGGTTCTTAGAGCTTTTTTAGAAGTTTGGGGATTTTATTTTCGAATTTCACATATCTTTCAATTACCGTCTTCAATCTTAATAATTCGCTTCCGCATTATTTTCTTGTTTATTCTGGTAACCCGATTCTTATCACCCTCCTTTTTTGAAAAATCAAAGAACATATTTATCTGCTTGAGCTCTTCCGTCATTGTCTTGGTGGCATTCATGTCATTTGAGCAATAGAAGGATGTTGGTACTTAATACCTGTCTTGATATGTCTCCTCCACTTCTGGTAATTCATCCCCCATGTCGGTTACTCAGATTTCTATAATTGTTATTTGTCACCGCTTTTTTTTGAGAAGGTAACATTGTGTATATTCATTGAAACCAGTGCTTGGGTTGCACTAAACCATATTTACAGCTTGTCAAAAAGTAAGAAAACTGAATCTGAATCCTAACAGGAACCTAGGATATCTATAAAGGATTCAGTGTCCTCTAAATACATTTGCTTGCACCAGAAACAAAAAAGCCTGATACAATTTAGTTTGATCTTTTGACGATCACAACTCTTGCTCTCAAAACATCTAACATTTCTTTCTTTCCAAATAGTCCACTATCTCTATCTGCAGCTCCCACCCCTACTTCTGCCCAACTGTATAAAAGATGCGTGATTCTGTTAGGCATAGCCCAATCAAAACCCCTGAGCCTAACGAAAATCCTCCATAGCTGGGATGTTATTCTGTACTGGAGAAACAGATGATTGACTGTCTCAACCTCTTCCTCACATTAGTAGCATCTAGAACACATGGAGAACTTCCTTTTCTTGAGATTTTCATGTGTTAAAATTGCTTCTCTTGCCAGAAGCCAAGTGAAACATGACACCTTGGAAGGGATTTTAGGTTTCCAAATCTGCTTCCAAGGCCAAAGAGAAGGTTGTTGTCCATCTTGATTTAGCAACTTTAATGCAGGTTTACCTTGAATGTGCCTTGTTATTTCTGCTCTACCATAATCTATCACGTTCATCCCTTGTTCCCGTAAAAGCTTCCAGCCTTCCAAAAAAGTCGGTCACGGTCTCGTATTTGTCACCGCTTTTGCTGTCACCTTTTTGCTCTTCGGTCAGTGACACCGTGAGCATCTTGCTTGCTGCTAACAGATCTTCTTTGATTTGTTTAGCACCTTTCGGTGTTAGGAATTTCAACACTCGGTGGTATGTGGAGGGTACAACACTCATGGCGTGAACCCATGGCCTCCCAAATATAATATTGTACCCCATTTCTCCATTAATTTTTCGAATTAAGTTTGTTTGGTCATTTTTTGAGCATCCGTTAGTAGCCTTATATCGGCTCGGGTCATCTCGCTGGACATGTTAAATCTAGCCAGGAGCTTTGTAGACGGGATCACTTTGTCTACCAATTCGATTAACTCTAAGCCCCTCATGTGGACAATATTTGCTGAACTACCTGGATCAATCATCACGCTTAACCATAAAATTAGCTATACTTAAAGAAACTACCTAAGCACTCGTGTGCGGGTACTCCAAGTTATCCAAATCCTGTTCATGGAAAGAAATTGTTTCTGAATTTGGGATCTCCCGATGTCTCTTCCCGTAGCTAAACAATAGCTTAGCCTTTTTCGTCGTCGAAACTGTTACTCTGCTAACCTCTTCCCCCCGATTATCATATTTATCATATGTCAAGGTGGGTCAAGCTTACCGGGTTGTGTGTTTCCTTCTTTCTCCTTCCTGTAGTTGACCTTGGCTCGATTGCTCAAAAATTCTCTTAGATAGTCGTTCCTGAGGAGTATGGCCATCTCCAAGGGCCACCTCCTCTTGGAGATGCCTATGATCCCCCATTTTATGTCTCTGTGTTCCATGGAATTCGCATCCCAGGTTTCAAAAAACGAGCCTCTTTGATGTTTCTCATGGCCGCAACCAACTGAATTGGACTGATATTGAAATCATACTCCAAGAGCCTCAGGACATTCAACTGCTTGGATCGAGCTTGAGGCTCCAACCACCTCTTTGTTTTGCAGTCTCGTATGGCCTTGATCCCTCCCATTCTGTTTGTCTAACCAAGATCTATCCAGAGGCTGAAAGTTACGAGACGAACTTGGCCTCATTTCGAATGGGTATGGAGGGAATCAACTCTTTGCGGGTTTTGAATCCGATTTCTATACCTTAAGCATTTTGTCGTGAGATCGAAAAAAATTGTCTTCAACTCAAATCTTCGACGCCTACCGGTTATGAACAACAACTCAATTCATAGGCTCAAACTCTGTCAGATTTTATTTTACCTTCAGTGAGGTGATCGAGCTCTCAAGGTTCAAACCCTTTGTAGAAGCCTCTGCATCCCAATCACCTAGAACCATCGGCACCAAGATCCTTTCTCTCTAGAAACTTGTCATGAAGTCCCCAAGTAGCTTGGAGTCAACCTGCTCGATTTTGAAGATGTCTGCTCTTCTGGGCTGTACCTTCCTAGCTCCAGCATATGCTTTGATAAAATAATCTACAAGCATATTAAAAAAGCCAATAGAATCTTCAGCTAATGAAGAGTACCACACAAGCGTTCCTCCAGATAGAATTTTCTCCAAACTTCTTGACCAAAACTGATTCAACCTCGGCTTTAGAAAAGTTGTTCCCTTTAACGACTGTAATGAAAGCCAGAATGTGCTCTTGCGGGTCTGTAGTTCCATCATTTTGGGATATCCGACAACCTGAACCTATTCGAAATAAGTTCCGATGCTGAGCTGGGCTTACAAGGCAATTGAGTGTAACTCTGAGAGTCTGCCCCCCTTCAAGATCGCAGGTGCTCTAAGAATATGGTTCATTCGGTTGTGCAGCTCCTTTAGGCCCGGCCTGAGTTCTTGCCTGTTTAATTCCACCATCGACATTCCAATGTCAGACCCGACCCCCATCTGTCAGCCCTGCATTCTTCCAAATGGGCCGCAGTTGTGAGACCGATTCCTGAATTCCTTGCGATGTTAGTGTTTCTGGTGGTGTTTGACCACTTCTTCAGGCATTGTGAGAAGCCGTTGTGGTCAAAATTTTATGTAGCTCCATTACCCTTTTGTCCTGTGCGGTCATGTGGTCCATTATGGACCTGTGTTGAGCAGTCAGAATCTGTAAGTCTCCTTGAGGTCGTCCATGTCAGTCCTACCCTCGTCTCCTTGAGGTCGTCCACGACACCAAGAATTTTACGTGGAAACCCTTCTAAATAAGGGAAAAACCACGGCCAAGAGGAGCAACTGATATTACTATAGTAAGGAATTTTACACTGTGTAGTCACAAATACAATACTCAAAGTGACTACTACACACTCAAAAGAAACAACACTCTTTTGGTTTCCGTCTTACTAAAATATCGCTCACACTCTATTTTTCTTCACAGACTATTCTTTTGTATAGTCTATGGAATACCTCACTTTGCTCTCAAAATGGTTTTTCTCTCTAACTTGGTGTATTCTACAAATGAGCAAGAATGCTCTATTTATAGAAGGATAAAACCATGCCTATGTCACTAATGACATAGGTAAATATAGCAAAGTCAAAAATGAGTTGCAAATCTTACCAATTTGCCAACTACCAAATCTTAATTTTCAACTCTTGTCACTATTCCTTTTTAACAATTACTTGTACCAATTGAATAGCTAAAGTTGACCAAAAATGGGATGGATTCAACATTCCCCTCCAGTCCCATTTACTGGAAGAAGGTATCTTCATCTTCTTTAGAGAGAGCTCATACCCACAAGTTCTTTGCATAAATCGAACTTGTCTTTCGGTATCGTCTTGGTCAGCATATCTGCAGGATTTTCACTTGTGTGGATCTTTTTGACGTGAAATGATTCACTCTCCACTTCCTCACGAATCCAATGATATCTGACGTCGATGTGTTTTGTTCTTGCATGGTACATGGAGTTCTTGCTCAAGTCTATTGCACTTTGACTGTCACAATAGACAATATACTCCATCTGATTCAAACCAAGCTCTTGAAGAAATCGCTTTAGCCATATCATCTCCTTGCCGGCTTCAGTAGCCGCAATATACTCAGCTTCAGTTGTAGATAGTGCAACACACTTCTGCAACTTTGACTGCCATGATATAGCTCCCCCTGAAAAAGTAAACAAATATCCAGTAGTGGATTTTCTGTTATCAAGGTCACCTGCCATATCAGAATCTGTATAGCCTTTCAAGATTGGATTTGATGCTCCAAAACACAAGCATTCATCTGAGCTTCCTCTAAGATACCTGAGTATCCACTTCACAGCTTCCCAATGCTCTTTTCCTGGATTTTCGAGAAATCTGCTGACAACACCAACTGCGTGAGCAATATCAGGTCTAGTGCACACCATTGCATACATTAGACTTCCGACGACGGAGGAATATGGAACTTTGCCATGTTCTCTTTTTCCTCCCTAGCTGTAGGACACATCTTCTTGCTCAATTTCATATGACCAGCAAGAGGTGTACTAACAGGCTTAGCATTCTTCATATTGAAGCGCTCCAGTACACGTTCAATGTACTTCTTCTGGGACAAATAAATCTTTCTTTTATCTCTAAGACGAGTAATTCTCATGCCCAAAATTTGCTTGGCATGACCCAAGTCTTTCATAGAAAAAGACTTACACAACTCTTTCTTCAGCTCGTCAATCTTGGAAGTATTCTTGCCCACAATCAACATATCATCCACATACAACAGGAGGATGATAAAATCATTGTCAGAAAATTTTTGTACAAATACACAATGATCTGAAGAAGTCTTCTTATAGCCTTGCTCCCCATAACAGATTCAAACTTCTTGTACCACTGTCTAGGAGCTTGTTTTAGGCCATAAAGACTCTTTTTGAGTTTGCACACAAAATTTTCTTTACCTTCTACTTTGAAGCCCTCAGGTTGTTCCATATAAATCTCTTCTTCTAGGTCACCGTGAAGGAAAGCCGTCTTCACATCCATCTGCTCAATCTCTAAATTAAGACTAGCAGCCAAACCTAGAACTGTGCGAATCGAGGACATTTTCACAACAGGAGAAAATATTTCGTCAAAGTCAATACCTTCCTTTGACCGAATCCCTTAACAACCAATCTAGCTTTGTACCTGGGCTTCAAGTTGTGTTCTTCAACTTTAACTTTGAACACCCACTTGTTCTTCAAAGCTCTCATGCCCTTGGGCAATTTTACCAACTCATAAGTTGGTTCTCATGCAAAGACTTCATCTCATCTTGCATGGCTTCAATCCATTGATCCTTGTGCTCATCTTCCATGGCCTCCTCATAACATTCAGGTTCTCCCCCGTCAGTGAGTAACACATACTCATTGGGTGAATAACGGGAGGAAGGAAACCGCTGTCTTGTGGACCTCCGAAGCGGAATATTTGATTCGTCCACAACTTCATGAGCAACAGGATCATCAATAACAATATCATTGTTATTATCAACATCAACATGTTGATTCGATACATGATTCTGGGTGTCACCATGATTATCAACCCAACAACATCATGCACACTTGTGTGAGGAACGTCATCATGATGAATTATACCATCAAAACTTGAAGATTCTACCTTCTCCGCTTTGTCAATATCTTCAATTGTTTGATTCTCCATGAAAATAATATCACGGCTTCTCACAAGTTTCTTTTCAATTGGATCATATAGCCTGTAACCAAATTCATCTAGGCCATATCCAATGAAGATGCATTGCCTTGTCTTGGCATCTAACTTTGACCTCTCATCTTTTGGCACATGTACAAAAGCTTTGCAACCAAATACTCTCAAATGGTCATAGGAAACATCCTTTCCATACCAAACACTATTTGGTACATCACTTTGCAAAGCAACAGCAGGAGATAGATTAATAACATGTGCAGCGGTCAATAAAGCCTCACCCCAAAATGAGTTCGGCAACTTTGCTTCAGAAAGCAAACATCTAACTCTTTCCATCAAGGTCCTGTTCATCCTCTCAGCCAAACCATTAAGCTGAGGAGTCTTGGGAGGAGTCTTCTGGTGTCTAATACCTTGATGCTTGCAGTATTCGTCAAATGGTCCACAATATTCACCACCATTATCAGTACGAATGCATTTCAGTTTCTTTCCAGTTTCTCTTTCAACTGAAGCCTGAAACTGCTTGAAGACACCTAACACTTGGTCTTTAGTCTTCAAGACATAGACCCAAAGTTTTCTCGAGCAATCATCAATGAAAGTGACAAAGTAGAGTGCACCACCTAATGTCTTTGTCTTCATTGGACCACATAAATCAGAGTGCACCAACTCAAGCAACTCTGTCTTTCTCGAAGGAGGGTAGGACTTAAAGGAAACTCTATTTTGTTTACCAGCCAAGCAGTGCTCACACTTTTCTAATTTAGCACTTTGAAATTTGACAATAATTTCTTCTTGGCTAGAACATTAAGTCCTTTCTCGCTGATGTGGCTAAGCCTCTTGTGCCATAATGTTGAAGAGCTATCGCTCTCAACCGCATTCACCATATCAACACAAGCAGAGGCCGTAGTCCAATATAGACCACGACGTTTGTTACCACGAGCCACAACCAAGGAACCCTTGATGAGCTTCCATTTTCCATCACCGTTGGTACTAACATATCCTTCATCATCTAAAACACCAACAGAAATTAGGTGCAGACGAACATCAGGAGCATGTTTCACATTGTTCAAAACTAGTTTAGTTCCAACACTAGTTTTCAAACAAATTGTACCAATACCAACCACCCTAGAAACAGTCTCATTACCCATACTCAAGGTTCCAAAATCACCAGGAGTATAGGAAGAGAAAAAATCCTTCCTTGATGTCACATGAGATGCGGCACCAGTGTCCACAACCCAGCTTGACTCATCACAAGCAATATTTATCATGTTTGCATCAAGAACGGTAACAAGATCTTCGGTGGTGACGGTGGCTAGGCAATTTTCATTGCCATCTTCTTTAGTTTCCTCTTTGTTTTTGTTCTCCCTCTTCAACTTCCTGCAGAACTTCTTTGTGTGCCCTTTCATACCACAATGATAGCACTCAATATCCTTAAGTCTGCCTCTGGATTTGCTCTTATTTTGTTCTCTATTCTGAGAACCACGAGTTTTGTTTCTCCCCCTGGGGCCAGTTATCAGGACATCCGACGAAGAGGAACTTGAGTTTTTCTTCTCATCTCTTCGTTCAAGACACTACTCTTGGCGGAATCCATAGAGATCACACCATCCGGAGCAGAATTTGACAATGACGTTCTAAATGTTTCCCAAGAGTCTGGTAGGGAACCAAGTAGAAGCAAGCCTTGAATTTCTTCATCAAATTTGATGCCCATAGCAGATAATTGGTTCATGATCCCCTGAAAATTATTCAGATGGTCTGTCATCGGAGAACCATCATGATACTTCAAACTCAACATCTGCTTTATTAAGAACATTTTGTTGTTGCCAGTCTTCCGAGCATACAAACTTTCAAGATGCTCCCATAGGGTTCGAGCATGTGTTTCCCCAGAAATATTGTTCAACACATTATCGTCGACCCATTGCCTAATGAATCCACAAACCTGTCTGTGCAACAGATTCCACTCTTCATCTGTTTTATTATCAGGCTTTACAGTGGTAAATACTGGTTTGTAAAAATTCTTAACATAAAGCAGATCTTCCATTTTTCCCTTCCAAATGGCATAATTAACACCATTCAAAGTAACTATTCTACTTGTGTTGGCTTCCATTGTTTTCCCCAAAAAATATAGTTATCGCAAATCAAAGTAAATCTTTTCTGATGTGGAAGTTCAGACTGTGCTGCAACCACAGAGCATACTCAGATAAAACCTTGGCTCTGATACCAGTTTGTTGGGAAAACGCGGACAATCACAACAATATATATGGTAAAAGTAATGGAAATAAAATGGGAAAATAACGACACCAAGAATTTTACGTGGAAACCCTTCTAAATAAGGGAAAAACCACGGCCAAGAGGAGCAACTGATATTACTATAGTAAGGAATTTTACACTGTGTAGTCACAATACAATACTCAAAGTGACTACTACACACTCAAAAGAAACAACACTCTTTTGGTTTCCGTCTTACTAAAATATCGCTCACACTCTATTTTTCTTCACAGACTATTCTTTTGTATAGTCTATGGAATACCTCACTTTGCTCTCAAAATGGTTTTTCTCTCTAACTTGGTGTATTCTACAAATGAGCAAGAATGCTCTATTTATAGAAGGATAAAACCATGCCTATGTCACTAATGACATAGGTAAATATAGCAAAGTCAAAAATGAGTTGCAAATCTTACCAATTTGCCAACTACCAAATCTTAATTTTCAACTCTTGTCACTATTCCTTTTTAACAATTACTTGTACCAATTGAATAGCTAAAGTTGACCAAAAATGGGATGGATTCAACAGTTTGACCACTTCTTCAGGCATTGTGAGAAGCCGTTGTGGTCAAAATTTTATGTAGCTCCATTACCCTTTTGTCCTGTGCGGTCATGTGGTCCATTATGGACCTGTGTTGAGCAGTCAGAATCTGTAAGTCTCCTTGAGGTCGTCCATGTCAGTCCTACCCTCGTCCCTTTGATGATCTTGGGCAGCGTTAGGAAGTTGAACTTCAGCCACATTACCATCGTTTTGGTTCACAATTGCAATAAGTTATATCTAGAACACTTAACAGATTTAAGCTAGTAAGTAGAGTAGTGGGTTAAACCAACACCACAACTGTCCTGGCACCAAGGTGGACGCCAAACTGTTTATCGGGAGAATGGACAATTGAATTTGTTATGAGGTCAAGGACACATGAATTGATTCAATTCGTTGATTAGTTTTTTGGCAGATAAGTATGCTAATAAACAAGCTTAATAAGAATATTAATTTAGTAAAATAAGCAAAGGAAACAATATAACTCAGATTCTTGATGTTTCAGTCTTGATCTGGAGACAACATAGTGTGACCAATTCCAGATTCAGAGGCATTTAAGCTTAAGAACTAAGACTTAGCAAAGAATGTAAAATAATAGAAAGGTTGAAGCACAAGAATATCAGTGGATTGCTTCGTATTGTCAAAAATCCAACCCTTTGCAGGTAAGTGAAAACTACTATTTATAGCAACAAAGGTAATGCATCAGCCAATAGGAAAGCTCCACTCGAGCCATAAAACTGTGTCTAATGGAAATTGGAAATGCTCCACCTGAAAATACCGTTACGCATGCAAGCTAATATTCCCTTGTAATTTGCATGGTCTCATACGGATATATCAGACGTATCTGTCCTTTTGTCCTTTCGTTCTCTCTTTGGGCCAAAAATCCCTTTATTCCTCCTCCTTGACTTCTGGCCATTAGTTCTCGCCTTTTTCCTGATAATGACCATCTGGTTGACCTGACGATAAAATGAGATCAAGCTAGCCAGACAGTGACTGATCGGGTACTCAAGTGATGAATGGTGTATTCTTCTCGATCCTATATGCCAGATCATCTTCCGGCTTCATCCTGATGTCAGGTGTCTTCTTTGTAAGCAGCCACATGTACAAGGTAGTTTTCCCCAATACAAATAGTGGGATTGGGATATGGTGGATAATAATCACTTAATCATTGGATTAGTTGTGATAACATTGATTATTAGGTTAATCTAAATTTGGATGTAAAGTGAATCTAAAACATTGCTTTATTCTAGATGACAATTTGGTGTCAAGTGATTTGCTTAGTTTATTAGATCACTTTATCTGACATACTATTGGTTTATTATCATATGAGATTAAATATAATGAACATAACATAATTGAGCATTATCAATTTTATCCGCCTTCAAATAGTGTACAGTTATTTGAGAAAATTAATATGAGGTATACTAAAGTCTTAGATAAACGAATATAGTAAACACAATTTTAGATTCCTCTTTTAACTTATCATTCCAAAATTCATACTACAAAGTAAAATATTACTAAAAGAAACTGGGAGATGATACACAAGCGATGGTTAACAAAACAAGTAGTAATAGACCAATAGTTTAAAGAAATTGCCATTTAGGTGATCTAAGACATTTATTTCTTATTTTGAATTTGAAAAATGAGTGATGTAATAAATGTATTGCTGATATGTGTATCCTCATTTGTTTTGTCACTTTGGTACAAAATGATAGCATAAGCCATCTCTTTTCACTTTCCTCTCTGCTCTTACAACCCCTCTTTGCTTGAACCAAGAATAGCGGTAATTTAGGTGCACTCAATTGTGATGACAATTTGGCTCTAGATTAAGAGATACAACTGATATATATTATTATGTTGGATTAGTTTTATTTGTCTTTTTTGTTTAACACGGAGTTGCTATCATTGCTGATATTTTTTCCAACTATGTGATTCCATCCAATAGCTAGTCGCAATGTCAATTCCTCATTTTGTATTGTATATATTTATCCAAGGAAATCATGCGAGATCTTTTGCATTGTTGCAGGTGTACATATGGAATCGCCGAGGTTCAAAGCCTATTGAGATTTTGTGTGGCCATTCAATGACTGTGAACTCTGTGAGCTGGAATCCTAAAAGGCCTCAAATGCTAGCTTCAGCAAGTGATGATCAAACTATCCGCATATGGGGGCCTGATGTTCGAAGTAAATAGTAACAAACTAGTAAAGCTGGTATATGCAAATGGATTTTTCTCAATTGCTAGTTCCATTTGCCATGTAAATCTGTTTCTTTTCTACAAATTTTGGCATGTCTATTCCCCCCTGTAAATTGGCATAGCTAGAAAAATAATTTTTGGCTCCTCGTGTATGTACAACGCCAACGTAGTGGAGTGTAAGTAAAACTTTTTTCCTAAAGTTTTGATTGAAAGTAGTGAAAGAAAGTAAAACTTTCTTATATCAAAGCTAGTGTTATTGCCTTGACATTTTAGGCCACAATGATAATGTAAGGTCTATTACAGGTCCTTTTTTTTTCCTTTTAAAGTTTAACAAAAGTATTGGATTGCATTGGACGGGTTGGGTTATGACCCATTTTTGCAGACATAAAACATATCGCAACAGTGATATCTACCATAAGTTATTAGTTTACGAAGCTATTTTAGATATCTTGAATGACGAGATGCTTTTTTAGGGAGAAGAATCTCTTAATTAATGAATATCTGAATCTTTTATCCATTTATTTAAAAGGAAAAAAAGGGTAAAAATTATGTATATCCAAAAAAATTCTGTCTTTTTTAGTCGGTTCGAGATAATAATGGACAAACACGAAACGTTGAGATTAGGTAAGAGTTTTGTTGTTTGCAGCAATTTAAAACAACAAAAATTCTGTATCATATTATTTAATTCAAGCAAAAAATCATCATTGCTGACAAAAGGTAATGTGCCATACGTAATATACATAAAAATGAAGGAATTGACCAGTCAAATAAACGTTTTATTTTTTTTATTTTTTAAAAAATAGGAAAAAGGAATATGATCATATAATATTAAGCTTAACTACCTGTAAAGAAAGATGGGGGTTAAGTTTGAAAGGAATATTATGAATTGACTAATGGCTACAAATTAACAAATGAAAAAATTAAGATAATGTCAGAAGGAAATCAAATTATAGAATTCTCTTTTACTCGCGAAATTAAAAGTAGCAACACAAGTGATTGAGAAATTATACGACGAGATTTAATCTAGAAAATACTTGAATTTATCAACAAGGTAAAATAAGAAAAGTTTTGAATATTGAGAATGAAAATGTAGGGATCAATATAGTAATACAAACTATAATAAAAAAGGAGATCTTGTTAAGAAGCGTAATAATGAATATCTCCTAAGAAATTACAATTGTAAGTTAAATTATCTCAATCAAGAAATAATAGAGTTTAACATCATATATAAATTGATAGTGCGTGTATCACTATCAAATTACTTAAAAAAAATAAGACAGACAACTGATGAAATTATATAATAATAGGTAATGTGATTTTTAGGAAGAATGAAACTTGTAGTGTTTATCAACAGGAAGGGTTACATCCCAAGTGCAACAAAGTCCTTTGGGAATAATGACAAGATCCCCTGCTCCAAACTCCACAGGTGACATCTCTGTTGTGTTCTTTGGATACACTTTCACTTTTCCTCTTAGCAAATAGCATGTCTCTTCTGCATCAAATTTTAATTGGTATTTCCCTGGTGAACAAGCCCATCTGTTTAAAAACACACACAAAAAAAAGAAAAACACTCATGATTGATCATCCTTTTATTTGATTAAACATATCAGTGTAATCTCACGTATGAAGTGTGAGAAGGCTAGAGTTTCAAAAAGGAAATATATATAAATGAAAGTAGTAACAATAATGATATAATGTGAAATGGAGAATAGTAAACAACATTTAGAAAAAAGTATAGTAACAATAACAAAATTAATAATGTGATAATCGAAGCAGAAACAAACACAAGTGATACTCACTTTGGCCAAGATTTTATGCCCAATTCAGAGAGTTGGGATTTTGAAGGGTTGTTCTGGACAATGATTCTTAGATTTGAAGATGAACAAGAGTCTGATTTGGATTGAGCATCCATGAAGAAAAGAAAAAAAATATATATAGAAGTTTTTTTTTTTTTTTAATTAAGAGTAGTTAGAATGACCCTTTAGAACACTCAAAGAAGAATCTTTTACTAGGAAACTATTGGGTTTGTTCTGTCTGAGACTATTGAATATATATATATATATATATATATAAATGTTTGATTTTGAAATGTGTGAATGGAAAATAAAGTATTTTGATTTTTCTGATAAGTTGTGACTTTTATAAAAAAAGTTACGATTTTTTTGTAAAGTTGTGATTTTTAGGAAGAGTTATGTCTTTTGACTTTTCAAAAGGACTGTGATAATTTCGATAAGGCACAATAAGCACCAGTTCACACTACTCTTTATTATCTATAAATAAAATGGTTTCCTCCTATTTTTAAATAACAATTTTTTTGAACTTCAGAACTTCTTCTCCTCCGCAAACAAATTCTAGTGTACAAATTGATCTTGAGTAGTTCGTTGACATCGTGATATTAGGTACTGATATATCGATGAGTAAGTGCGTTTTTGGATTGACTTAAAAGTTGGTCAAACTTACTTTTAAGTCAATGTTTGACTTCTGAAAGTGTTTGACAAATATAAAAAATAACTTAAAATAAGTCAAAAATGGCTTAAAATTAGTTGAAAAGTGTTTGACAAGGTAAAAAATGACTTAGAATAAGTTTAAAATAACTTAAAATAAATAAAAACCAAGAGTAGGTCTTCCCCTACTTATATTTTTTTTTTGACTTCAAAGTCATTTCAGTTTGACTTTTTATTTTTGACTTAAAAGCTGATTTTTTAAGTCAATTCAAAAGGGCTTTAAGATATTTTATTCTAAAATTTTTGGTGAAGCAAATTAAACTATGAAACTAGAAAGTCAAATTAGCAATTCACCAATGAACGTTGAGATTAGTCAAGGTCAAATGAAATTATGAATTGAATGAGATTCAATTTAGGAAAATAATTAAATTTGTCAATAGTGTAAAAAAAAGGAATAGTTTTGAATGTTTGAAAATGAAAATGTAAGGATCAATATAGTAATACAAACTATAATAAAAAGGAGATCTTGTTAAGCGCAATGAATGTTATTAAGAGATTATCAGAGTCTAACATCATGCATGCAATGATAGCGTACAAAAATGTTTATCACTATCAAATCATATGAAAATAAGACTGATAAGTTGTTATAACATGATAAAATTATAATACCTTAGGATTTACTTATTTGAGTTTATAATACTAATAATAATTTAGTAAGGATGAAATTTGTAGTATTTATCAACAGGAAGGGTTATATCCCAAGTGCAACAAAGTCCTTTGGGAATAATGACAAGATCCCCAGCACCAAAGCTCCACAGGTGACATCTCTGTTGTGTTCTTTGGATACACTTTCACTTTTCCTCTTAGCAAATAACATGTTTCTTCTGCATCAAATTTTAATTTGTATTTTCCTGGTGAACAAGCCCATCTGTTTTAGAAAAACAAAACACACACATATGATAAAGTCTGAGAAGGTTAGAGTGTACGCAGAATAATACAAAATGATAAATAATACACAACATACATAATAAAGTATAGTAACCACAACAAAATTAATAATGCGATAATTGAAGCAGAAACATAACTAATTTGTACTCACTTTGGCCAAGATTTTATGCCCAATTCAGAGAGTTGGGCTTCTGAAGGGTTGTTCTGGACAATAATTCTTGATGATGAACTAGAGTCTGAGTTGGGTTGAGCATCCATGAAGAATCTTTTACTAGGAAGATATTGGGTTTGTTAGTCTCAAAAGTGCTTATATATACACTTAAGTTTAGTTTTACGAGGTGTGAATGAAAAATAAACTGTATTTTAAAAAAAGACACTAATAGAAAGGATGCGATTTGATAGCATCATTTTACATCTATTATATTTATTAAATTCATTTTAAAAAAATTCATTATATATAAAGTATAATGTATGTGCATGATTCATTATAATATTTCTTTTTTTGTTAAATAATTCATTGTAAAATAAATCCAAAAATTTAATGATTTACTATAAAAATAAATTCATTATGCATAATGGTCATTGTTTCTTAATAAGTACTACATATTATTCATTTGTATTTTTACAAAAAAATAAATCAATGTATGATTGTGAGAGAATAAACTATATAAGCAACATAGAAAATTTCTTGAAATCATATCCAAAAATGACTTCTCATTTAAAAAATGTTAAAAAATAAATAATTACAAATTAAATAGGTAAAACATTATGTGAGCACAAAAGTTATCATTCCACATGCACTCAAAAAGATTCGTGGCAACAACAGAACTTTTGTATACCATATGAAAAAGTTAAAGATTAGCTTCAATTTTCTTGCGTTCCCACTTGACCCGGAGACTAAATCCTTTGATTTTCTGCTTTTTCCACTCAATTTATAGCCAACAATTACCGTTCATTGTTCATGATCTTCTTAAGGAAATTATGGTTGTAAATGAAACGTTTCAAGTAGCAATATTTATTGAGAAGCTAGTTGCCTTCTTTAGATAGAGACTTTAAATATTACTTGAAGCACACACACAGAGAAAATACTTTTGATTTTTGAAAATCTCATTATTCGTCTACATTATTGGGAGTGTGAGTAACACACCTAAATTATCACTCATTAGTTTGAGAAACACACATCAATATAGTAGTTGTATATTTTTCTTGATCGAGCAACCAAATGAGTAAATCCTCCTATATATAATAGTTGCGCTACAAATTACTGAGGAAGCTGATTAGACATGACTCGATGCATCTTGAGTTTACCAAGGATATGCCGTAGATATTTCTCTTGCTTTCAAGCGGGTACTATAGGCGGTGGATGTACCTACTATCGTATCAGTAGTATTAGCACTATTCTCGTAGTTCCTTGCTCATCATGTGTTGTTATCATTGTGTGTTCCGATTATCTCACTAGCTAGTTCGTTGTTGCTATTGTTCTTTCCATGCATGCTGATATATTTCATTGCTGGTACTGCTTCCATTTATGTATTCTTATTTTCAAACAGCTTTGAGATGCTTTACTTGAACTAAGGTGTCTTTCGAAAATAACCTCTCTATCTTTTTGAGGTAGGGTAAGGTTTGCGTACATTTTATTCTCTCCCGACCTCACTTTTGAGATTACATTGGTTTAGTTGTTGTTGTAGAATGTTTTATGGGATTCTTAATGTGGTATTTCATTACTTACTTTTTCAGGGCCTTGACTTGTCACATGAGTATGAATTTCATATTTCCGTATGTGAAAAGAAGTATAAATATCTTCATATACCAAACGCTCACTAATAAGTACTGCATCTTCAGAATTGTAACCCTCTCACGGCATATAAGCTACTAATACGTTTTTCCCAAAAAGCAAGTTCGCCACCAACCGTAGCAGCACCATCCGCTAAAATTTATCCCTTTTTAATGCATTTACCCCGAGGAACCCGGAATTTTTTATGCATACAAGTATTTTTACTGGAACTTTGATATATAACTAATGGAATGCTTAGAATATCTCCATTACCCACTAAAAGAATCTTGTGAGTATTGGTATAAACGATCCTTCCCTCGCGTTCGGCTATGGCAAGAGCCCCGGAATCTAGAGCTGCTTGTCGTTCCAACCCAGTTAAGCGGATATCATACGTTAGTAGAAGCGGTCACTAATGCTTGCATTAGACTGTCTACATTACATCTCTTGGGCTGCAGCCCTTCCCAGGACAGGCTAAAGCAGGATACTGTGTGTTTTAAATCTCTTACATTAGTATTGATTTTGAATTTCATTGTACGACAACATTTTTTGAAGGATGGACAGCCAGAAAGACAGAGTAAAACTCGATGTTGGTGGGAAAAAGTTTGAAACTACCACTACATAAAAAGTGATCATTAGCGGCAATTTATTCTTAATTGTCTCTAAAAAAATTTTTTAGCAGCAATTAACACTCTTTGTATATGTCCCTAAAGCCTTTAGCGACATTGGTTCTAATGGCACTTACGTAATGCCGGTAAAGACTTTGACACTCTTTGTTAATGTCAATATTTAATGCCGCTAAAAGTTGTTTTTGTTGTAGTGGTATACAGCCACAACCTTAGCGCGTACTGGAAGAAATTCATTCTATGGCGCCGTATTTGATGAGAATTGGAACCTGCACTCTGATGGGGTGATCAACTGAATATATCTTCGATAAAATTCCTGTTATATTCAGTGCATCCAATGGGGAATTGAAATATAAATTTCAGGTTATTGATGAAATGAAAGGTTCAGGTCGAAGTAATTACACAAATGGTGCAATAGATTTTAGCTTGGATTACGAGTTGGGAAAGCACTACTAGCGATGGCCATACAATTGGCATTTGGGATATAGTCACGACTCACGGGTAAGCTGATGGATTTCCTATGTAGTCCACCTGAGTGTAAAAACGCTACCAGGCCGCAATGGTTACAAGATACCAACTGTGTGATGTCTGTTTATTCCCATCCAAAGAATGATATCTGCTTGTTTGACATTAGAAAAAATCATATGGTTTGGACATTGAACAAGGATCGGCAACAAGCAGTACTATAATGCTGATATTAGAGATGCAATCACGATAGAGGAGAGTAGTTCGATATGTGTAGTAGATTGGAATGAGTGTTTATGTTTCATGGATTTGAGGAGTACTCATCCGGGTGTACATTGGAGAAAATCTACTAAGGTACATCACCAAAAGGTTTATCAAAACACACTTCAACTATCAGTTGATAATAGTTTAGATATGAAACTCAAAAAACGAAATACTTTAGATGTATTGTTTACACTTAACTCATTATATATGAAATCTATAACTTCCATTTTCAATTTCAGTATTTGTATATATGGAGTTATATATGATTACATGGATGCTTACAACTTTACTACTGGATTGTCTGAAATTTGCAGCTCGATTATTATGAAGTTTACGCTGCATGAAACTTGTAACTTCAGATGCAAAATTTCGGAATTTCAGTTGTGTAAACACACGATTTGGACATCATCCAAGAATTTAAGAAAAATCAAGAGTCTCATGAATCTCAAGTTTCAAGAACAACCTTTTACATTCCTTATATTTGAAACATGGAGAAAATAAACAGACACCAAAACTCTTGGTATGTCAAAGGTATAGACTGAATTTTGAAGGTCTATATATAGTATCATACATTTTAGCACAATTCCGACTTCATTTCTGTAATTTGCATTTACATTTTGAAAATGGCAACTCCAAAAGACGGTGTAAAATTCAATGTTGGTAGCAGAATCTTTGAAACTACAGCCACAACCTTAGCAATTGCTGGCCAAAATTCACTCTTTCGAGCCATGTTTGATGACAATTGGAACCTGCAATTTCAGTAAACAAATCAATGAACAGTTCATTGATAAAAATCCTGATTGTTTTGGTGTCCTTTTGGACTTCTCAGAACAGGAGAGCTTTGTTGGGATCGTAAATAAGCAGGTGTAACCGCGGAAGCTAGCAAAACAAATCTCGAGAGACCACGAGTAAGAAGACAACGAGAAATACACCAAAAGACACAAAGATTTAACGTGGTTCGGTCAATCGACCTACGTCCACAAAGGAGATGAGCAATCCATTATAAATATGAGAGTACAAAATACAGAGGGAAACAACCTCAACCAATTCACTCAGAATACATGGGAGGTTCACACAAGTAATAACGTATCAAGCTTGTGACCCATAAATTCTCCCTCTAACCAAAACTCTCAAATCCCTTAAGACTACATTGTGAATGCTGATTAAGTTAGAAGGAACATGCCTCTATTTATAGAGTCCTAAACCTTTTCCTACCAGAAAAAGGATTAGTCAATTCAAAACCTTTTCCTAAAAGGAAAACCTATTTATGGTAAGAAATCAGGGCAAATAAAACCCAACAAGCTTTATATTCCTCCGAAGATCGATAAAAAACTCTTATACCGAGAGGCTAGATATTATGGCATTCTTGATCATGTCAGGTCGGCTAAATGGGTTTGTTTGATGGAAATAGGGCTCGATTGGCACAGTCCATAGCGGGCTGGTCAGCATGGGATGGACAGTATTCAAGCTAGTCCGCATGGATGGTGCTGTGTGGCTCAGGGTAGTGTGGTTCGCGTGTACTACTGGACACTAGAAGAAACACCCTATAATACATATTGAGCACAATAAGGTGAATGACTCTCAAATCCCTTAAGACTACATTGTGAATGCTGATTAAGTTAGAAGGAACATGCCTCTATTTATAGAGTCCTAAACCTTTTCCTACCAGAAAAAGGATTAGTCAATTCAAAACCTTTTCCTAAAAGGAAAACCTATTTATGGTAAGAAATCAGGGCAAATAAAACCCAACAAGCTTTATATTCCTCCGAAGATCGATAAAAAACTCTTATACCGAGAGGCTAGATATTATGGCATTCTTGATCATGTCAGGTCGGCTAAATGGGTTTGTTTGATGGAAATAGGGCTCGATTGGCACAGTCCATAGCGGGCTGGTCAGCATGGGATGGACAGTATTCAAGCTAGTCCGCATGGATGGTGCTGTGTGGCTCAGGGTAGTGTGGTTCGCGTGTACTACTGGACACTAGAAGAACACCCTATAATACATATTGAGCACAATAAGGTGAATGATGTTTGTCGGGTTGATTCCGAAAGTATATAAAAATCTAGCAGATGGGGGCATTGAACTATTCAATGCATCCACAGGAGAGTTGAGGTATAAATTTCAAGTAACAGATAAATCGAGCCGTTTAGCTCAATCTGCCACAGCAAGTACAGTAGAGTTTGGCTCAGATTACATGTTGTTCTCGAGTTGTGTTACCGCTGGTGATTACCATGGGATTAGTGTTTGGGATCTAGTCACAGGTAAGGTGATAGATTCCTTTATATAGGCCACCTCACTACTCGCATAAAAACGTCAGGCTGCATAAGTTACATGGTACCAACTGTTTGATGGCCCTTTATTCAAGTCCAAAAAATGATATCTGCTTGTTTGATGTTAGAGAAAATGCCATTGTTTGGTCATTGGCTAAGAATCACAACAAACATGGCTCTATTTTTATTAATGATGCAATATTGATAGAGGAGAGTGGCTCGATTTGTGTATTAGGCTCGAATGGGTGTTTAGGTTTCGTGGATTTTAGGAGTACTGATGCTGGTGTAAATTGGAGAAATAAAGATTCTGCTTCTGGTATGCGTTGTCCCAAACTAGCATTTCACGAGGGGCAATTGTTTTCATCATTGTACGATAGTATTTCAGTGTTTTGTGGTACTGATTGGCTTCCAACATCAAAGCTTCGAGTTGGTCTAATTCATGATTTTTCAGTTGGTGGTAACCGTCTTTTCGCTCTGCATTATCAAGAAAATGTATTAGATGTATGGGAGACCCCTCGTCAGCCAATTATATGAATCTAGATTGTTATAGTTGGTTGATCAACAACTTTATAGCTGATGATTTCAGGAGTACAGTACTAAGTTCCAAACATATGTACTATGTTCTTGAATTGGTATTATCATAGAGTGATTGTAAAGTCCAAACCATAGTAGCTGGAAAAAAATCACTCTTTAGAGCCATGTTTGATGAGAATTGGAACCTGGATTCTGATGCAGTAATCACTCAACACTTCTTCCATACAAATCTCGATTGAGGTTAAGACTTTGTTATGCATATGATTCATTCAAACTCATTAAGACCGTACAAAGTTTTTTTTAAAAAAAGAAATAAATGGACTTAGTGGACTGAATGTAAATTATTAAGACCTAAAAAATCAAACACAACTAATGGACTGAATCTGAATCTGAATCTGAATCTGAATGATTAGATTCAAATCTCGCAAACAAACGAGGCCTAAGTTAGTTAGATGGGTAGATCATGAATTATAATTAGGTGCTGAGTTTTTATGAAAAATGGGTAATTTCACCTAATTTGGGATTTTTCATTCGAGGAGGGGTATGAGTGATAAGTTTGTAGGTGATGGGGTTGTCAAGGGAAAAGACATAAATTCATTTCTAAACTTGTCTCGAAAAGTCAGTTACACGTTTAAATTAATATAATGACCTATTACACACCTCTGCTATTAAATAATAAATTTTTTTACCCCTAAGACGTGCAACACCACTCTCACAATGAGAGGTGTATCACACTTGCCCACATCAATGCCATATCACTACCACATCAAATGTCATGTCAAATTTTGACTAAAATTCTCCTATCATTCAATTGTTTCTTCTTTAATGAATATCACTATGAAACCACTGTCATTGTCGTCATATTACTACCAAATCTATAAATTTCACCATGAAAATCAAAATAGTCACCATAAATTTCACCACCTACGATCAAATCCACCATCGAAATCATACTATCACCATTATCCCCACAAAAATTAGAAAGAC
Organism: Solanum lycopersicoides; assembly: GCA_022817965.1. Classification (NCBI taxonomy): domain Eukaryota; kingdom Viridiplantae; phylum Streptophyta; class Magnoliopsida; order Solanales; family Solanaceae; genus Solanum; species Solanum lycopersicoides. The sequence continues at coordinate 94,568,011 of CM040626.1, forward strand.
CCACAATAAAATTTGACACCCATAAATAAACTCATCACTAAAATTACATCATCACCATCAAAAAGTACAAACTCACCACCAAATATAACTACTATTATTGTCAATATCAATTTTTTCTTCTCCACTACCTTTAATTCCCGCTTCTTTGTCACCCCACGCCAACAATTAATTCATCATTATAGTTTTTTAAAAGTTAGTCATTAATTTTGGTTAAGAGTCAAAGTCATCCTTGAGTTTTCATATGGAGCACTAATAGTCCCTCATGGTTGCAATATTAGTGCACTTTTTGTCCTCCCCTAAACTTTTGCCTATTTTAAACATTAATTTTGATCATAATTTTATGTAAGGAATGTCCCATCTTCTTTTTGTATATTTATTAAAAATAAGAACTCTATGTGGAGAAGGTGAGAAGAATAACACCTTGTTCTGTTCAGTATAAATATTGGTGCATCTACACTAAGAACATTTTAACATATGACATTGCACGAAAGGAAAAATTTATATTATTGCATGTGAAATCGTCGTGATGAAACTCTTGACTTTACTTGCAATACGATTTCTACTAAACAAAACAAGGTATTTTTCTTCTCACAATCTCTCATGTGGAGTTATTATTTCTACGAAATATATAAAATCAATTACGAATAAAATCAATGTTAAAAATAGACATATTTTAAGGAGGACTAAAAGTGCACCTATACTACAAACATGATGGACTATTAATGCCCCATGTTAAAACTCAAGAATGACTTTGAGTCTTAATCCAAAGATGATGGACTATTTTGGGCCTTTTCTCATTTTATTAATAACCAACAAAATTGAAGAGAAAAATCTAACATAATAATGAAAATGGTGAAATGGAATTAGCATTAACATAGGATATGATTTTTTTTTTTTTTTTTTGTGGGTGGGGGGGGGGGGGAGAATTTTTTGTGGAGGTATAGTAGGTTGGATGAAAATTGAGTATGAAAAAATAAAGAAGAAGAAGATGAAGAAGAAGAGGCGTTGAGTGGGGGTAGGGTGATAGTAAAAAGAAGATTTTAATTTATTTTCTTACTTTATTTACCGTCAAACATGCTTTTCTTTTTTTATTTTTTGCCACGTCAGTTTTAGGAGGAAAAAAATTTCATTTTTAAATAGTAAAAATGTGTAATAGGTCGTCATGATAGTTTAAGCGTGTAACTAACTTTTTGAGACAAGTTCAAATGTGAATTTATGTTTTTCCCGATTATAAATGACCAAATAGTATAAGTAAAATTAGCTTTTTAACGAAAGTAAAAGTATAATTTTGACTTCGAAAAGGGCTAAAAAATATCCCTAAACTATCATAAATTTAACTCACATTTATCCTTAAACTATATTCCGACTCAAAACCACCCTTCCCGTCAAAGTATTGGGTCATACTTATCCTTCTAGTTAACAGAAGTATGATAGTGCCATATGGAACAAAAGTATGTTAAGTGTCACGTGGACACCACATAGATGCCACATAAGCGTCAAACACTTTCCACTTCCACGTAGACTAATAAGATCATAATATCTATTTTTTCCCTCATTTCTCTTAAGATACGATTTCACCCATTTCTCCTAATTTTTCCTTCATTTATCTATTTTCCTTACACTCTGTTTGGATCATTGTTATCCATTGTTTCATAGTGTACGATATTGTATTGTACTATGTTGTATTATATTGTATGGTAGATACAATGTTTGGCTAGATTGTATTGTTTGTTGTTGTTTATTGACATTTTTATTGGTTGGTTTGATTGCATCGTACATTATTGTGATTTATAAATTTACTAAAATATCCTTAATTATTCTAGGGTATGAGGTTTGACTAGAATTAAATAATATAGTGTAAATGGTAAAATAGTAACATGAAATATTGTGTAAGGATATAATTGAAGAAAGAAATTAAGTAACAATAGGAACACATCGAATTGGTTGTTCCATAAAATGAGGGTTTTCATTGTTACAAAACAACGAAATTTAACAATACAATAAAATATATTTTAAGTAACAATCAAAACAAACATTGCTAGTACAATAACGATTCTTTACAATACAATGGGGAACAATGATCCAAACAGAGTGTTAGAAACAACTTCATCCCACCCCTTTCCCCTCATTTCGTTGTTGACATCCTTTGAATTGGAGCAACGTCGCGGTGATTCAATTAAAAAAAGAATTTTAAAACGGATAAAAGGGGGTTAAAGGATAGAAAAGGGAGTCGCCACCTAATTTTTAGAAAAAACTAGAAAACCAATTAATAAGTTAATTTAAAAGATAGTATACGAAACCAAATTGATTCTAGGTAAGGGGTTCAAATTATTCCGAAGGGAAGGAATTAGGCATCCTTCAGAATCCACAAATATGGTTCCCGACTGAGTTCATTTTTTCAAATTGAGGAGGAAAATAAAATAATGTACAAATATAATAAACACGCATATACACAATAAAAATAAAATAATAATATCGGCCTAAGGTTTGCCTAACATCGATATATACAAAATAATGAATTAAAAAAATATAATTCGAACTCCTTTCGAATAGCTTCAAGGAAGCAAGTCTTGGGTACCTGTAAACACACTTAGTAAAAGTGTTAGTAATAAATAAATATGAATAAAATTGAATATATGAAATAATAACTTAAAAATAAAAACTCGTCTTATTAACATTGGAGGCCTTGAAAATCGACGGTAATTTCTTCATCGGCCAATTTTAATATATAAAATATATAAATTAAAACTAAAATTCTGTCTTTTTAAAATGCGGAGGCCTCCAAAATCGACGGAGAGATTTTCTCATTGGCCATTTTAACAAGTAAATAATATAAACTTAACTAAATTTCCGTCTTTTAAAAAATGGGAAAACCTCCAAAACTGACGGAAAGATTTTCTCATTGACCAACTTTAACAAATAAATATTCAATAAAACTCCAACAAACTAATTAACAGAAAAAATAGTCCAAAACCGAAAGCAACTACAAAACTAAACAAACAACCATATCTTCTTAAAACTAAAGCAACAATAAATTATCAAAGCCAACTGGACAATCAAAAAATCATAATAAAATAGGACAACTTTACAAACAATCAACACAATAATGAATTGATAAAAAATAAAATATAAAAAAGAATGTACAAAATTAAAGCATTATCACATCATATAGTAATCACAAAAAGGGAATAAGACATAGCACCAATAAAAGAAGGGAAAAGGGTCTGATATACCCCTTAACTTTGTCATTTGGAGCTGATATACCCCTTGTTATGAAAGTGGCTCATATATACCCCTACTTATATACAAATGGCTCATATATACCCTTTTCTCTAACGGGAATTAAAAAAACAATAATTTTGATCTATTTTTTAATTATTTTTTTAAAAATATAATCTCTTATGAGCAAATTTAATCCTCGTCAAACATATTTTTTTTTGACTATTTTTTTGTTTCAATGACTAATTTAGAATTATTATTTTGATAATCAAATTTATTTATGTTTCACTAATATTCTTTTAAAACTTATTGTAGATGACCAAATATTTTTCTTCGAATACAAAAATTAAATTACAATATAGACAAAAAACTAGTTAAATTTTTTTTTCTTTACACTAAGGAATGAAAGAAAGAAAAATAAGAATAAGAATAAGAATAAGAAACTCAAATAATTATAATAAAAGAAGTCAAAAAATAATTTATGTATGAAAAAAATTAAAATATGCCTTGAGCTTTGATAGAAAAATCATATATACCCCTAAATGATTTTTCTAAAAAATTAAAAACAAAAAATATAAATTTAAGACTAATTTTTTAACTTCCGTTAAATAAAGGGTATATGTGAGCTCATTTCATAACGGCAGGGGTATATGTGAGCCGTTTGTATAACGGTAAGGGTATATATGAGCCACTTTTATAACGAAGGGTATATCAGATCCAAATGACAAAGTTAAGGGGTATATCAGACCCTTTTCCCATAAAAGAAATACACCTCCCTATAAACAATTGATACGTAATTAAAGAAACCTAATTAACATGTATTATATTTAACCAAAAAATTTAAAAAATGCAAAATAAAGATAACAGTAATATTAAAGTTAGAAATAAAATAAAACAAAACAAATGGCTAAATCAATCCTAACACATGCTAATATATTTATTTAAAAAAAAATTAAAACAATGAATATTTAGACTGCGTTGGATATCAAAATGAATATTAACAATGTAACAGAAAAAAAATGAATATGAAAAAATGTAATAAACGTAATCAATAACATGTAAAAAAATACAATTTGACAGAAATAATAATTTTATAAAAAATGAACAAACATTTGAACGTCTGGCTGTGACAAAATAATTTAAACATAACGATCGATAAAAATCCTAATACTTTGAGAAAGAGGATGATTATCAATAAATGACAAAAACATGTATTTTGAATTATTTAAAATAAAATACTTAAAATGTATAAATTTTAAAATTATCAGACCGAAATTTGGTGTCAACATTCGCAATGAACAATTTCACAGATTTCTTCATTTTGCGGTTAGGTTACGAAATTGATATAAGATTTGAAAACAATGTCGGAAATGTCACTGTGTGGTCTCAATGCTTTAAATTTTCAAACTGATTTTTTTCTCGACCTGCAGAGTTAGTCCATTTCTAGAATTTTCTACTAGTCTAGAGAATTCTAAGTTTTTCCATGAAAGCTTCTAAATTATTCTAGAGTCTTCTTAAAAATTCTAGAGTGTTCTACTAATCTCTGCCAAATTTGAACTGTGAAGTGGCGGGTAAATCATACTTGAAACCTGACAGACAATTCTTCCAAGGTAAAGATGATCAAACTATCAAATTTAAAGCATTGAGACCACAATGACATCTTCTTGCATACGATTTTTCAAGTGGAGATTCTGACATTGTTTTCAAATTTATGTCAACTTCGAAATCCAGCCGCGAAAACGAAGAAAACTGTGAAATAGTTTCTTACGAAATGAGGGGAAAGGAGTGGGGTGAAATCATTTCTAAGGAAAATGGAGAAATGAATGGAAATATGGAGAAATGGGTGAAATCTATCTTAAGAGAAATGAGGGGAAAATTAGATATTAGTGATCTTATTAGTCTACGTGAAAGTGGGAAATGTTTGGAGCTTTGTGGCATCTACGTGGCACTTAACATACTTGTGTTAACTAGAAGGGTAAGTGTGACCCAATACTTTGACAAGAAGGATAGTTTTGAACCGAAATATAGTTTAAGGATATATCTGAGTTATTTTCGATGGTTTAGGAATATTTTTTAGCCTTTTCCTTCTTGACTTTAACCCATATTTTTTTATATACAGTGAACAAATGAAAATAGATTAAAATATAAGACAAATCACCTTGTCCAAGAATGACAAAAGTCCTCATTATCTTTATTGAGAATAAGAGTGTTTAAATTGAATCGTAATTGATAAGTCAATCATAAAATTGACTTATTAGTTTATGGCAAAAGTATTCATCACCCCCTTGAACTTGAAGTTTTTTATTTGGTGTACACCTAAACTATATTCTGTTTTAATTACCCCCTCAAACTTGTTTATTTCACCATCACGTAAACCTTTTTTGTCCACCTGGCGTAAAAATGGAAATCACACTCTAATAGGCGCGTGAGGGAGTGATTTTTTGGCATGTCATAAAGCTACAATGATAAAAAGAACAACATAAAATCTCCATTTTATTAATATTGTCAAAAGTATTCATTGCCCCTAAACTTGAAGCTTCCCTCATTACCCATATGATTTTTCCCTCACTTTTCTCCAATCCAGTTGCTAATTCCTTAATCTGTTCATCAGAAAAACTTAGTCCTCGTCCTGAAAAACACGAATATTACAGAATTTGATTCTTGTTCATCAAGCCAATTTCATACATTTATGGATAGTTCTTCTGTAAAGAGAAGTAATCGGGTGAAGAAGATGACTCGTGGCGTGGAAAGAGGGCATCAATTGGGAAGGAAATTTGGTGGTGGAATTTGGATTTGGAGGTGGAATTTCGTAATTGGGGATTGAGAATTCATGGAATTTAACAGTGGAGGTGGAGAGTGGATCTAGCCATGAATGCAATTTTTTGCTTGACGGTGGTTTCGGCAAAGTGAAGTGGGAGGTGATAGGCGGGAGAGGTGGAGGAGTTTGGTTTAAATGGCCTTGTGCTGGTAGTGGAACCATGGTAGCAACTTCATGATTGGTAAGTTTTGCCATGGAAGAACATAGCTTTTTTTGCAGAGTTGTTGAAATATGAATTTTTTGTTATTTTAATTATCTAGGTGGCTATTATTTATCCAGGTGGAAATTCACATCATCACCACTTTTTCCAGCTGTCGTGTGCGTGTAGTCACAATAGGTGTAGTGGACAAAAAAGGTGTACGTGATGGTGGAATAAACAAGTTTGAGGGGGTAATTAAAATAAAATATAGTTTAGGTGTACACCGAATAAAAAGCTTCAAGTTCAGGAGGGTGATGAATACTTTTGCCTTAGTTTATTGGTATTTGGTTGTTGAATAAACGATCGGTGAACATATTAGAATTTTATAATTAGTGGCTTATTGATATGGGAGCGGATTATTCAATTTCCTTATTAGATAAATGGTTAATCCGTTAAGAGTAGTCATACTTACACTTTCATCTTAAGCATATTAGGTCATTTTGAAATGAGGTCATTTTCTTAAAAAAAAAATTGAAATGAGATCATCTTAGGTATATTGGCCACATTTCAATTATGTTTCTTAGTTAAAGAAAATGACCGTAGTTCATAAAAAGAAAATAGAGGTTAGCTGATATACCACTTAATAATCGTTCGATAATTTATAATTTGTTATCGAATCAACCAATATCTTGATTAGCATATTAACAAATTATACAATCAATATTTGATTGATCAAATCGTTAAGCGAGATTATTCGTTCGATTCACCACCGATAAGTAGCCCTAATTGAGAATGAAGTTAATATTAAATATTACCACAAAGATACAACACGAATTAAATACCAATAAGACCAAAAACGGATAACGATAGAGTAGAGACCAATTGTTTTTGCTATTAAGAATTTGGGTTGTTAAAACTATTTTATTTTATTTTAATAAGGTAGTAATAACTAATAAAAAAGTGGGATATTATGGTTTACTTTACAATTGCCAAATAAAAAATTGGAGACACGATCTAAATATTAGTTGTCACATACTTTTTTTTTTTTAATGTAATTTATTGAGGTTAGTGGTGAGATCATAGAACTATTGAACACCTAAAATATTATGTTGATTTGTTGGATTGTTTTGTGAGGCACATGTATCCTTTGGAATAAATGAATACAACCTTTTATAAATTGACTATATGGAGAATGTGTATTAATTAATTATGATTTTGTAGTGATTTATATTTAAATCTAGTGAGAATGTGTATTTTATGATTTGGACTTTTTAAGTTGAAATTGTGTTTGATTAAACTTTTTGTAAAGAATATTTAAAATTTGAAGGGATAATGCACAAGTATCTCCTCAATCTATGCCTGAAATCTCAGAGACACACTTATACTATACTAAAGTCCTATTACCCCCTTAACTTATTTTATTAATAATTTTCTACCCCTTTTCGGCCTACATGACACTATCTTGTGGGTCCAATGCTGGTTGACTTTTTTTTTTCCAAATTAATACCGCATAGGTCGAAAATGGGTAGAAAATTACTTATAAAATAAGTTCAGGGGGTAATAGGACCTTAGTATAGTATAAGTGTGTCTCCGGAATTTCGAGCATAGGTTGAGTAGTGCATTTTCCAAATTTGAATGCAATTTTTAAAATATGGTGTAACTCCTCAATTTCTAAAGTAAAATTACTCAACTTAATTAATTACCTAAACCATATGGTTGATATGCTCTATAAAGTAATATTTCTAGATAGATTGTCACATATATAATGCCATTCATTAGATTACATATATAAATACAACATACTATCACTAAAAAAAAATCGCTTTGTTTGAAATTTTTAAAGTTGAAGTTGTGCTTGGCTATAGATTTTACAAATAAAATTTGATAGTTTGAAATGTATTTTACCTAACAAACATGAAATACGATTTAAACATGAAACATAATTGAAATGAGGTCATTTTTTATTTAAAAAACTAGAGATAAAATTTAAAAAAGAAAAAGGTGAAAATAAGATTTTTGAGGCTCTTTTTCAAAATCCAAATATAACTTAAAGTTGTATTTAAAATTCTTATAATCAAGCACTAATTTTTAAATCAAGTAAAAAAGATGTGGATTTTAAGGGAGGAGGAACCTAGGATTATGAGGAATCGATACTTATGAGAATTGGGAAGAATATAAATAAGAGATTTTTGTGTGTGTATAAAGTTTCTATGAGTTAGTCGTCATAAGAAAATGGAGAATTTGTTGAGACAAGTTGATGTATGAATCAACATTTAAGATTATAGGATATTGTGATGATTGAAAAATATTATACAGGTGACAATCACAGAAATATATATTCTTAATAAATTTTCAAAATGAACTAGAGAACTAATAATATTAAAGAAAAACTTTTGAATAAATTTGGTCCTTCAGACATATCAAGATATTTTAAATTTTTTACAATAAGAACATTATCAATAATAAGGTATTTAAAGATATCTTTAAAATATAGCTCTAAAAATATATATACCATGAAGCTTAATGGAGGGTTTTGAAATTAAAAGTGATAAAAGGAGGAAAAAATAAATGTATGAATTTTAAAGGAGAAGTGTTATAAATCTATTGAATAGTGGATGTTCATTTGGTTTATTCATGAACTACTAAATTCATGTATGTGTATTCCCTATATGATATGAACCCCCTTTTTGGATAACAATGTAAATAACTATATATCTACTAGTTAGATGACTTTTGGGAGTGATATCTCAACACTATAAATAGAGATCTCACTCACCATTTGAAATACACTTGAATAAAAAGAAAAGTCTTCTCCTTCATCTACTTCTCTTGACTTCTTCTTTTTATGATTATATTATTATAAACTTGATTTTATAATACGTTATCAGCACGAGACTCTAATCAATTGAGATTGAATTTTAGCTTTTCTTTAGCTCATGTTTTGGTTGATCTCGTTATGAGAATCAAGGTATTATATACATAAAATCAGGTATGTATTTTCTAAAATCTTTTTATGATTTAGAATACAATAATGTTCAGTCACTAACATTGACTAGGTGCCAAAGACATATACTACTATTGGTTCAATATGACATGCTATACAAAATTTCTTAAATGGAATTAGGTAGAAAGTTTTAATAACATAAATTTGAATCTTATTTTGGTTGTTTTGAAAGACTCAAAGGGTGAATCATATTGTACTTCGGTCTATTATACCGTTGGTTAAGGGTAAGACGGTGGATTCAACTCTTATCGCACCAAAAGGGTAAGACATCAGGTTAAAATCCGGATGCAACATAATGAAAAATATTTGAGGGTAAGACGGTAGATTTATGTTCTATCGCACCAAGAGGGTAAGACATTAATTTGAGTTATTATGTATCATGATTGGGTTCAAGTCCCATAGAATGATGGCGTGACACGCCTTATAGTGATGATAAAATGATGACTAAGACAAAATAATATATTTTTAATGAAAAACCTTGAAATTCGTCCCATTGGATTTGCTCCATTCCTTGAAAAGAATGTGGTAGCAACATATGATAACTTTGAAATCCGTATGTTGACTTGCTCCATTCTATCGTATGACTGTGATAACAGTAAATAATTAGTCTGAAAGATGACAAATGACTAACGATATGAAAAAGGGCGTGAAGAGACGGAATTATAATAGTCATTATTGTGGTAATTATAAAAGGAAGAACACTATGAGTTCTCCAAATAGTCCTTCAAAATGTGAAAGCAATTTTTATTATCAAAATGGTATGAAAGGTCATTGGACTTGTGAATATTGTCGACCCAATAATTTGATAAGTTTATACATTCTCCATCAAAAGACAAGAAGATAAAGTGATGGTACACTTGATGTTTCAAAGTGTGTTGAGGTGTGTCATGGAAATATGATGAATTTTAAATCCATGACAATGTACTTATAATGCAAATTTATGAAGTACATATAAATGATTTGTCCATTCCTTGAAGAGAATGTGACTTGTGATGAGTGTAGTGAATGCTCGATCATTCTATAAGAGAATGAGTCTTGAGAGGAATAAATAAATTTTTATTTAACAGAAATGGTCAATGGTCGTGTAAAACGTCATAAATATTATGGCAATACAAATTTGTCATTGGTTGTGTACCTATGGTACAACAAAAGGGAAAACGAAATAGTATTGTGTGGCGATACAAATTTGTCATTGATTGTGTACCAATGGTACAACAAAAGTAAAGCAAGAAATATGTCTTGCTCGTAATAATTTTTGACCATGACAATAATAATATAATTTCTCCTTGAGGAGATGTTCACCATATTGATGATTTCATGGAATATGTGATAGTACACAAAATTAATTGCAAGCTCTAATGAGTTGTATTATTACGAGAGAAATAATATTGGATTGTAGTAAGTCTCAAAAGAAACTTTTAAGTTTCGGATGAATTGAAAAGAAATATTGAGACTATAAATTATGAAAAGATTTATTATGTTCAGATTACTACAATCGAAGCGGGTTATAAATATTTATGTAAACGATTATCCATTTTTTCCTCTTGTTTGTTGCACACAAACGTGGGCATGTTGATGAAATCACATGCAAAAGTCAGTTATAAGTGTACTGAAATAAAGATCAGTTGGCATGACCGGTTGACCATTCTGGTTTAAATGTGATGCAAATGTAATTGAGAATTCATGTGGATTATATGATGAAGGAATAAAAGATTCTTCAAGAATTATCTTGTATTGCTTGTTCTCTTGATAAAATGATCATTGTACCAGCTAAGGTTGGGATTGTAATCCCCTGAAGTTTTTGGAACATATAAAAAGGTGAATATGGGCTCATTCACCTGCGATGTGGATCATTTGCAACTATATAATAGATGCATCTATGCGATGATCACATGTGCTTTGGTTTAAACTTACAAATTGGTGTTTATAAGGTTCAATGGCAGAGCTACAGTGTCCCGAGGGTGTCCAATTGGACACCCTTCGCCGGAAAAATATACCGTATATACAAGTAAAATGCTACTTGTAACGGTTAAATAAACAAATTGGACACCCTAAGCACATTGACATGCTTTGGCCCAACAGTCTAAAGCTCTCTTGCCCACTTTGAAGTCGCGGGTTTGAATCCCCACAACTGCATTTTAAATACAATACTTTTATTTTTTTATTCATTAACTTATTTTTTTAATTGTCTAAGCTAATCAAATTTCATTCTTAATTAAAAATTTAGGTTTACTAGCTAATTGAATTTCGGTAAATTTGACTTTTTATTTCCTCCCATTAATATTTGAAATAAAACTTAATTTTAAATACAACACTTTTATTTTATTATCCATTAACTTATTTCTTTAATTGTCTAAACTAATTAAATTATATTCTTAATTAAAAATTTAGGTTTAGTAGCTAATTGATTTTTTTTTTTTGGTTTCCCACCCGGTGTTCGGAGCCCACATTGGAGCTCCGACTAAATCCGGATCGCGTACTGCAGGGCCCATTCGGGAGTGTCGCTCCCAACAAGATTTTCTCCATACCCAGGGCTCAAACCCGACACCTCTGGTTAAGCGTGAATTTCAATGAATTTGACTTTTTATTTTCTCTCATTAAAATTTGAAATAAAACTTAAATGTAATTATTTTATTTAAAATTAATAAACAAACTCTAAACTATTTCTATAAAACCGTTAAAAGCGAACAAAAGAACACCTCATTTGATTTGCTTCCATTATTCATGTCTCGTTATTGTTGTCATCACCATAGATTAGTGAAAGTTTGAAACGTAAAAATGATTTCATTTTAAGTTTAACACTCCCCTCTTCTTTTTTTTTTTTTTTTTGCTTTGTTCGTTTACTTTATATTAAATTAAACACAAATATTAAAGCTAATATTATGCAGTTTGATTTTTAAAATTTTGAAAGATTTATTCGTAAAAAAAAGTAATATTAATATTATGTAATTCAATTTTAATTTTTCAATGCATCTATTCATCGAAAAAAATACTTATGTAATATTTGGACACCCTTCATAAATTTACTAGTTTCGCCACTGATAAGGTTGTTTGCTCAAATTGTTAAATTAAGAGCACAATTTCAAATTATGAAATTATATTGATAATGCTGGTTGATTTAGCAGAAATTGTATGCCTCCAATTATAGCTAAATCATGGTTATGAGAACAAAACTCCCAAATAAGATTTGGTATGAGATAATTTTATTTAACATGTAGCAACATATGTATGCATCTAGCCAACAATCACGAATCAAATAATTTTCATCAAAAATATTGAATGTGCGGTTATGATTTTTATTTCTCCACCACGCACAACGATGAATTTCCAAATAAGGTTGGAATAAATATTAGATTTTCTAACATTAGCGAGAGAGATGATTTTGACTGCTGAAAATTATGTGATGTTAATTATGAATTATCTAGATCCTCGTTAAATAAATATGTGAACTTAAAGTTCAAAGGATAATTCATTTGCATAATGTTGCAAATCAATTGTCAGATGAATGTATTGACCTATGATATAATTCAGCTGCAAATGCTCCAATGTGAAGTCCTTGAAGGACAGATTCTACGATACGTTAGAAGCGTAATAGATCAATCGGTTCCAAATATAAAATTCCTTGAAGAAAGAGAGAAGAAAATGATCAATATGGTCATGATAATGGGGCAAGTGCTATAAAAGTGCACATTGACATAACACTTAATAAAACCTCGAAAAAGGTTTAGGTAAACATGAAAAATGAAGAGTTCTCAATAAGTTATGTCTTTTTGGAATCGATCTCAAATAATCGTCGACGGTATCTTTGATATGAGATAGCGCTCAATGATATAAATTGTGACGGGGATCTTAAATTCAAATCTCTCATATATTGTGGACAAATAAATGATTGGCTAAGTAAAATGCATAATTCAAGTATATTTTATTTCACTTAGAAAAGTGACATTTTGAGTTATAGTCCATAAATCAAGGTATAATGTCAGTGGGGTACAAATAAGTTATTATGCGATAGTATAACCGTAAGATATCAAGTACGGGTTGTGCCTTGGGGCATAAAGGTTTGTCGCAAAAATTCTGAAATTATTGGAAATGTTTTCTCCTATAGTGAATGCAATGAGGTTTGTTTTGATCTGGCAACATATGATAAAACTTGAATGCATATAATGAATAATTGTCATGTCTAGCTAGACAATGAAGGTTATATAAAAATCCTTGAAGCAATCGAGGTGTCTGAAACATATAAAAGTTTAAAGGAAACTTTTTCAATAAAGTTTCAAAAATCCTTATATAAATTGAAATAATCAAGGAAGAAAATGGTACAAAAAGAATGACCCTAATTGTCCTTAAATTTTTATGAAAAGGTCAGGATCTGAATTTGTTATAAATTTGTATGTGATGAATTCAACATTACTAACACTTTTAAGGAGCTTTTAAAAAGCTATTGAGTATTTGAGAAAGGGATCTAAAATAAAAAGATTCTGGGAAGACAAAATTTTGTCTTGACCTAAGATTGAGAGTTTGACGAATGAAATATTTGTCCATCAATTAACATACATAGAAAAGTTTTGATGCAATTTTTATATGGATAAATCACATTCATTGAGTATCCCAATGATTATGAGATCGCTTGACATAAATGATAATTCAGTTTGATCTCAAAAGAAGGATGGAACTTGGTGATGAAACTACATATCTTAGTGCAATCAGGACACTAGTGCATCTTGCTAACAATACTCTACCAGACATTTATTTTGCAGTAAATTTACTGACATGATTCAATTCCTCCTCAATAAAAGGACATTGAAATGGTGTTGAGCACATACTTTCCTCGAAGGACCATAGTTATGGGTTTATTCTATTATGAGGAATCCAAGGAATTGGTTATTCAGATGCATAATATTTATCTGATCCGCATAAAGCTCGATCTCAAGCACACTATTTGTTTGCATGTGGAGGCACAATAATATCTTGGTTATCAATGAAGCAAATGTAGGTGATCACTTTTTCAAATCATGTAGAAATAAAAGTCTTCCATGAAGCAAGTTGAGAGTGCGTCTGGTTGAGATCAATGACACATCGTATTAAGAAAATATGTGATTTTTCTTTGGAAAAGAATTTACCAACCACAATGTATGAAGATAATCAACTGCAAATGAAAGTGTCCACAAGATGATTGCTTTGAACAAGTTTAGTGTGCAATTTATTTGCAATAACGAGGTCATGACGAATAGAATGCTATTCAATAATGTATTCGGCTAAGCTCAAAGCCTCGTCATATTCATCAAATCAGAAAATGATATATCAGGATGAGTTCAACGATGCAACATCTTCGTGAATGTGATTTGATCACAAAGACACAGTCAATATCAATATTTGAGAAGTTGGTGCACAAGATTGGAGACATCACCACAAAAAAATAAGTGATGTTTTAATCAGGGGGAGTATAATACATGTTGCACTCTTTTTTCCTTGAACGAGGTTTTGTCCCACTGATTTTCCTGGCAAGGTGTTTAATGAAGCAACAAATAATGCGTATCAAAAGATACGTGTACTCTTTTTCCTTCACTAGAATTTTTTCCACAGGATTTTTTCTAGTATGGTTTTAACGAGACACATTAGCTTTGAATATCGAAGGGGTAGTATTTATATAAATCCATTGAATATTTGATGTCCATTTGGTTTATTCATGAACTACTAAATTCATGTATGTGTATTCCCTAGATGATATGAACTCCCTTTTTGGATAACAATGTAGATAACTATATATCTACTAGTTAGATGACTTTTGAGAGTGATATCTCAACACTATAAATAGAGATATCACTCACCATTTGAAATACACTTAAATAAGAAGAAAAATCTTCTCATTCATCTACTTCTCTTATCTTCTTCTTTTTATGATTATATTATTATGAGCTTGATTTTATAACAAGAAGTAAATTACTTCAAAAATTTAATTATTAAAAGTATGTCATATGGAGAGTATTTTTGACATTTTAAAAAGCTAAATAAGTAAAACATCATTTATATCTCATTAAACTTTGAGTAGTCATTTCGTATATGTTAAAAAATAATATCCCATCATCTTTACCTTAGACAAATAAGTTATCATATCAGATCAACATTAATCATATAAAAATGAGTATTTTATTCTTTCATGATTATTTAAGTATAATATTATTTTAATAATATTGATATTAACAAAATTTTACATAACATAATAAAAAATACACGTACAACGCACATGCCAAGAAGTCAATTCAATTGAAATAATCAAAGAAATAATTTTTTTAAAATAAAAAATCAGCTGTTTCATTATATATTATATAGAATTAACGTAACTGGTATTTTATCTTTTAATGGTACTCTGAACCTTTATGTATTAAAATTAAAATACTATATACAAGATTTGAAGGGGACAGTTTTTGTTAGAAATGTCCCAAGTACTATTTTTAATGAAGTAATATATGATCCACTTTCTTAATTTTGTGTCTCAATTTATATGTTAATTTTTTAAATATATCTCAAAAAAATATTAGATTTATTTGTATTGCTTGTTTTAGTAAGTTGGAAAAAAAAAATTAAGAAAAGAAAATAGGATTTTTGGCTATAATCATCCCTTAACTATAACTCAAGTTTAATGTACATCCTTGTGTTTATATAAGCGAACAAAAAACATCCTTGCACTATCCAGAAAGTTGCAAGATACATCATTTTATTTATTTTTTAAGAAATTCACACCACCAACAAAAAAAATGTGTCAAGTCGAATGAATATATGTACACACGGTCAAGTTGGGTGATTTTTCTTATTTTTAGAAATTGAGGGTTTATATCATATCCAGACAAAATATATTTAAAATTCTAAATATGGCTAAATAACTCCAACTTCAAAAATTTCAAATAAATTATTTTTTTTCATAATTAAACGCCAACGTAATTTCACTAAATTTCCAACATTTCTATACATTGTATAAAATGTGAATTGCATTGTGTATAATGTACATACGTACTAAACATTTTATCAAAGAAAATCTTTAAATAGTTGTGCGTAATATTTTTAAATTGATTTTTTAACATGATTTTTTTAAATATCTGAACCTACTGTATAAATATCTCAAGACTTACATATTATTACAAGTTAATTTACTTGATGATGCAAAACATATAAACTAACAACATAAAAAATTTAAATTCTGAGAGTAAAGATTTATTTCCTATCCATGTTCTTGCTCCTTTTAGGTAACTTTGATCTTCTCATTGTGGCTAAACATGATTAAATTAAAAAATATATATATATTTATTGGTTAAATCAGTTTCGTAACAAAAATAGACTAAAAAATGATTTTGTTATTTTTTGAATAGTATAAAGATATTTTTTTGCTTACTTACATAATATAAGGACGTACATTAGACTTAAATTATAGTTAAGGGATGATTTTAGAAAAAAAAAATTAAAGAAAATAACTGCAAGTACGGGTGGTATGAGACTTTTAGTGGGCTGGGCTTTTGCATGAAAAAAGACAAATAACTTGGGATGTGTTTGATAGAAAGTAAATTATTTTCTTAGAAAATATTTTTAAAATAATAAGTGAATTTTTTTTTTTTTTTTGGTATTCACCTAATTTTTTTAGAACTTCTAATTCACTCTTTTGACTTGACAACTTTAAAATCTCAAAATCTGCCTTTCTTTAATTTAATATCACAAGTAAATATTTCTTTTATTTTCTTAAATTTTATGTAAATCAAAACAGGACAAAGTTGATTAAAATGAAATATATAATTATATTTTCATATCTCATAAATAGTAAAAAAAATATTATTTGAAGTATATTTATATATGATCTAGCAAAATATTATGAAAATTGAAATGAAATACAGGGCCAGAGCCAGTATACATGATTAAGATTATTTTTATGTATTTATAATAGGCTACAATTTTTTTTTTTTCTTCTTAATTTTCATAGAAAAATATTTTAAGCTAAGATAGAGGAATAAATAAAAATAAAAATAAAAATTTGTTTTCCTCATTTCCAAACACACCATTATTATTATTACTAATAATTGAAGTTAGAGAGTCCTATATAGAATTGGATCTATTTGTAGACTCATCCTCAAAAACACTATTTTTATTTTCTTTGATTCTGTGGTCTGTAAATCATGGCTACACAAGGTCAAGTCATCACCTGCAAAGGTACTTTTTTTTCTTTCTATATATTCTATGCATCTTCATCTTACTATATATGTGTGTCACTTGCAATTTTTTTTGCTTTCTATAACCCTAAATGTTGTAGCTTAATGTATGATAATGGATTGTGAAAATGGTGTATAGCTGCGGTGGCCTGGGAACCCAACAAGCCTTTGGTGATTGAGGATGTGCAGGTGGCTCCACCGCAAGCTGGTGAAGTCCGGGTGAAAGTTTTATATACTGCTCTCTGCCACACCGATGCTTATACCTGGAGTGGCAAGGTAATCTAATCCATGCATCTTTTTCCGTTTATTAGTAATTGTAAATTTTGGTATGAGTTAAATTTGATGAAAATCTAAGTGATTTGGATTGATGAATAGTTGAAATTTAGAGAATGGAGTTGAAGCTTTTGCATTTCTTGTTTTGGATGGCTAATATTGTTACATTTCATAACATTCTTATAAGAAAAACAGTTAATCTAGGTCAAAAGTAATTTGACCTATGGAATTTCATTGAAACATGCATACCCTGATTTTAGGTTCTTCACACCATTTATGCAGAATGGCAAGAATTTTTAGTTCTTTCCTTCTTTTATGAAAAAATTCTTGCATTTCATATGTGGGTTTCTGGAAATTGGAGAAAGATAAGTTTGGAGTCAATGGTTTAAGATCATTAGTTTATTGAACTACTTGTTGTTGTTTGGTATTGCTACTAACAATATAACACATGTTTCTTTTTCCTTGAAGGATCCTGAGGGTCTCTTCCCATGTGTTCTTGGTCATGAGGCTGCGGGGTACGTGCTCTCTTTGTGTCATAGTGTTTTGATTGAATGTACTAGCTTCGATTGAAGCTAAACAAGATTTTTTCTGGATGCCCTTTTTCTTGGTCCAGGCTCTTAGCTATCTAAAATTTGCAGGATAGTAGAAAGTGTTGGTGAGGGAGTGACTGAGGTTCAGCCAGGAGACCATGTTATACCTTGTTACCAGGCAGAATGTAGAGAATGCAAGTTCTGCAAATCAGGGAAGACCAATCTTTGTGGTAAAGTAAGGGCTGCTACTGGAGTGGGAGTTATGATGAACGACCGTAAGAGTCGATTTTCTATCAATGGAAAACCGATCTATCATTTCATGGGAACTTCAACCTTCAGTCAGTACACTGTTGTCCATGATGTTAGTGTTGCAAAGATTGACCCAGTAGCTCCTCTGGAGAAAGTCTGCCTTCTTGGGTGTGGTGTTCCAACTGGTAAATTGACTTTCAGACCTAATATGTGATTGAACTAATATCTTGTGATTTTCTTCAGGCTAATTCATGAAACATATTCTGTAGCATCTCTGATTTAATGCTGTCCATTAACTCCTTTTCTAATCCATTCTTTATCAATAATATAGGTGTAATAAACTGTTGTGTTGGTCCTCGAAGTATGTGCTCAATTTTCTTGTGACTTCATCATCGTTCTATTAGTTGTTCTTTTTGATTCGTTAATCTCTCAATTTCTGGTCAAAATTACTGCAACACCTGACACCTGTCAAAATTGAGAGCACTTCTGAGATAATATGATGTATGTAAAGGGAAGACAGGATTTTGAGAGAATATACCCCAAAATAAAAGCTAAAAGAAAGAAGTAAAAAAGGAAATTCAAAACCAAGTTATCGTAATGGGGCTCGTAGTGTGTAAATGATTGATTGCGCAAGGATTGAAATATATTTAAGTATATTGTTTAGGGAGCGTATCGTCATAGTAATTTGATATTTATGAGTTAGTAGATAGTGTCTTTTGGTTGGTTTATACAGGTGTCCATCTTATCTATCATTTTGCATCACTTCATGCTGGTTTATTCCCCTAGATTAGAAGTTGAAGAAGAAATAAAAATCATAGAATGCCCATCTAACTATATCCCTTTGTTTCCTTCCAAAGCCAATACACTGTGTTTTGTTTAGTTTTAGTTAATGGCTAATTACATTCTTACCATACCCTCCTTGCGTTTTACATTGTGTATTTGCTGTCTTTAGGCCTTGGAGCTGTTTGGAACACTGCAAAAGTTGAACCAGGTTCCATTGTTGCCGTCTTTGGCCTGGGAACAGTTGGTCTTGCTGTAAGTATCTAACAATTTGATTGTGTGTCAAATAATTAAGCTCCTTTAATATATTTATGCAATCTATCTATTTGTTTGTTAGGTGGCGGAGGGTGCAAAAGCTGCTGGTGCTTCACGAATTATTGGAATTGATATTGACAGCAAGAAGTTCGATAGAGGTACAGCTTTGTCCAATCTGTCTAAGATTGTGAACTTTGAACTTTTAGGAATAGCAAGTATATGATTAGGTTCCAAGCATATTTTACATCAGATTTTTCAGAACTTGAGCTACTCCTAAGTCCTAAGATCACTTTCTTGGTAGACTTCAAAACAAGTTACCAATGTCTAATGTCAATCAAAAGCTAAATCCCCTAGGGCTTTGGTTCAATGGTAAGAGTGTGTCTCATGATGTGTGATTAGGTGCACGTCACGATTTTGTACCCTGTTGCAAACAAAAGCCTTGCATCTAATTGGGGAAGGGTAGAAGGATGGGCCCATTACCACCAAGTTTCAAATCATGGGCCAGTTGGTCCTCAGGGATTTCTAGTTTATTAAGAAAATGTTTGTTAAAAGCAGATAAATGATTTCAAAGTTAGATGTATATCTGTAGGGGCTCTTGTAGATATATGTTTTGCAGGTGCTTAGATGTTTTTTTCTACATCATCTCTATGTCATAGTGGTAGATTGTGTAGAGAACTTCCTTATGGAATGGAATATGTAATGGTAATGGAAAAGAAAAAGAAGCCTAATAATAATTCCTTGTCTTCGTGCCCTCATCCTTTCTACAAAATCAAATGCAACGGCCATTTCTCCAACTAAGAATGAGATAGAGTCATAGAGATCTCTACTAAAAATGATGCTGAACATTGCCTTACCCCTTAGGTCTTAAAACTTTGGTTTCAATCAGTCAACGCCTATAGGTGCATTTTCCCCTCTTCAGTTTTCTGTCGATTTCTCAAGCTCAAGCTGTTATTTCCTGACCTCTCTCCAGCTAATTCCATATCATTTCAAGCTTTAAAATATTGAAAGCACGAGTGATATTTTTTGCCAAATCATTTTGAAACTTTCAGATTAGATGTCATGATTTAATCAGTCATATATCTTGATTATCATCTGTATATTTCTGTATGACAAGCAGTAGATTGCTCTTATAAAAGTCTAATGTATAAATATCTTGTTTGATCTCATGCTGATTATAGGAGGAAACAACTTGTTAAACAAAATAATTTTGAGGCTTATGTCAGATTGAAGTGGCGGTGAAAGTATGTCTGATTAAATTTAATCAGACTTATTCAAGAAATAGTATTTGAATCAAACTTGAGCAGCACAACAGTTTTCATGCTCTAGTTTCCTTAATTATTCTGTTGTATGGCGCATAAGTTGTCACATCATCTGATCCATATTTTAACTGATATGCAGCCAAAAATTTTGGTGTGACCGAATTCATCAATCCCAAGGAGCATGAGCAACCCATTCAGCAAGTCATTGTGGATCTTACAGACGGTGGTGTTGATTACAGTTTTGAGTGCATAGGAAATGTCTCTGTTATGAGGTCTGCTTTAGAGTGTTGTCACAAGGTAAATTATGCTAGTGTCTAATCAATAAAATTGTAATTTAAGTTTCCCCACCTCGTCTTCACTCCGCTTGAAATTGCTGAGCTTCTTCATTCCACATTCCACTTTATCTTTCACTATTTTTGTTTTCATTTCCCTTCCGATGCTATTAATGTCTCCGCCTTATGAAAAAATTAATCTATTGTACAAGATACTAATGCTGAACATGTCCAATCTTATTGGAATTGCAGGGTTGGGGAACCTCAGTGATTGTAGGTGTTGCTGCTTCTGGTCAGGAGATATCTACGCGTCCATTTCAGCTGGTGACTGGTCGTGTTTGGAAGGGAACTGCTTTTGGTGGTTTCAAAAGCCGATCACAAGTTCCTTCCCTCGTGGACAAGTATTTAAAGAAGGTCTGTTATTTCCCTTTTCGATATTTCCTTCTTCCCTTACTATACCATTTAGTCACTATTCATTTATCCAACTCTTCGACTCCTAAATAGGAAATCAAGGTGGATGAATACATCACTCATAACATGACACTTGCGGACATAAACAAAGCTTTTGACCTGATGCATGACGGGGACTGCCTCCGTGTTGTCCTGGATATGTTTGTATGAAGTCTGTAGGCTCTTTATGTTGCTTACTTTCTGTTTCTGTGCTATTTCTCGGGCACTATTTCCCTTTCCCCTTCCTAATTATATGTGTGGAATAAAAAGAAAGTGAGAAAAAATAGGATCGAGAGGACGGATGAACTCTTTTTAAATGGATGGTATTTTATTATCTTTTCAAGTAAAATGTTCTACTTTGAAGGCTAAACCCATCATTGCTGATTTTAGAGTTTGGCATAAACCATTGCCATGTTTGCATAAATGGAATCCTCCATTTCCCAAAGTAGTCAATTGGTCGTATATATCTGCTGAAATATTGAGAAAATAAAGCTCAAAATAGGCACTTCTTTGGGTCTAAATTCAATGTATTCCTCTATTAGTAATGTATTTCTGCAGCTTTGATCCTTTACTTTAACCTCGCCATGATTTCACACATGCAACCGTATAAATTTATTTCCTTGCAATATCATTTCTCTACAATAAATTAACATGCGGTAAAAACTTACTAAATTAATATAATTGAAATCATAAAATATTATTATTTTATAGAGATATTATTTAATCATAATTTAATATTTGTTAATTTAAAGAGTGTTTTGACACCACAAAATTTGTTGAGGGATGAAATCTCAGAGAATTCAAATGAACCTACTCATGAAAATGTCATTCATGAACTTGAGGTCATGATTAATGATTTCAGTTACCGCACTAAAATGGACGTTAATAACCGTTGGATGAGTAAAAATAATACATGTTCAAAAGTTCAGAGTTTTGAAGAAATTGTGGATATAATTCAAAAAAATAATGTTAATGATAAAGTTGAAGATGATACAATATCTTTGGAACCAGTTACACGTAAGAAGACATTTATCGCATTTAAAATTCTTCACAATTTTATGGTGCAGTCGAAAAGGTAGAACCAACACTTTTGGATTCGATAAGAGAAGTTCAATATGTGCTTCAACTAGATTTATATTTTAATAAAAAACAGAACACAATAGAATCATATTTCACTCAATTTTCTTAGATATATTTGTACGTTTAAAGATTTATTAATTTATAATATTAATGGAATCATATATTTATATAGAGGTTTAATGAAAATACAATATTTTATCAAAAGGGTGATAATTTCCATTGACCCAAGTTGAAACCGAATTTTTTATTATTATTTTAGAGAGAGTATTAATTTAGTGAGAGTTTATTGTAGTTCAAAACATAACGATAGCGTTTTGATTTAGCGGTCAAGACGGGACAAAACAAGCACCACTCTTCTCATATTCTCACATCGAGTACTATGTCTACTAAACATTGAGGGAGACGATCAAACATTCCATATACTAAATTGTGGACAAAACCAACATAAAGAATAAATGAAAATTTGAAAAAGGGCCCAAAATGCACCAATATTTCAATTATAAGGGACTATATGGGTTGTTTGGTTTAAATTCAAGTTATGTTGAGATTAATTATGATGGGATAAATTATGATGGGATAGCTATGATGGAATTATTTTTTATAGAGTGTTTGATTTGTTATATTCAAAATTATAAATTTTAAGAATAATTTATTGGTTTACAAAAATACCCTTCATGAATGTGAAAAGTAACGTAAGAAAAGAATTGAAAGAGACATTTTTATCATTTACTTATTTTATTCCGAAATAAGTTATCCCGAAATCACTATACCACCCAAAAGGAGGAATAACTTACATCAATAGTGATTATTAATCTTGGATAAGTTATCCCAAACTTGACAACCAAACAACAAATTAAGTGATACTACAATTTAATCTTAGGACTATTTGGCATTATCCCTCACACTCCATGTGAAAATACAGGGAGCTTTTAACATGCACCAAATTTTGGTTACAACTTAAAGTTAGTAAACATTCATCAAATCAATAATAGGAAGGGCAAGGACCAACGAAATAAATCATTAGATAACATATTTAAGTTTTCTACATGATCAACTTCTCCCCCATGATTTCCTTTAACAAATGACAAAAAGATGCTTCATATTGCTAACAGGTAAACATAATTACCTTCCTTCCCATAATTTTACATCCACAAAAAACTGAAACCTTAGAGAGATTTGCACAGCTGCTAATCTACAAAATATGAGCAAGAACCCTAACGCTCTGCTCTCTACATGGACAAAATCAACTTATATCGAATGAACCCCAGTCGTATTATCAAACACAGAACGGTGTGTTTTGTACATTGAGTGTACTTGCAAGACAATAGGAACTCAAAATGGACTTGCAACTCCACGACAAATTCATGCAAGTTCTGGAGAGGACCAATTTCCAGATTTGAACTCATTATAGAAGCTGGAGTTCCTCGAGACAACCCAAAACACTATAGCAAAGGATAATAAAATAATCTTACATTAGACTAGAGTAATAGAACTGCAGTCTGCATAGAGTGAAAATACATCCAAGGAAATAAACTCATACCAGGAAGCCCAGGAACTACACAACGCGGTTCCTTTAGAACATTATAAAGTGTTGTCTTCTCATTAATTTTAACCCATCCAGGGACATCTGCTGAAAAGAATTGAGTGAAGAAAAAATAAGAACAGAAGAAGTCCATAAAACGATAGTGAAGGCTCAAAAAAATATTGAACAAGGTCATTAACATTGAATCAAGGCAAAAGGGGGAGAAAAAAACCTAGTTATGTGCATCAACATGCACTATATTTTTGACAGAACAGAAGAGGCACATTATCTGCCTCTAGATTAAGGACATTGAATATTTTACTGCACAAACACGCTACTTGTACATTTGAACCATGACTGTAATATCTACCTGCTGAAAAGCATGTCAATTTTATATAAAAAGTGAAATATCCTAGTTCCTTGAAGTTCGTATGAGGATATAATTCCATCCATAGACATATAAAGTCAGCAATGGAGTGCTAATCATCATATTTTTAAAATGAAAAGTTGCAAACCCATGCTGAAGAAAAGGCGAGACAACTGTGATGGTTTGAAAAAATCTATGTTTCAATATACTCAAATAAACAATGTGATGAAATCCAAATATTGTTTTTAAAAAGGAAAGGCTGAACCAAACAATGGAAATCCCTTCTACCAGACCACCAAAGATGAGCACACATTATAATCTGCTGTGGTTTGAATTAGTACAATGGATCTCTTGTTTCTGACACTAGGCAGCAGTTCTACTAGAAATTGCAATAATCTTGAAAGAAAAGCTTCCCAAATTTTCACCAGTTGAAATATAGAAACGGGGGAGTGTACCTTGTGAAATACCCTTGGTTGAACTCTGAGCAGAAGCACTCTCCTCATCACCAAAGTCTTCCACATGAGAAGCAGCTGTTCCTTCCAGCAGATACCGAAGAATATCCCGCTTGGATAAACAGACACCAGCACAAGCCTGCTCAATCACAAGTTCAGAACAGAGAAGCATATTACAGCAACATGAACTGGTGGCACTAAAACAAGAAAGCACTAAGAGCTTATTAACTGGAAACTAACAGATGATCTCTGATAGACACACTATAGCTAAACCCTCTAATCAACTGCAACAGTTACCAATGATATTGCATATTTGGCATGAAGAATTCGAGTCAAACAAAAATTAGACAAATATTGGATTATTCTTGGCCTCACCAGTCTACTACACGACCTTAAGTAACTGTAGTTAAGAGGATCGAAAAATATATCAATAGGGACCATAATAACCATCAAAAACCACCTTAACAATCTACACCTAGTCAGACATCTAACCTAACGGTAGAATAAATGACTGAAGGATGAAATATCAAATCTAGAACCCAGTCTTCACCCCAATAACTCAAACACATTATACGAGCATTCAGAAACTGCACAGTTGCTATCATTTGGACTACAAAGTCCATAGAAAGTAGGAAAATTATGTAGTACTCCCAGGAGACTATCATGAAGTCAGTAGAAAATGGGAAAATTATGTAGTACTCCTGGGAGACTATCATGAAGTCAGTAAAGTTCCAGTTGGCCAGCATCCACCAAAAGCAAGCGCAGAAAAAAAAATGAACAGCAACTCAACATGACAGCTTTATGATATGCAATATTTCTTAATAATCATGTGAACATAAAGGCATGAAAATGATCTCTCATGGAATATTTTCCCTTTAGATGGAGTATCAAAGACTACTTAACAATGGACAACACTGTAAACAAAACAAATCCTGATTTCTCCATCTTGTGGGGGGGCACAAAAATGGAATGAATAAGCAGTTTATAAAACTAATTACGCTACCCTGATGAAATATTTCAAGTCCTAAAGAGGCCGGTGCCCCAGCCTCCTACATAGCGCTACTACATATCTAAAGTTCCTTCAATCTCAATTAAATGTGGTGGCTATATGCCCAATTTCATAATAGAGTTTTTCACAAGGCCTGCCATTCCCTCGTGAAGTACAATAGATCAAAAATTTCTAGGGCAATGCACCTCTTAGACTGATGCAAAGTAATGTAGTTTCATTTAGGGTGTTATTTGACTTTTTAGTAGAGATCTACTCCGATGCCTACTTTTAATTTGCCAATCAGGTCATACATAACCACAAAACAAGTTGTACCTACACATATTTATTCAATTGACTTCAAAGTTCAAACATGAAAAAGTTCAACAGTAATCCTATTAATTTTGTCAAGCCAAACCACAACTTCAATCAACAACAATGCGAGTGTCTTTTTTATTTAGACTTCATTGTAATGGAAATCTTTTTAAGTTAATGTGCCAGATTTTGAACACAGCAGTATGTTGTCCATCTATGTAGTGGAACATCATGTTCAATGGAGCCAGTAGATGCTTTGGAATATGCAATTGGGTGATTCTCCGAACGACAAGAAAAATGGAAAAAGTAAAAAAAATAAAGCAACAATAGATAATTTAATATTATATACCTCATAATACAACTCAACAGCATCACGAGTGTAAGCATTTTCTTTGTCCCAAGGAAGAGGTGGACAACCTTCTGAAAACATGTGTGGAAGCTAAGGATGAACAAAATCCTTCAAGATAATGGAAAAACAATAGTTTGCTTTAGTTACATAAGAATGATTAGTCAAGCTGGTGATTACACAGAGAGAATCACATTTGGTTTAACAATTTGAGTTTGTCATTTTTGTATCTATATATAACAAAGGATATCATATCAAGATGAGCTGAAAACATGTCGGTCTCACAGAACTCCTCTATGAAGTCACTGGACATGACCTCTGGATACAGAAGAAGAACTGCCCAATGAAGAATATTATTTTTGTCTAATGTTGGTTTTCTTAGTCCAGTGAGTTCTTGATACATGGGCTTCGCAATCTTCAATCCTCTAGTCTCAAATGCAGAAACAATAGTCTGTGTAGTTCACAATAAGTGGTGAGAAGCTACCAGAATGAACAATTGTTATATGCAGATAAAAATATAGCAGTAGACCTTAGCAGAAGATACTGCTTTAGACACTTCAGCATCACGACGATCCAATTCTGATTTCTGCATATCGATGTGCCTAACAAGCTTCTTCAGTTCTTCATTAGATGACGAGAGCTGAAGACCTTTCTCGCAGAGCCCTTTTGCTTCAGCCAGAAGATTCAGAAAAAATGATGCTTTTGCGGCTCGATAAAGAGCCTATGAATTAAGTACAAATAGATGTCACATACTCCACGAACATACAGCACTGGCAGGAAACTATGGCCTGTAATTCAAGACATGATGAATACTAAGAAAAAGCATACCTTAACACTACTTGGATTTAATTTGATTGCATCTTCTGCATCCTGGAGTGCACGTCTATGATTCCCCAAGAGAAGATTGACATGAGCTCTGTTTGAATAGAGAATTGATTGCTCAGCATCACTTAAAGCATTCTGAGTTATTGCCCTTGTATAGCAATCAATAGCATCCGAGTAATGCTTCTTGCCTTTCTTGACATATTCATTACCTAGTTCCTGCAATGTAGGAAGGACAGCCATTCTTATGATAATTTGGGCAACAAAGATGCTGTCCCTTCTATAATCAAGGAAAAGCACAAAGGGTGATCTAAGCAATAGACATCCAAAAGGAAGGAAATAACAATTGCCATGAAGTGCATATAGCTGTCCAAGAAGGACATTGCTCATAACATTTCTACTAGGGGTGTGCATTGGTTGGTTGATTTTAAAAAACGCTAAACCAATAAGATATTTTTTTTTAGGTTTCGGTTTATCGGTTTGGTCCTTAACGATTTGGTTTCGGTTTAACCAATAAGAAAATGCTTATAAAACAAATATATGACTTCTCCAACAATTTAACACGACCACACAATAATGTAACTTTGCTAATGCTCATAAAATAGAAATAGCAATAACTAACAAGAAAAGAACTATACGAGTATAACAGAGAGAAATTGAATAAGGTTCTTACTTTAGGTTTCGACGTTTTGTATAATGTGAAGTTATGAACTCAAAGCCACTAAGGGATCGTTTGGTAGAGTGTATTAAAAAAACTAATGCATGCATTAGCCTTGTGCATTACTAGTACCTTGTTTGGTACTCTTTTCCAACCTATGTATAACTAATGCCGCCTTAGTTATACACTCTATTGTGCATTAAGGTGTGTATTGTTAATACCATGGATTTCTAGGTATTAGCAATGCAATGCTTTTCATGCATGCATTAACTCAATGAAAGATCCAATTGCCCCTCAATACCTTTTTTTTATATCTTTTTCGCCATAATAGTGAAGGGTATCTTTGTAAATAATTTTTTAATGCAATGCATTCTATTTTTAATGCATCAAACCAAACAATGCATATATATAATCTATTTATAATTAATGCAAGCATAACTATTATATGTATTGCTAATGCAAGCATTACTAATATACTCTATTTTGCATTATATTAATACAAGTGTAGATTGAAGGTTAAAGGGCAAAAGCAGTAACTAGTAAGGTATTGAGATTAATCATCATATCATCATATCCTATTATACTAAAAGTGGGAAGCGACAAAGTTAAAAGTTGAAATATCATTTTATGCCTATCCTAATTTAAAATATTATAAAATATCTAATAAGTTAAATAGTAATTAATTAAAATATTTTCACAACCTTTTTCACCTCCTAACTTAATTGCAAGATAAAGAGTCATAATGTGACCATATTCATCTGTAAGTTACAATGTGACCAGTTAATTATCTAATTGATTATCATATTAAGGGTAAAGACTGTCATAAAAGTTACTCTTGTAATAGTAAGACTTAGAGGACCAAATCAATAATATAATTTGAATAGGAAATCATAATATTTCAAATAATAGTTATTAATAACATATGGAAGGGTGTTTTGATCTACTGATACAATAGTTATTAGGAAAAATATGCAAGGGTGTACTGATCTATTGGAATTACTGGCATTTCAATTTCGCTAATTTATTTTATAACATTTACCTATAATTTATCATGAAATATAAGGGTATGCCTCCATATTCACTTGAGGTTTATCCAACTTCAATTACATTTTTTAATTCATATAACTTTCTATTATCAGTACACTAAAAGGGGAAGAATTTAAAAAGTTACATTCAATATTTATTTTGATTAAGGTAAAGTTAAAGTTGCATTCAATATTTAATTAATTAGCATTAACTAAATTCACATGATAATTATCAAATACATACAAAAAGTCATTATTTACTACTTTAAATAATGGTTCAAACAAGTGCTTCAAGTTTAGGTGCTTCAAGAAACTCATGGTTCATCTTTGTGTATATATGTTGTTGTAAGATAACTAATAACTTAGTTTATACTCTTTTGGTATGTTTTGATTTTTAGTTCATAACACAAATAAAGTCCTATAATATATTGTACCAAATTTCACATTTACGATATGTTAGACGATTAAGTTTTTGAGATAAACGTGCAAAGCACATTTCTAGAACTAGTATTTAATATTTATGAACGGGTAAAGTAGTAATTACTACCATCTTAATGAGTTATCGGGTTATCGATTTACCCAATAACCAATATTCAAGAACCGAACCAATAACCCAATAACTTATTTTTATAAAATCATTAAAAACTTGTTAATCCAAATAACCCAATAACCATAAACTAATAGCACTTTCTTCAATTCAGTTTATCGGTTGGTTCGACTTTAGCACGCCCCTAATTTCTACCATACCTCATCAATATAGTTTAGAGAAAGCTAGTGTATTCACTTACAGATTGAAGTTTGAACAATCAAACATGACTGTCGTTGGAAAAAATCATATTTAAACTGAGAAACCCGGAAAAAAAAAAAAGAAACGTACAGGAATGTTATGGCTTGTTGAATTTGGAATTTATTTTTTTTTTGGAAAAATATGAGACAGAAGAAAAGAAAAGAAAGGGAAATGGGAGGACTGGAATAGTCGACGTGAGCAAAAGCTTGTCTGAACAGCACCATTAACAACGTTAAAGAAAACAAGAAGGGGAAATGAGAGAAAGCAACTTGAAGGTTCTGTCGGTACAAGGCAACAAAAAAGCACTCCGCAATCTAAGATTTTTCCTCTGCCCATGCCCCATAGAAAGGAACAGAAGTTCTTGTAGTACTCCATTTGTATCGAGGAAATAATGTGTCCTATGTTAATTAGTATTAAATGGCACTGATTCACTTCTTCTGTACTATACTAGACAAAATGGTAAAGCTCTTCTTTTCGCCTCCTGCCTACTCTTCTCTCTTTTTTTCTTTTTTCTTTTTTTGCGTGGATTTTTCTACTTGTTTCTCTTAATACAAAGATACAAGTAAAGAAGCACTTGAATGCAGCTAAGGTCAACAAAACTCAGGATTCTCTTCCTCAAAGCACCGTTGCTTTTTTAACTCATTTAATACCAGTTCGCTGTAAGTTCAGTTGGTCTCTAGAAATCATGGAGCGGGAGGGCAACTTGGATCAGACTCGGTTTAGAATTTGAACTCTATGGCTTTAATTTTTAAAGTTCTTAGAGTTGAACCTATTATATTTTTAAAATTACGGGTTCAGACCTTTTAATTTATTTCAATTTTATTGAATATTTACACATAAATCTATACTCCACACCAGAAGTACTTGTTCAGATGACCCGATGTTATGAGTCTGTACGCATCAGCCTCCGATGAGGATTATCCTACCAAACTGCCGATGTCTCAGGGTGCATTCAATATTGAGGAGAATGTTTTCCATGACAAATTTCACAGGTCTAAAAGTAGGTCCATATAATAATCATAGTTCATACAAAGTGGAGGATTCATTTTGGAGATATTGGTTTAACAAAAGAGTTGATAACAATATATAAATGTTGGTTCAAACAAGGGAGTAAGGTAGGGTTATTTGTAACAAAAAATGATTTTCTATTAATGTAATCAACTAATCATACACTAGAAATAGTTTCAATGAGGAAAACATCTTCTCAGAAAATATTTTCCATCATAACAGCATTATCTCTCCCAAGTATATCTCTCTGAACAACCCTATGAAGTTTGCCTCAATTCTGCTTTTCTTTTTTTATAAATTAAAAGGATGGTCGGGAAGCTTGCCTCAGTTCTGCATCCCAGGCGAATTTTCATGACTAAAGATTTTTTACCAAGGCCCAAGTTCATGACTTCAAAGCTCAAAATGAACACACTTTTGTATGGAGTAAAAATCCACGTTTTGCTAACAGATGAACCAGACTACGACAGAAGGCTGAATTGGAACCGAAGAGACGTTGATCCTTCTTGCCTCAGACCCAGCAAATACTGGGACCGCAGCCCCTAGTATGATTTGGACCGATTTCACCTCGCTACAACCGAAGCCTCTCTATAACCGGGAAACCGGTGGGATCTCTCCCTGAAAACGATCACTTTCCAGCTGAAGTATGCTCATAATGGCCATCGTAAGACCAGCAGTCAGCCTCGAGTCCAGCAGCCTGCATCCAATCAACCTCGAGCCCAGCATGGGAGCTCAGCCAGGTCCTACTAAGTAGCCTTTTCAGAACTAGTGTGTAGTCTATTCACACTATAACGTTGGTCTATAAAAGA
Organism: Solanum lycopersicoides; assembly: GCA_022817965.1. NCBI lineage: Eukaryota > Viridiplantae > Streptophyta > Magnoliopsida > Solanales > Solanaceae > Solanum > Solanum lycopersicoides. The sequence goes on from CM040626.1 coordinate 94,599,624, forward strand.
ACCCTCTAGAAGAGGGAGGAGAGGGAGGAAAATCTCTGAAAACATCACAAGAGGACTCTCCAACTTTGCTTCCCTTTTATTTTTCTTCGCCTTTGAGCCGTTAACATTCTTGTACTCAATCACTACTCTGTTGGTTTAGTAACTTAAACAATTATATGAACCATATCTCTAGAAAGACTACAACATAACGCATAAAACTTGAACAAAAATGCTTCATCAGGCAGTAATAGGAACAAAATAACAAACCAGTGTGATACAAGTTGTTCTACATACGATTGCATGAACAGAACACAAATGAATTAGAGCTATCAAAGTACAGTAAAGAAGTAGTGTATAAAATAAAAACCTTAAGTTCAAAAGCGGTAGACTCTTTGAGAGCGGAGATAGCATCAAGGTCAGCCAATTCTTTCTCTGTTTTAGGTTCTGAACCTGCCTCCATCCATAACGCCATTGTTATAGCAGCCAAAGCTTTTGATTGCCGGAAATTGAGCTGAAATGGAGACGCAGAGTTCAAAAATAAGACTTCGGGCTCCGGGCAGGACTATTGGGTCGAACTTTCTCGAAGATTTCGATAAATGGGCTTCTGCAGGCCCTGTCGAAGGCTTCTTGGGAAATTGAGTTTCACATAAAATTGATTTCCCCCAAAAATTGAGTTACAAATAATAATAGAGAGAATATATGCAAATCCCTCTCAATCTCAAATTGACACCATAACTTATTTTAGACGTTTAAATAAGATCAAATTTTATGTATAGCAAATATAAAATTCTTAATTTTATATCATAATAAATTTTTTAAAATTATATTTTGTAGCAAAATTTTAGTTTGCTATGAATGTGTTTTTCTGTATATTCGTTGGATCAACTTTATATATTTTAATTGTTTTTTTAAAAAAAAAAGTGGTCATTTCGGTTAGATAAATAAGGAAAAAAATCTCATAACGCGCACTCTGTTTCAGTAGAATTTTATTTCTTTTTTGTCTCCTTCAATCGGAAGAACTCCATTGTAATCAGTTCAAAAAATTGATCAAGCTATTGAAGGTACTAAACATACTCTGCTTTTGTTTTTTTGTGATCGAAATTGGTGTTCAAAATCAGATTTCCTTTTTAACTTTCATCAATTTCAGTTGAATGTATATTAAGATGTGTATATTTTGTTCGTAATAGATTTGAACAGTTAATTTGAAATATATAAATTTTTGTGATAAATTTGTTGATAATTTTGAATTTGTGATTTGAGATTCGCTGATTTCACAATAATTTGTGTTTGAAATTGTATATGTGATCTGAGATTCGTTGATTTCGTGTATGAAACTATTATGTTTTCGTTTTATACAGTACATCTTCATTCTGTTTTTGGATATTTGAGTGTTATACAAATGCAAAAACGTGTATTGTGTGAAAGTAACAATAACACTGCACTGTGTGAATTTTCTCAACTGTAAAATTGTGTATAAAGTTATAATTTGTATATATGATCTTTTATATAATTGTATATTCATAATATGTATAAGTATATTAAATTGTTGACTGTTTATAAGCATTTGTAAGTTATATACATATGCCTATTTAGTTATTTAGTGTTTTTGGTGAATTGTATAAGTATATGAAACTGTTGAATGTATATATGAATTTGTAAGTTATATGCATCTACATATATATATTTAGTATTTTTAGTGAATTGTATAAGTATATGAATATGCAGAGTGTTTATACGAATTTGTAAGTTATATATATATATATATATATATATATATAGTGTTGTTGGTGTATAAGTATATGAAAATATTGAATGTACAACTTCACACCTCCATCTACAAATCTAATAGGTTCATTCCTTAATTTAGATCTGATCCCTTGCATAGTATTCGATAGTGGACATTGAAAATGAAATCTCTCCAAAATTCTGAGTTAGACCCAAGGAAAATGATGGGTGTTCAACATATTTTCGACATGCAATGGTATACCTCTTTTGAATCTCTTCCATGGAGATTGACCATTGTTTGAACAAAAAATCTATATGGATTATGAACTGAAGTGAAAAAGCAGTTTGAAAAAAGTGAAAAAAATTAACAAAAATTATTAGAATGAGATGAGTTTTTGGCTGTACGTGAAATTTTTGAAGTGATTTTGAAACCGACGAGGACGTGCTGGAGAATTTTGAAATTTGAAATTGAATTTGTGGATAAGATTAAGGAGGAATTGAAGGAATGAGGAGAAGAGATTGTATAAAGTAGAGAGAAAAGAGAAAATATCTGTTTTAATTTTTGAGCAACTTATAAAAATGACTATATTTATAGGGTTATTAAAGTTCAATAGCTATAAGTATGATATTTATAAAAAATGACTACATTTAACTCTTTTTCTAGCTATATTATTGTATATGTTTTTTATTTTTTTATTTATACATTGATACAATTTTAATTACAATGAACTAAATAAGGAAACTGTATTAATTGTATGAATTCAAATTAGTATCTTTATTTATAAAATTTAAAGTATTAATATATCAAGGATACAAGTATTTGTAAAAACTTAATGTATTAATATATTAAACAAGATAAAGTATAACAATTTAGCATAGATAATTTGAAAAATGATACATTATTGTTAAACAAAAAATGAATACACTAATATCGTATACATATGAATACATTGTTGTTGAACAAAAGATGAATATATTTGACAATATAAAAACCAAAAAAATAAAAAATAATAGAATGTGTAGGTAGCAAAAGTGTACAAGTATTCAGTTGTATAAAAAAAATGAAAAAATCAACAAACATCAATCTCGTTTTGATCAAGTTTTTCTTATAATACAATTGAGGCTGGTGTTGACTCATGTATTTGTTTATAAAAAATAGTATTAATGTATCTAATTATACTAGTATTGCCTAATTAACATTTCAAATTCGATAGATATACTTATGTATTCATAATATGCTTGTATTCAGAAATTACCATTTCAACTTGTGTTAATATTAGAATACAAGTATCTATGTATATAACTATTCTACTATATACAAATTTGATAATTACACAAACCTCAATCTCTTTTTATTCTTGTTCTTCTTGTACTACTTTTTTTTATAACTATAGTCATTGTAATGTAGAAACAAGTCAATCGAAAGCCTATAAAAATAGATGCAACATATATGTATACAACTATGATCTTCATAAAAAGGAGGAGAAAATCAATCAAGTGTGATCTGATGAAATTAAATTACAAAAATTACTCCTAAAATCATCAAAAAGATCTTAAAGAAATTTGGGAGAAAAACACATAAATTTTGTGATATAGAAAGATTGATGAAATAGAAAGTTAGTGAGAGTAAACATGGGAACCAATCACATAAAACATGTCTAGACATAATAAATTAGCTGTGTAATAATAACTTTCCTATTTAATATTAATAACTTTTCTAATTATTTTTATATATAATTAACTTTGTTATTTATTGTGTAATTATATCCATATAACATAAAAAATTGAATTGTAGCTATTTATTTTAAATGTATACTAATGTTTGCCATATTTTGTAATTTTTACTTAATTTTTAATAATTTATATAAACCGTGGGGCCCTATAATAGCAATTTGATCGAGTTTTTGTTTATTAATGAAAATAACTGAAAAGCATTTAATTTAAATTATTTGTTTGTCATTCTCTACTATTAACCACTTAAGTATTTTCTTAGTAACTTTTGAGTAAAGTAATTAGGGAATCACCCCTGAACTTGGCACGAAAACTCGCTTTAGTACTTAAACTATGCGGGTAATTATTTACCCCCCTAATCTCTTTTAAAGTGAATTAAAATACACCCAAATCGCTGACATGGCAAGTAAAAAAAAAGAGGCGCGTAAAGATAAAAAAATAATAATGAGTGGACCCCAATTATTTTCATTTTATCCAATAATCTTTTTTTTTCTTCATCTTCTTCATACCCTACCACCCCCAACCTTTAGTACCACCCCCCACCCCCACCTACGTCCTTTCATCTTCCTCACACCCAATCCACCCCTCCCATCCTCAACCACCACTTGCACTACCTTTTCTTCTTCTTCGACAGCCCCCACCCCCAACGAACCCCCACTCCTACCCTATTTATTTGTCTTACAATCTCTTCTTCTTTTTCTTTGTTATGATTTTCATATTTTTTGTCCTTCTTCAAGACGGATCATCCACCCTCATTTCCTTTAATTTCTATCAATAAATTCAAAAAATGTGATGAACAAGAAAAAATTGAAAAGTCATCAATTTGTTCTTGCTTCAAATTAATATTAGTCTTTATGTCAAGTTTTAATGTAATGAACTTGAAGTTATTTTCAATGAAACTCTACAAATTTTCATTTCAAATTAAATTTTTAGTAGTTATTTTTTTTTAATTTTGTGTTTAAAAATTGAGTGTTCTTGTGAGAATGATTTTGAGATTTTGAATCTCTTTCAATTGATTTTTTTAGATTATTTTTATTATATTAATTCTTATTTTTTTAGTTTTTTTTACTTTCTAAAATTGTGAGCAAATAAAAAGAACAAAAAAGAATTAAAAATCAAAATTTAAATATGTTGAATGGGATCTGATGTGGCAATGACGTGACGCTGATGTGGCGCTGACAGATCGATGACATGGCGCGTGTGAAATGCACTTGCCATTGTGAGACTGGTATTGTTATATTAGGGTGTATTTTAATTCACTTTAAAAGAGATTAGGGGGGTAAATAATTACCCGCATAGTTTAAGTACTAAAGCGAGTTTTCGTGCCAAGTTCAGGGGTGATTTTATGTATTTTTCCAAGTAATTATCATCTATAATACCATGCCACATCATAGTCATGTAAAGCACCATATTATAAATTTGGATTGTGCATCGATCGATTCTGTTCGATTTTAAACTTTATCATTTGGGTTATTGTTTATCGAGTTGTAGAGATGCTAAATTATCGTAGAACCATTAAAATATTGGCTTATCAGTTATTGATTTATCAATTTTCGATCGTTATCGATTCGGTTATCAATTTAACCGTTAAGATTTGACACAAAAAAATATATTAATAGAAACAAGATAGCAAACCATATAAATCATGCATATGAGTTCACAAGTTACATCTTGCTCAAAAGCAAATATTTTTACATTGTAGAATAACCAAGTGTTTGAGACAACCAGAAATAAAAATAAATAAACCAAACTCAAAGTCAAGAGTCAAGGAGTTTATATACAAAATGGTACAAATATAATTATTTAATTTATTATCGGGTTATCGGCTAACTCGTTAAGAAAATTCTCAAACCGTTAAAAATCGATAATCCATAACAAAAAAAAAATTGTTATCAAAATCACTAAATCAAATAAACCAATAACTTTTTTTTTATTCGAATTATCAATTCAGTTTTTTTTTTGAACAATCCATATTACAACCATATAAATATCACGTCATTAAATTTATTTATGGTTTTGTTTATTCACCTTTTTCGTTAAACACTTTCTAAAATTCAATCACATAATCAATTAATTAATTAATTATAAAAAATTTCTTAGTTTGATTCTTTATACTAATAATTTATATACACTATCATTAATATTTAAACATATATAATTTGACAATTTTCCTTACTAATATACTGATTATATAGTAAGTTTCATAAACAATTTTTGAAAAAAAATAAAATTGTGTAGTGACTTTTATGTGATAGAAAAATAAAAAGTTAATTATTAAATTTTGTCATCCTGGACAACAACGAAATTTGTTAAAGGATAGTGGATCAAGGCAATTAAATTAATTATAATTGACTATAATTTAATGATTAATTTTGGAATCCGTCCATGACATTTTTATCTTTCATTCAAATTAAATGATTATATTTCAATTTGAACTTTTTTTTCTAGTTTAATATTTTCTTTTTCTTTTTCTGAATAATACATAAATATCCCTAAATTATGGTACAAACTTTATGTGCAAACATACATGAAAAGATTCAAATAAACATGTTTTATCGAATAATTATATTATATGTATAAATTAAATATTACTTTACTTTACTTATATTAGAAAAGCCTAGTTCAACATGTTTGTTTCATCAATCTGAGAATATATCTGTCTTTTTAGTGCTCCATTGCAACTACGTGTCTTGTTAAGAGACCTTCCATGTACACATGACACATCATTCTTTATCGTCTGCTTTCATCTTCCAACTTTTGTTCCACTGCTCATCAAAACTCCTTTCATTTCTCTGGCACTCATCACAATTTCCAGGTAAGGCTTTGTCACAAAGTAATTTTTTTTATTTTCTTTCACGTCTTTGTTTTACTATATTGAATGTTCTCTGATTTTATCTTCTGGTGATCAAGTCGATCTGATTGTGTTAATATTTTCTTCTTTGTCCATTTGAATTTTTGTTGTGTTTTGATTTGATTTTAATGGAATCAATTTTCTGTGTTTCTTAATTTTAGCTTCGACTTATTGACGTTTTGAGATTATTTTTACTTGCAGTGTTGTCGACTTGACGTTATATGCTAAGCTCTCCGGTGTATTTTCCCTTCCTCTATCGTTTATGCTCTGTTTTAGTGAGATCTCATCATTGACTTTTATATTTTCTTTGTGTTTTCTCTTTTTCCTTTCAAAGTATGTGTGTGTTTTAGTCCGTTGATGAGGGGTGAATTAATTTTTTTAGTATTGTTTTAGTTCTATTTTCTTTTCCTTCTATTTCTAGATTTTGTTTTGGTTTTTTTAATTAGATGGGTCGTTGCCTTCAATTTAGTTATAATTGTATGTGTGTAGTTTTTTATTTTAACACTTCCTCCATAACTCTTGAAGCAGTAAAAAAAACTTATATCATCCATTTAATTTGATTTGCAGGACGTGTTTCTCATGCTTGTGACATTCACAATAAATTCATTTTCCATGCTTAGAAATGCTCATCCTATGCTGAAAGTTATAATTTTGGGCAAGGTAAATATTGACAATCCTTGTTGATCATTTTTATTCTCTAATGTTTTATTAATATTGTGATCTCATATCTATGGTTAAGTTTCTCTCTATATATTATAAAATTATATAACTATGGTATATGTCTAAAATTATGCCTATGACTTGGAATTATGGAATTTTAATTTCATATGACACAGTTCGAGCAGAGTATAGAGTATAAATACAGAACATTAATTTGAATTTTAGTTTGTACACTAAAATGTGAATAATGTATAATATCATTACAATTTAATCGATTATATATAGCATGATTATTAATCTTTTCTCCAGACTGTCATATAAGAAACTGCATATTGTTGTCAATCATCTAATTTCTCAATGAAATTGAAATTATTTTCACCTCAATAGTGACTTTCACTCAAAATGTATTTATAGACAACACTAGTGGATAGATTTGAATTTAGAGGAATGGTATGACAATAGTTTTGTTTTTTCCTTCACCACTAAGCTCTAGCAAACTTAGACCCATCCACTGACTCTCTATTCTTTTCCTTTTTCTCAGTACTCAATCAATTTCACATGGACATTAACACTAGATAATTATACTCCACTTTTTGTTCATGGATATATGTAGTTTATATTGTATGATTTTTATTCATTAATAAGAACAAGTATATATCTTTGAGGATGACTATTGCTTAAAGTTTAACCATAATTATGAAGTCAATTACGGTGTTATTATATACATATATATACACTGGACGGCTGAAATACTTACTAGATTTTAGTTTGACAATTTTCAAAATCAAGTCCTCGTGAATGTTGATAGATTCTCTCTGCAGCTATTGCATGGCCATTATAAGAGATCTACTAATCATCTTTTAAAAAGCCAATGTATGAAAATGAATTTTTAAATATTTCTAAACTAACTCCAAGAAGAATGGAAAAAGAATACAGTGACAAACTACTATTAGTTAATGAGCTTTGAAAACAATTACTCATATATAGAGGAGTTCTCATTCTCTAATATAGGATCTCGGAGCTAATGTCTTTTAGATCCTACTCTGTGGGACTATACTATGTAGGTTATTGTTATATAGCAAGAAAAAAGTTAAGAGGGTTACATAAAGGGAGGTCCTGAGAGTTCTTTTATTTATTTTTTTGGGAACTGTCTAATAAAGGTTTGGATCAACTTGCTAAGACTTTGTTGGCTAAATATTAGGTTCTGGCTAAATGTTAGGTTCGCATTGTTAGGATTCAAAGCAGTGTTATATATGCATGTTTATGTAATGTCATAGCTTGAAATTTGGGAGTTAATTTTCTTTCTGATGTAGCATATGTTATGATTTGGGATTGTAACTTTTGACCTTTTTATGTACAAATTAATGTGAGAGACCAATAAGTAGAGTTAATAAATGGAAATAATTGATATATTTGAGAAGAAACAAATCAACTTTGGTTGGTCCACCACAAAAAAAAATGATTTTTTTCATCGGTTCATGTGAAATTTGGTGTGTGAAACTTGAGGGGTTTCATGTTGAAGATCTTCTGAATTTTACAAGTTGAGCTGCTTCATGCTTAGTTATTGGACAAGACTGACATATCACACACTTAGAAAGTTATTTTTGTACTGATTTATATGGGTGTCAAACCACATGCTACGCCCCTTTGATAGTCATTCTTGACAAACTTTTTATTTTTATGTGATTTGAAGCAGGTTAAGAATGATATCGTGCATGTATTTTCTCAAGTACTGTTTTGCTTTGTCTTTCTCCGGGTGCTTCAAATCAGGTGGCTGCACAATTTTGGTTGTATGTGCGGGTTACTAAACAATCCTAGAGTTCAACTTTGAATATTATCGTTATTGCTGAATAAAGTTGATCATGTTGTAGTCGGTCCTCATACATCTATTAATTCCGTGGTGCAACATGAATTGATTCAATGAAATAAGATGCTATTTTTTTAATTGAAAGATCAAAATTAATACGTCTTATAATTTTTATGTTGGGCCTGTGCTAGCACGGACAAACACTATCTAGTTATATATAAAAACACGTTAAAACCCTATAAGTAGCCTAGCAAGAAAGCATGTGCATAACTCTTCATAATGGTCAGGTTTGATTTCTTGCAATCACATATTGCTATTTTTTTAGACTTTTTTTTGTCATAAACCGGCCAAAACATTTAAATCAAGATGAGTCAAAAATATAAATTTAGCCTTAAAAGTTATGTTTAACTATAATTTATTATAGTTGTTAATTTTATTTTAAAAGCTTTTGTACTTTAGTTAAATATTGCGTAATTTGATTTTAATTTTTATTTTGTACACCAAATCATTGAAAGAAAACGTATTTACACAAATTATCAAAATTATTATACAGTATTGAAAAAGAAACTAAGTTTTCATTTTATTGAATATGCCAATTAGAATATCATTTTTAAATTATATAATATTTCGTATTACTTTTAGTTACAAAAACATGTTAAAATCACTTATATTATAATAATTGTTACCTTTCGAAAACGAAAACGACATTCAAAATTAAACAATATTTTTCAAACTTTAACATCTTGAAGGTGAGCCAAGGAGGCCAAACAACCATTCCCCACTAGACTTGTAGCTCGAATAAAATATATTTTTTTGTTGGCTTAGGCCTATACACACCTTTCCACTCTAATTTTTCTCTATCCGAGATTTCTAGAGTTATAGTTCCTTGAGTTTTTGAAGATAAGTCTTAAGTTCTCTCAACTCTATCAGAGTCATGCAATATGAGGAATAGAGATTGGAAGAGTTCTCGACTCCATCTCATTGAAAAAATCCATATCCCTATATGATTGTACTAGGTAAATCGGTAGAATATACCTCCTGAAATTATGAAAATATACGGATTGATGCGAAAGAATGGGTTATGCATTAACGCTCTGAAGATGAGCCAAGTAGACCAAACAATCCTTCCATTAACGTTCTAGCCAGAATAAAAGATATAATTTTTGTTGGCTTAGGCATCTACACACCTTTTCACTCTAACTTTTTTTATCCGGAATTTCTGGAGTTACAATCTTAGCATTACAATTTAGCACAAGAAAATGTAGTGACAACCAAGTCATACCTAAGATCACATCGAGATCTAACATATTAAATATTATTATATCTATCCAAGTTCAATAACCCACAAACATCACAAAACAAGAACTGTACACATGAATTACTATCATAAACTCTCTAATCAGAGTAGAAACGTGAATAGGGGCATCAATGATATCACGAATTGAGTCAAGTCCGGAAGAAAACTTAACAGATACGTAGAAATATGTAAAATACGAATCAAATAATACATAAGACATTCAGTCACAGACAAGAATAATACCTATTATTACGGCATCATATACCTCAGCCTAATTTCGAAAAGGCGTAACATGAAGCTCTATTATCATTTAGGAAAACTCATCTATATGATTACGTTGTTGCCTACCTTGTTGAAGTCATATGCACAGATTAGACCTAAAAGTATTGTTTAGTCCCTTCACATAAAGATGAATACTTTTCTCCTTGATGCTCACAAATTGAGTAACGTAGCGGGACAAGATATGAAACTTTGCTCACAAACTAAGTACCATAGTGGGACAAGGTATGCTGCTACAAACATGTTACCCTGATCAAGAGTCAAATATTCATCCTTCTTACGATCTCACAGAGTAAGGGGTACATACTTCTCCAAAACGCGAGCATGAAACTAAGTCCAGGTCAACGAAGGCAGAATAGATAAACGACATTCCACATAGGCCTTCCACCACTCCTTAGCCACTCAATATAATGGGAATGTGATAACCTCAACCCCGTGTTGTTGCATAACTCCCAACTTATGAAACCTCTCATAGCAATTCAAAATTAACTTAAACGTATCCTCACTCTCAGTACCTTAGACACTGGAAGCTTCAATTTCTTAAACTTAGTCTGCATTTCAAGTTATGTTTCAATCATCGCAAGACCTAGCAACAGATGGAATAACACATCAGCGTTCGAAGCTTCATCCATCTTAGGAACAATTGTAGCAATACTATAAATCCATAGGGCCTTAGTAGATGGGAGTGGCTCCAGTACCTTCTAATCCACTCGAAAAAACCAATACTTTGTTGAACCTCCCAAACCCATAGGGGGGGGGGGGGAATCTGCAAACCCAACATACGATCTTACCTTTGTCTCAACCTCCTCTCAAAACTCTATCTCAACCTCTTATACAACATGATCCAGGGATGGAGGAGGGGACGTCTACCTTGGCCCATTTGTTGCCTTTCTACACATGGTGGGTGTTGTTCTCTATCTTCCCCTGCCTCTACCTTTATCTCATACCCCGACAAACTACCAACCAATCTGTAACCAAGCAAAAAACTAAAACATCTAAGCTAACAATTTAAAACAATAAAAGATTAATTTTCCATAAGCAAAATCCATTATCATAAAATAACTTTGCAAAAATGATCCCCTAAGAAGTGAAAGTCGTATACCAAAACTCTAAAGTGTATAGGGGGATGCAACCCTAAATAAGGAAAAACATAAGTCTAAAGATATTAAGTCTGAACATATGGACTAAGAGTATATGAGAAATTTGGGGCAACCCAGAAGAATTAGCTCAGCCTTTAATTCAGATATCACGCATCTCACAATTGAGGTCTCGTAATAATCGATGTCATGTACTTAACAAATAAAGAGCAAGTGCAGTATGAGTACACAATCACTATATATTGGTATGATCATCGGTTAGTTCCACATATATGATTGTAAGCACATAGCTAAATCATAGTAACTACAATATAATACATACATTACTCCAATCAACAATTCAACTGAACTCTCAGTTACCTTCCTTTATCTTCCTTAATAGATACATTTAATGAAATATGTCTCACATGATCACAAACATATCCAATTCACTCAAGGAATCAACATACAAGAGAATAATCAACACACCAGGTGTAGTGTCTGATCCAACCATTACTATCTTGTATTGATATGGTACATGAGTCAACTAATATGATATTACACACCATGTATGGTACCCAACCCAATCAACAATCACACAAACACACACTTGTAAGACACAAACAATTTAAACAAGTTCATTGCACGAAATTAACAACATGATACCATCTTATATTCATCTCTTTATTTTTCCCCAACATGCATTATACAAGGAATACTATAGAATCAGTTATCATGAACACATCACATAACTTGGAAAATAAGCAACAATCCTCTAACTCGAATTAAGCCTTGAAAGCTCTAAAGAACTTGACTTTCCCCCTAAGTATGAATTTCGTCTTGTTCTTGATCTAAAAAAACGAACATAATCAATAAGCAATGGCATGAAAATACTCAAATTATACTCAAATTTTAAACTCCAAGACATTCCCATGATCACCACGCCCAAATCAGAGTTTTTTCACCATTAATCAAGTAAAAAATCTTCCCTATGATAACCACCATTTATTTTAAGGTCCAAAAATCAAATTACTACATTAGGAAAAGTAATTAACTTACCATTATCAAAGAATTTAATGAAAAACTAAAGAAAATGACTGAAATTGCCCCATTCTCTTCCCAAATTCGCTACTTACCCCATTATAGCAGACCCCAACTGTCATAAAACTTGCATAGAGACAGAAACTCATAAATCTTCTTGAAAAGTCTTGACGTTCTAAACTAACTCTTTCACACCAAATTTGATATTGGGAGTTCTACTTTCTTGAATTCACTTCTAAATAGACTTACGAACTCCTTAATGTCTTTGCTGATAGAAAAATCAATCCAAGCTTAGATATTATACCCAATACTTTCTTGAATTTCCCTATACTTCACCTTGCTCAGATTTCGTTTAAAATTAACATAGCCTAAAAATTTTAAGTTACTATTCAAAAAGTTTTCTTACACAATTCTTTCACAATTGATCTTGGACCGAAAGAGGTCATTACAATCTCAAAAGAAATTTTCTTTTGTTTTTAGCATATTATTGTTTGAAATTCCTTTCAAGAAGTTGAAAGTTTAAATACTATGCCACAAATAATAAGTTTATCTCAAATTTTAATCTCTTCAGTCCTGAACTCTCCAACAATCATTGTAAAGTATTGAATTTGGTCTACCTTTGATTTGTTGTCCAACATTTGAAAATAAAAATATTTGCTAGTAGCATATTTTTTCGCTCCAACCTCTTTGATATCATACTTACTCAGCAATCATTTTCAAATTTTCTTTGGACTAGAGTAATTTCTATCACAATAATCATAAAAATTATCTGATAGACAATTAAAAATAATATCAACACTTATAAGAATTATCATCATATTTTTTTACCTCACTTGAAGAGAATAAGTTCATCATAATTTATGAAGGTGTTTTCTACCTTATTAGGATTCTACTCAACTAGCAGATAAGAAACATTGAAAAGACTTAAGTAGAAAAGTGTTTTACTCTTTCATCTCTCGAAATAAGTAGTGTTGAATCAAAATGGCTTGTTAAGAACTCCTATCTTAACATTCGCAAATTTTTCAATTATTTTCAGAGATCTCCTTAAAATTGTTGGTGAAACTACAAATTACAATTAATAAAAATGAAGAAAATGAAATAGTTGAAGCGCGAATATTTCGCTTTCTTTAAGGAGATTCAATTTCACTTAATAAATCTATTCACCAATTCAGCAATTTATCTTCTTGACTTGTTCCAATGGGATACAACGGTATAATAACAATGTACAATTCAACAAATTCTGATGAAAGAGTGGAAATCCCAAATACTCAAAAAGCATTATACATACTTCAATTTTTAGATTAGACTTCAGATTTGCTATGATTAATTTTCTGCTCAGAGTTGACAGTGAACTTGTTCAGGGTGTTAAGAATGGTAGTTAGTGGTGGCAAATCAAATGTTGAGCGGGTTGAAAATGGATAAACATAATATTGGTAATAATTCAACATGTTCATATTTGATATGGATAAAAATTGATTGGGTAATAAATGGATTGGGTAAAATACTAGTTTATCCATATTTTCATGAATAAATAGTAATTTACTTAAAGAATTAAATATGGAGAAGATATTTTAATCTTTTTTTAGATAAAAAATGTTGAACATGCTTCACTTAGTTTTATTATATTATAAAAAAAATCCTATAACTTTTCAATATAAAATAAATTTATGTAATAACAAGATGAAAATATTTTTAATTTCAAAGTAAATGAATATTTGCATTTTTTGGTTTAAAATATGTTTAATGCACTTAAAGCAATATCAATACTAATACATTATTTACTTATTTTGCACCGTTATTGATTATCCAATATAAAATTAAATAAATAAATATCATGTAATTATATTTAACAATAGAAATGTACATTTGAATTATATATTTTTGGAGGGTCAAATACTTCACCTTTTCAATTAGAGAAGATTAGTTAGTTCTATAGAATAAAATAAAAAGAAAGAGAAGTTACACTATTTTTAGTGATATCATGAATTTTGAGTGAATAAAAGTTAGAAGCTTAACCTATTTGGCTAATTGATATTTTACCCGTAGTTTACCCATATTTTTATGGATCAAATATGAATATCGACCCATATTTTATCCATGTGATAAATCACTCACCCAACCCATTAAAATATGAACGGACTGGGCGAATCACCAAAATATGGGCTCATTTTACCGGCACTAATGGTATTTATTGTAGTTCCTAGAATTAGTTCTAAAGAACAAGGGGAGATCCTTGAGCCACTGATGGTGACATTGATTAGTGACCAATTGATCTACTAAAAGTTTACTTAAAATGGAAGAAATATGTCTTGGGAGTATCATTTATAAAGCAGTGAAATACACATATCATTGTACATATTTATGTCTCATGGGCCTTTTATCTTCTCGGAGAATTGCTCTATCAGGTTTCCGCCCATTGTGAAAAATATCCCACAATATATTTATGTTTTATGGGCCTTCTATCTTCACGGAGTATTGCTCTGTCAGGCTTTCGCTCATTGCAAAAAATATCCGCTACTATCTCCCGCATGAATCAGAATAACCAAAAAAAAATTCACATGTATCAAATTAAACTTTAATTTTCAGTTTTATCGATTGAGATGATATGCAATGTCTATGACCTCAACAATCAAATCCACATACAAAGATCAACATTGATCATTCATAGAAACTTGTAATTTATTACTTCATTTGTATAATTGTAATATTCAAAATCATTGTTCGACTAATATAAATATTACTTTACATAAATAGTTACTACATGGCTCTACGCGCACATGTTGACAATTAATATAGGAAAATACATAAAATTCCCCCTGAACTTGGCACGAAAACTCACTTTAGTACTTAAACTACACGGATAATTATTTACCCCCCTAATCTCTTTTCAAGTGAATTAAAATACACCCAAATCGCTGACATGGCAAATAAAAAAAATTGAGGCGCGTAAAGAGTAAAAAAAAAAGGAAAAAAATGATGAGTGGACCCCAATTATTTTCATTTTATCCAATAATCTTTTTTTTCTTCATCTTCTTCATACCCTACCACCCCCAACCTTTAGTATCACCAACCCACCCCCCACCTCCCGTCCTTTCATCTTCCTCACACTCAATTCACCCCTCCTGCCCTCATCCACCACTTGCACTACCCTTTCTTCTTCTTCGACACCCCCACCCCCAACGAACCTCCACTCCTACCCTCTTTATTTGTCTTCCAATCTCGATGCTTCACACTTTTCTTCTTCTTCTTTTTCTTTGTTATACTTTTCATATTTTTTCTCCTTCAAGACAGATCCATCCACCCTCATTTTCTTTAATTTCTATCAATAAATTCAAAAAATGTGATGAACAAGAAAAAATTAGAAAGTCATCAATTTGTTCTTGCTTCAAATTAATATTAGCATTTATGGCAAAGTTTGAATGTGATGAACTTGAAGCTATTTTCAATGAAACTCTACAAATTTTCATTTCAAATTAAATTTTTAATAGTTATTATTTATTTGTTTTAATTTTGTTTCTTAAAAATTGAGTGTTCTTGTGAGATTGATTTTGAGATTTTGAATCTCTTTCAATTGATTTTTTTTCTTATATTAATTCTTCTTTTTGAGATTTTTTTTTACTTTCTAAAATTGTGAGTAAATAAAAAAAACAAAAAAAAATTAAAAATCTAAATTTAAATATGTGGAATGGGATGCTGATGTGGCAATGACGTGACGCTGATGTGGCGCTGACGTATCGATGACATGGCGCGTGTGAAATGCACTTGCCATTGTGAAACTGGTATTATTATATTAGGGCTTATTTTAATTCACTTGAAAAGAGATTAGGGGAATAAATAATTACCCGTGTAGTTTAAGTACTAAAGCGAATTTTCGTGCCAAGTTCAGGGGGATTTTATGTATTTTCCCATATATAAAAGAAGTAAATGCTAAATTTTGATTCTTTCTTGCATAAGCTTGATATATTTGATTCTCAGATGGAAGGTCTTATCTTATAGTCTTTTAAAAATATTACTTTATATGACATTTTTCATCGAAAATGTTATCGATCATATAACTAGAAAATTATATGTGGAAGGCCATCTCACCCCTTTACCAAAATCTAAACTAACTACTTTATCCTTTCCTTCCCCACCTCTTTTTGTTCCATGAAGATACATAACCTTCATAATCCAGCATTGATAAATCATGCTACCAAGAGCCTTTTATTTCCAAAGTACAGCCTCTAACCAACCAAGCATTGTTTCTCTACTTCTCTTTCTTTATTAACTACAGTATCAGTCAACTTGCAAATGATACCTGTTATCTCCCATCAGCACAATCACCGCGTAATTTTGTCCAGCAAGACTTAGACAGCAGGCAAGAATCACCTATCCACCAGTGTTGTTGCCTAGCAGATACAAGGTTAATTTCTCAACTGTTACAAAACTAGTCATCAATAAAACCATTGAGGTCCAGGCAAAGCACTAATATCAATTTATAAAAAATAATTCTAAATCATATCTTGACTAGTCCATTTTCAAGTGAGTAACAGCTGCTATTAAGTTAGCTTTACATAAGAAATTAGTACCTAAGTACAGGTGAATTTCTTAACTGTTACAAAACTAATAGCCATAAAACCAATGAGTTCCAGGCCACAGATATTCATAAAAATTGACAATTGTATATCACATCTCTTAACTAGAATCAGTTTTTGAGAAAAAAAGCTGTCATTTAGATAGCATAACATAAGAGATTAGTACCATTTACAGGTGAATGGAATTTGTTTGTGTTTCAGAAACAAAAGCAGTTTACACCAGAAGAAAACTTAACCTGTTAACCCTAACTCTTTAACCCTATGTACCTTGCTACCCTTTAAATGGGAGAAGCATTCCTAATTTTGCTTTTAAAAGAAAAAACTTTGAAGAAACCAAAAGGCCATGTTTCGTCAAGGATGCCACCAACATTTAGAAGTCAACAAAAAATCCAGAATCTATGGGAGAAGCTTCAGGGGACAATATGTGAGATCCTGTTGAAACTGGGGCGTCTGAAGGTGCAGAAACTAACCAATCACCATACTGAATGTCCAAATCTGTTATATTTTCCATTAACTGAGGATGTCTACTTACCTCCAGTGTCTCTAGAGGTTCAGGATTATATACATGTGTCTCCCAACCAAAGTCAAAATCTTCGAAATTTGGAATTAAAGAATTTTCACCTTTATACCCATGCTGGGAAATATTTTTGCTATCAGATGATGATGATGAAATATGCTGTCTACATAGTTCAGGTTGGCAAGAGAAAGTGTTCTCACACCTACTTCCAAAAGTAGCAGGGCAAGGCAAATCGCCACTGCAGGGAACTGAAATGTTTGGTGAGGTTCCCCGATCTGGCTGATTGGACAACTGGGAGACCGGGGTAGTTGAATTTCCAAGAGCAGTGCCAGCATTTGTAGGGCAGGCCAGTAGATACTGGGAAGCAGTGGTATTTACAGAAGTGTTCCCTCCTTCAGGATGGAAGGCTACTGAAGTTTGCTGAGGCAAACTGTTACCAGAGTTTCCGTCTGCATACTGTTCAGAGAACATCTGGGCTTCAGATGACAGTGGGTTGTTATACATATTAGCCACCTGTGACTTGGAGGATACTGAATTTTCACAGGAAACAAGACTTTCAAATTCACTTAGAACACTAGGAAATGTAGACAAGTGAGGTTGAGAAGGTGATGAATTAGCATATGGCAGAAGGAATGTTGGAGCTTCCGAAGACACCGAATTTGCACAAACACTGACCTGTGGCTGAGAAGGAATCTGAGGTTCCATTGGTGCATAATTTGTAGATGCACCCACAAACCTAGGCTCCCTAGGTAACTGAGGTTGGAACGAAACAGCATGAGCACCAACTACGCCAGCACTGGGCTGGGAAGGGATCTCAGGCTCCATTGGTGCATAATTTGCACGTGCACCCACAAGAGCAGGCTGCCGATGTAGTTGATTTTGCGAAGAAACAGCATTAACACCACGTATCCCAGCATGGGGCTGAGCGGGTATCTGAGGTCCCATTGGTGCATAATTTGCAGGCACACCCACAAAACCAGGCTGCCTCTGTAGTGGAGGTTGGTAAGGAACAGCCCTAGAACCAAGTATGCTAGCATTGTGCTGGGAGGAAGCAATATACTTATTGGAGCCTACAGGCCGTGAGGCAGAAGGCACCTGCCACCTAGCCGATGAAGAATGCGTTCTACCAAATTGAGGCACAGAACAAGTGTTCGGTGAATTGTATCCAGATCTATCAGTTGCAAACGCCTGTCCAGATGACCCTGCCCTTTTGAATGCTGTCCGGGGAGTATAAAACTGGGGACCCATGTGACCAACACTGTGCCTTCTGTCACCTGGATTAACATTAATGCTTGCATTGCGCAACTGTTGAGAGACAACATGGCTATGAAATTTGTCTCTAAGAGCAGTGGACTGCTGTCGAGTTGAATTTGGTAACCCAGGACTGCTTGACATGGAACAAGGACGAATCGGGGCTTGTCTAAGCATTTGGGTATGTGGAGGACAATTGGGTACTCTCTGAATAAAACCTGGAGCTTGGTTAGCTACAGGTGGGGGGACAGATACTGCAGTACCACGGCATGGAGTGACCAGTGGAAGCAATTTATCACTTTTCCTTGTGTTTTGTCTCTGTGCTTTCCAAAACTTGTCCTTGTCAGTGGCATGACAATGGGCTGTGCTGGAAATGCCAGTGCCCCAGTAGACACATGGAGCAATTGTGTCACAAACATAACAATGGCACTGAAATTAAGAGAACAGTGATCAAGACTAACAAATTTTTGCTCAAACTAAATGGAATTCAAATGAAGGATAAAATTACCTGATCACAATGTCGTTCATGGGGAGTAGAACCAAAGGGAAATTTAGCACAAAGATGTCGTGAATGGGGATAATCTCTGCAGGCAATCTGCAAAAAGGAAGACAAGCAGAAGAAATCAACATCAAAAAACCACCTTCAAACTCCCAAGTGAGATTCGTAAATTACACCGGACAATTATAATCATTGTAATAATAAATTAGTGTGAGAAAATGTACAATAACAGTCTAGGGGTATTCTCCATTCAACACTTCTTACTCCACAAAAATTGCAATGCCACTGATATTAAGTGCATTCACCATTAAAAACTCATCAATGTGTCTTTGGGCATGCTCATAGTGGACCAATCTAGCCCCCATCACGTGCAAAGATCATGCAGGAGAACTATTGCAAAGCAGCTATTTCACTACCAACCACAAGTTAAGTAAGCTCGACATAGGACTAGGTAACAAATGACTTATGTATATTTTTTTTGCAAGGTAAAATTTTATATAAGTATCAGCATCAAGAGTATGCTATACATCAAAAGAGTTCTCACAGGTTGTGTAGAGAACTAATCAAGTCAATCATGGCTGATTCAGAGAATCATGTCAATTTGCCATTTTGCTCCAAAAAGATAACAAGGAAATACAATGAGACTTGAGAGTTGAGACTAATTACATTCTCCTATTTGTCTTCAATAAATTCTTGAGTTTCTCTCTCCCCAGATAACCCAACAAATTGTTGCAGGTATTGCATTCCAGAGTCTTGAATTTATGTCACTCAGCCCCCTCTTGTGCCAACTTTGTAGAAAGATCCTATGCATCTCTAGGCATTTCCCATTTTAGTCCCAAGGTGATAAAAGAAAATGAGTCCCACAATTGAGCAACTATGTTGCAATGCAGAAATGGATGGTTAGTGTCCTCTGGTTGCTCTTCACATAATGCGCATCTACAGCAAATGTGCATTTCTCTTCTTTGCAAATTCCACTGTGCAAGACATGCATTTTTGCGTACTAACCAAATAAAGATCTGAACTTTGCAAGGGGCATGGCTTTTCCAAACTTTTTTTCCAAGGCCAAAACTGATGTTGCATTGTGTGGATTGAGCAGAAGGGTGTAGCATGATTTGACTGTAAGGATCCCATCTTTCTTTCCCTTCTAACATATGCTGTCTTTATTGTCTGTAGACATATAAATACTACCTATATGCATCGTTCCCTTAATTACATGGGTTATCTTACTACGATAAAAGTGCAGGTAATCTCATCTCCAGGAACGATAAATTGCCCACCGGAGGGAGGGGTGTAAACTTACCTTCACAAATTCACTACTAAATTGTCGGGAATGTCCTCTGTAGTACAAGGGCTAATGAGAACCAAAGAAAAATAAAAAATAGAATATATATATATATACACACACACATTGTATGGCGGCGGGGGGATAACTTATCCATTAAATCACACAACTCAATGGAATGCTCTGACACACAGCCATCTAGCTAATGTGATAGGCAGACTACTATCACTCAGTCAGTTTCACCTCCTAAGAGAACATTACATCGAATTGGTGCAGTTATAGTCAACCAAACTTCAATGTTTGACCTTCTGTAACAAACATAGTTTACAGCATGGACACATGCAGAGAGAGAAAAGAGAAGTTAGGCAAGAGTGGGCATTACCCTAAATGATGTAAGTTAACTATCAATTTCCTCATTACTAAGGGTGGAATATTGCAAGACGCTGTAGTAAAATCCAAGTGTACTAGGGTTCAACCAGAAAGATTATGACATGTTCCCACACATAAAAGCATAATGATCATGTAAGGGTGCAGTTTAATTCATCTATGTCGTTTAGGCAGTCATTGCCAAACATATAAATGGAAGAAGCAACATGATAGACTTTTCATGGTGATATATTACTTTATCAGTCCATTCTTGTCTCGTCTCTCTGAAAAATAAAGCTCAGTCACTAGGCTTGATCTACCCCATTCTGGAGACCTCTGACCTGGCTTCCCAGATAAATGATAGAAATTTCTTGTCGAGATAGAGGACCTCGCCCTCAAGGGAATCCATTTAACTGCAGCCAACTGGTACTGCAACAGTAATCTGAACAAGATCAAAATCTTTTAAGGGATCAGATCGTCATGATTTCTAGTGTTGATTATAATAAGCTCCTAAGGAGTCATCTATCATCTATATGGCACAATCAGGTCAACTCTTGTATCCTGCCTCACCAACTCTTCCACTCATGCCTACCAGATTTTTGATTCAGAAGCCTACAACCCTAAAATCAATAAACTTATACAAGGCTTCTATTGTTCGACTTGGCAATAAATATGCTCTTGTACAGAAACGAGATACGACATGAAGGCGTGAGTGACAAGGTCATTACTATCTTTCTGCTAGTTCATCTTTAAATACATGCACTGCCCACTGATACTCACTCCTCCACTGATCTTATAATCGAGAACATGTGGATCTTTCAAACTTCGGTAGATGATCCCTTCTCTTCTTTTCAGCCGTGTCTACTTGAAAGTGAAGAAAATACATCCACTTCTCCACTGATCCGATAATCGAGAACATGTGTATCTCTCAAACTTCAGTGGATGATCCCTTCTCTTCTTTCGACCCGTGTCTACTAGAAGGTGAAAAAAATACATCCTCCCCGAGTTGAGTTAATAATCATGTGTATCCATTTGAACTTGTTCATATAAATGAATGAGTTCTAGTCAGGTTACTAGCAGTATAAACTTTCAGTACATTGTAACCTTTACCAATTACTACTTCTGCTAAAATAAAATACTTCTTGAAAAAATGCTTAATTCCACATCTTCCGCCATAATCCACAACAAAATAGATAGCAGAGCACACAAACGATCACTTAATTGTAACAACAGCACTCTACTATTTCATCAAATGTTCTAATTTCAGGTAAATAAGGTTCTTACAGCAATAATCAACCGAATGTCTTCTTTAGCCATACAGGATTAGGTCCCTTTTTCTCTCCATCCTAGAGTCTAGATACATGTTTTTATGATATGAGCCAGAGAAGGATAAACTCTTTACTTTGGTATTCTGGACTTCAAAAAGAGTACAAATGTTATTTTCCACAGGAGCAGTTGTATTTTGTAAGCTCAAAACTCTTTCCATCTTTGAGGGTGGCAAGTTCAACGTATTCTGAGATGAGAGAATATGATGTAGAAATTTGAAGAGTGAAAGGTTTGGATTTTTCTTGGGAAACTCAAGATTCGGAGAGTACTTGGACAGAGATTTAATAGTGACTTGATATTTTTGAAAAGGAGTGGATTAGCCCTTCCTGAACAAAGCAACACAATCACACAAAGCAGTTATAACACGTAGCACATAAATAGTTATATAGCGCATCCTGAGCAGGTATGTGACATCTTTTTTGTCAAGAGGAGGCGGCCTAGCGATTTGAAAGACGTATGTGTCGTATTTAGACCATTCCATTTCCCCAAAAATATAAGCTTCATATATCTAATAAAAACGCTCCTTCAAGGAGTATACAAAGCGAAATGAATTAGGGGGCACATTTAGGGAAAGGGAAATGCATAAAGCAACAGGCCCTCACCGGGGTAAATATAGGTTCGTACGTAAAAGGGAATACATAAAAGCAAACTCACGCAAGGGAGAAAACTATTAAAATGCTCAGGATGGTCCCTGCGTAGGATAGTGCTAGTACTAAATGTAAGAAAGTAGGTACAAGTACTACCACCAAGTCTATCCTCAGAAAAGCAAGAGAACAGACAGCTAGCGGCTAATCTTCTACCCTACTCTACAACCTCCAAATCCTCTTGTCTATTTACAACAAAACTATGACTAGAAAATTCAAGAAAAAAAATCAAATTAGCAACCATACTAATCCCTGATTGCTTGTAAGAATTCAAAAGCAACCAACTAGAAAGATTCATGTTGGCTAATCATTTAACCATAACCCTATTGCCACAATCGTAAAGATATGGATTTTGAGGGAAAAGCCTTAACCAATATAAATAACAGATGCATTTCACTTGAGCTATGCCTAATAAGAAAGTGCATCTAACAAATCAAGCAGAGGTGGTGTGACAGTGACTAAGAAAAAAGAAACTTACCCCAACATGAAGGGCATGCTCTGACTTGAGAAAAGGTTAAAGAGAGAGAGAATCTAGTAGTGTAACAAGCTAGAGAATGACCAGTGCCTAATGGACATGAAGAAACATATTTTGAGTCTGAATCAACACAAACCCATTGAAGCAACAAAGAATAAGATTAAGGAGACACAGAAAGAACACCTCTACGCCTATTAATATGATACCACTAGTTAGCTAATATAGATAATCATAAAGACAGCCTGACTGCCCTGACACTTCCATAAAAGAGGGAAGTGTGGAAAGTCCATACCCAATGTTGACTGAATTTGAAAAACAAATCTACATGGGAAGATCTTTTTCGCCACTAATTGTTTATAATTCCAGAATGCATACTAGTTTGACATGTGATTTCGGGTTTCATGCAAATAAATATTTTTCTCGAACAAAAGTGAATAGCGGTGCAAAAGCAATTTTCAATTTTGAAACTGAGCCCAACTAAAACATAGAGAAAAAATGACACAGATGTATCATACAGAAAAAATTGGTGGAAAGCACAGGTAGACTTCAGATTACAAAAGTTCCACCTTTTTTTTTGTTTCCCTGTCCGTAAAAGTAAAAAAAAAAGACAACAGGGTCTCAAGTTTACGGCAAAAAAATAGATGATATCTTCCCGTCTATCCAAGCTTGGTGGACGGAGTACCTATGCTAGTAAAAGGTAACAGTTACACAGTGGAATTAAGTTGAGGTGCGCACAAACTACAAAGTGGTCCGGTCATCACGCTTATAAAAGAAGACTATTATAAGATACACTTGGCTGGAGGATGTGAAAGACCCAATTGAACAACCAAAGGACCTTTCGAATTTGTACTAAAAAAGAAATACAATTGTTGGTGTAGCTAAGGAGATAAGCCATGTGATAACTAACACAGTGAAGGGTCTCTCTTCCTACCCAGCCTGGCACTCTCCATTGGACCTTTATAGTTTTGCTTTGTTCTCAAAACTTGAGCCTCAACTTGTCATGCCACACTCTCTACATATCCCCACCACCACACACACAACACAGTACACAGACATGCTACTCAGGTCCCTTCTGCTTCTCACTTTACCGTCTTTGTGAAAGAAAAAACCACACAGATGTATCATACAGAAGAAATGAGTGGAAAGCACATGTAGTGTTTCAGATTACAAAAGTTCCACCTTTCCACCTTCGATTGTACTCTTTGATGACATGTAGAAGGAGATTTCTTGTTTAAAATCCTTCTTATTTAATTATTGGTAATTTCTTAATTAAGGGCTTGTTTGGCAGGAGGGATAAGTATTAACAAATCCCGAGATTAATTTTAGGATGAGTTTATCCTATGTCTGGTTGGGATAAACTCGTGAGATAACTTACTCGGGATTGTAGTGTTACTTTTATCCCACATTGAAGGTGGGATAGCAATCATGGGATAAATGATCCCGGGATAACTTGTTCCCAACTAACGATCCCTAAGATCTTTATGTGTATAAAAGCTAGGGAGCTTCAATGGGGTTTTAGATGAAGAGATTTTTTTCCTGTAATTCACAGAATTAAAATAACAGATGATTGTTTAATATCACCAGAACAAGATACCAGCAAATATTATAAGATCCTGCCAAGAAATCTAATAGTGAATTCATAAACTATTTGAAGATAAATGAGCAGAGACTATCATCTCTCTAAAACTCTCCATGTTCATAACTTTCCTCTATTCTTTTGTGTATTCATTCCCTTTGCCATTTTGCTAGGTCTTATTTCACTACTAACTTAAAACTTTCCAGCACAAATCAACACTTATTGAAGCAAACAAAACAGACACTAGATCAATTGGGTAAATATTAAAAAAAGATGTTATCTCTAACAATAAAAAAGAAATAAAGGTGTGATCTTGCAAAACTCAGTACCTGACCCTTTTCGCTTACAACAAGCAATTCATCGGAATCATCGCCTCTATCATTCTCAACTTCAACAGGCTTATCAGGGTCTTCCTCCAAAACCACACAATCATCATCATCATCGTCGGCATTGGTTAACAACTTCAAATTTTGTTTTGGATTCACAATAACTTCCCCCACCACTACAACATCATCAGAATCATCTTTGCTCCGTCCATCCCCTCCTTCACCCAAAAGTTCCGTTATCCAGTCATAGTCCTCGCTCCCTCTTCCACCACCACCGCCGCCTCCGCCGCCACCATCGCCACCTCTGTTTTTCACAAAACCCACTTCTTCATCTGAACTTATATCAAATACCACTCTCTCCGAATCATCCATCATTGCGTTCGAACCCAAATTTTCTTAAAATCCCCCAAAATTTACATACTTTTCTTCGACCAATAATTTTTTTTTAAAAAACCCCACAACACTAGGGTTTGTTGAAAAGAAAAAATTGGGTGTCAGAGGTGAACAAGGAGATGGATGAATAAATTGAAAAATAAAAGTGATTGAAACCCTAATATACAGAAAATTGGAAGAGAATGAGATATTGAATTATGGAGCTTTTTGCTCATTCTCACTCCTTTCTAGTCTCTCTATAGTTTTTCTGCGTTGAGTCTTTTGTTTGGTTGGTTGGTTTGAGTCACAAACCAGGTAAATTACGATATGCTCTTACCGATTCTTTCGCCATAAGAACAATGACAGAGAAAAAGCATTGAAAATACCCTCAAATATATTTTTGAATTTTTAATATGAGTCAATTATATTTATAATTTTTGAATCCTTATTAATATTTTGTTCACATGATTGTTACATATTACTTCCTAATGTGTCTTATTATACTGTATATTAAATGTGGTGCTTGAATAGATTGTGTCATTTTTTGTCGTTATGTAATGTTATATTTTAACAATTTAAATAATAAAATTGTAAGGAAAATAAAGTACGAGGCAGAACTACTAAGAAAATATATGATAAAAATAAAATATAATAAGTAAAGTTAAAATGAGAAAAATATATTAAGGTAACGACATGATCATGCAAAATCAATCGTTACGTAAAATGAGATTTTTTATTGTTATCTAACGATGAATTTAAATTATACAATACAATATAATTTAAGTAGTAATCAAAACAAACATGTTATTTGAACGAACGATACAATAAAATACAATAGTAACAAACATCCAAACAAGGTGTAAGAGTTTTATGCTTCTGTAAGAGCTTGAAACTACTTACTATGTAATGTGATAGATCGAATGTGTATCTAAGTTCAATTTCAAGGCTATCAATAGTTTGGGAAAAAATTTAATAATTAGCGTTAAGCTTAATGTTATTTTCAATCTATAAATAAAATAATAATTTTAGTTAATGCGATAAATTTATTTTTTAGTTATTTAAAATTAAAACTATATGTTTTTTTAAATTATAGACAACTAAAAGAGACCACGAAAGAAAGAGTCCACTTTCACCGTCCTATTTATTTTAAGTGGTACGGTTTTTTTTTTTAATTTGTCCAACGAATATTAATTCTACAATAATAAAAGTAATCTTAATTTAAAATGCCTCTTTTTATTTTATTTTTAATTAAATGATTTGTAACTATGAAAATATAAATTATTTTACATTATTTTTTTTCTGTTTCTGTGTTTAATATCCATATTGAAGATTAATTAAATTTGAATTTGCATCGGGAGGAGATTAATTACTCTCTAACAAAAGCGACTATGCATTCGAGAGAGTTCAAATCTCAAAATCTCTTAATTAAAAATAAAAAAGAATTTACCACTCTAATAATTTATTTATTTTAAATATCATATCAAACTAAACTATACCATACAAATGAAAATGGGTGGAATATTATTTATTGGCGAAAGTACTTGTACTTTACTATCATTTATTTAAATCATGGTAGGACCCAAGTAAAAGATATGGGAAATTTCTCCACAAATATAATATTATTTATTATTTTGACGTCGTACCGCTTGGTTCCGATTTTTTATCCGAGTCACAAGAAAAAATATAAAAATATACTCTTTTTTTTTAAAAAAAAAATCACAAGAGTCTTCAACTGATTAGTAAATAAATACTTTGATACAGTAATTAGTTGATAATTTATATGTATTATAATAAAATGAAATTTTAATAATGATAAAGCAATCAAAATGACAAAAGAAAACATAAGTTAAGAATATTATTATACGAAGTTGTGTAGTGAGAGACATATACTAACAAAATTCATTACTTGGCATCTTGAGAAGTTATATAATAATATTTAATTCATTATTTTTAAAAATATATCATATTTATCCTAACGTAATTATTATTTTATACACACAAACAACTTAAAATCATAAAGATTCCTTAGAAATATTAATTGAACTTTAAAAGTTAATAGATAAAATTATTATTTTCTATTTTCTACAAATAATTATCAATAAATTATTTTCTTAATATTTAAGCTTTAAAATTAATTAAAGCTCTAATGTTAAATCTTTGTTCGTTTATGACATGTATGCTCTTAATATTTATTACTTTAAATTGACTAAATCTACTTATTAAATCCTTCTTTATTTGAACTAATATCAAAAGTCTTTAATTCTTACCGACTTCAAAATCAATATGTTTACTTTATATAAATATCATTTAAGTTGTAGTAAGCAATTATTTTAGAAAAAGTATTAAAGTAAGAGGTTTTACTTTTTTTTTAAAATAACTTTGTAATCTCTCTATATCTCTTATATTTTAGATAGATATAATATTTATGTTAATGTCAATTGCTATTTTTAAATATTTTGTTTACACGGTACATATGTGCATATTGGAATGATGATGAAAATCAGGCCAGGCCAGGCTACAGTCATGAAAACCAGGCCCAGGTCTTAATCCCTAAATTCAAGTCTCATCTAAAGAATGAAGAGAAACGGGTCGCAAGACCTGTTCCTAAAGTCAAGTCTCATCTGAAAAATGAAGAGAAACAGGTCGCAGGACCTGTTGCTAAAGTCAAGTTCGACCCAATATTCATGACCCAACATTCAGATCAACATTATCAATCAAGAAAGCCCATTCACTCATATCCCATTACATTTTATCATCCTTTCTACATAGCATAAGATTCTCTTGAATTTGTATACGTGTAAAAAGTTTGTTAGAAGTTTGTTATCTCTTAGATTATTTTACCTTTATGCCATTTTGTAATAGCAAAAATAGTTGTTCCTTCTTCAATAAAAAAAACTCAGAAAATTTCCCCCATTTTTGGTCTTGACTGTTTTTTCTTCTTATTTTTCTACATGGTATCAGAGCATCATTGAAGATCCTTCATATCTTCAATGACTAACTCTTCTATCAGAGAGTCAAGTTCACAGTCCATATTTCCTTCATCATTCATCTATTAGAAGGAAAGGACTACGGAGGATGGAGAAGATTCGTTCTTATCACTCTCTCAACCCAAAAACAAGTTGGGATTCACTAATGGGAGTTGCATTCCCTGTTGCCAGCAGCCCAAATCTGCGTTCATGGAACAGGTGCAACACCATGTTTCATTCTCCTTAGATCCCTCTTTCATATTCACTTCTCAACAAAAATTGTGGTCTCACAGGGAAGCTTCATCAGTTATTGTTTTCTCATCGGAGTTACAATAATTGTCGACGCACCTTCACTGTTTATTGATTTCATCGGATATAACTCTCGGTAAGTCGTCTTCATATGTCCTGTCACTAATTTTGTTTTTCCTCTTCAGATTTGGACAGATCTGAAGTTTTTCGTTTGTTTTTTGTTTTGGTTTTGAAGAGTAAAGAGTGAGATGATTTTTTGTCTCAATTTTTCTACTGCTCCTTCATTATTTGCATTTAATTCTCTTCGTTGTCCGCCACTTTCCTCAGATCCATTTTTTTAGATCCCATCAATGGCTTCATTACTGGATCTTCATTCGCCATTGTTTTCCTTTCCTCCTTCGTCAACTCGAACAACTCGAACAAGGCATAATTGAACACATTTTGGGTGCCTTTGTTATGCATTTACTTCAAGTCAAAATCGATCCAAGATTTCACCAAGAGTTGTCCCTTGTGTTTCTTGGGGTATCCCCTGGACAAAAAGGGCTACAAGCTTTTATCTTTGGATTCTATAATGATTTTTTTGTCATGGGATGTTCATTTTCATGAGTCTCTTTCCCTTCAAATCCACTTTCTCTTTCACTTCTATATTTTCCTCTTCTCTCTCTCTTCAGATATATGAATCTCCCTGTGATGATATTACATCACCTCAATCTGAGAAACAGGTCGCAGTTCACCTTCTCTTCCCTCAAACTTTCTGTTGTGAATTTTCCTAATTCATCCATGGACTTGGTTCATCAACCAATTTCATTCAACTTGTTCCTCACTGTTCCAGTATAATCACCTAATCTTTTTCCCCTTTCGCAGTCTCATCAATGTTCCTTCCTCTTTTCCCACCTCTTTCTAGAGCTTAGTCTCTTCTCATTCATGTGGGATCTCTTACGTCAAGGCTCTTTGAAGTCTCATGCTGCTCTTTCTCACCCTTCAACTTTCACATGGGTTTCTAAAAAATTGTATGCTCCTGCACTTGAAGGAATCATGTTATCAATTGGTATTAAACTTTCTGTTGGATTTGTTGCTCAGTATGTGTTGAAGTCAACTTTTGGTTTGTCGGTAGCAAAGGAATTTGGGATACCTCCAATGTTCTACGTTGGTTTTGTCAGGGGCTCAATTACCAAGTTATGTCAGCCTCTTGAGCAAAAGTGATATGTCATTCAGTATTTACTTGACCAGTTTAAGCATTATTGCTTCAGTTCTTATCTCTTTATTTTTAATTGGTCTTCTTATCGATTCAGTCATTCCAGTTGATACAGTTGCAAATATCAAAGTCAATCTTGCAGTGACTGAGTTAATCTGGATCAATCGTCTCCTTCATGATTTGGGAGTTCCTCCAACTCTCTCTATTTTTGTTCAAATCAGGTCAGGCTGCCATATACTTCACCAAGAACCTGCTCCATCTCAGCTTACAGATTTTCTCACCAAAACTTTGTTTGGTTCCTCACATCATAAACTTGAGGGCAAGTTGGTCTCGCTTCTCTCCCTGCCAACTTGAGGGGGGGATATTGGAATGATGATGAAAATCAGGCCAGGACGCATTCATGAAAATCAGGCCCAGGTCTTAATCCCTAAATTCAAGTCTCATCTGAAGAATGAAGAGAAACAGGTCGCGCGACCTTTTCCTAAAGTCAAGTCTCATATGAAGAATGAAGAGAAACAGGTCGCAAGACCTGTTCCTAAAGTCAAGTTCGATCCAATATTCATGACCCAACATTTAGATCAACATTATCAATCAAGAAAACCCATTCACTCATATCCCATTACATTTTATCATCTTTTGTACATAGCATAAGATACTCTTCTTAGATGCTTCTTCTAGAATTTGTATAGGTGTGCAAAGTTTGTTAGATCTTAGATTATTTTAACTTTCTGCCATTTCGTAATAGCATAAATAGACATTCCTTCTTCAATAAATAAAAACTAAAAATTTCCCCCATTTTTTATCTTCACTGTTTCTTCTTTTTATTTTTCTACAGTGCAAAATACGTACACTAAACTAGTATTATTTTAAAAGTATGAAGATATTTAAAAATGTTGAATGAATTTTCGTCCTTTATTAAAAGACTTTACAATAGACAAAATAGGCATTTACTATTCTTCTCTAATAATTGTTGTTTAATTATTATCTTAATATTTAGGATGTTGAAATTAATTAAAATTATAAGTATCAAATCATTACTTATTTGTAATAGGTTCTATCCTAATATTTAGCACTTTAAATTGACAAAATTTTTATTTTTTACATCTTTCCTTATTTGAACTATATTAGAAACTAATATTTAAGACTGTAAAATGAAATTTCTTAAATCATGGTAAATAAAATAAACCAATTAATTATTTAAAAATATTAAAGAATGATGTTCACATTTTAATTAGTTAAATAACTTTGTAACCTTTCTATATGTAATTCTTAATATTTAGACGAGTACAATATTTATTTTAATGTCGATTGTTATTTTTTAACAATTTTGTTATATAAATCTTACATATTTATCGACGGAAGACACACATACAAAACATGTATATTAATCTAGTCTAATTAAAAAAACACTAACCCTCTCTTTATCACAAATTAACATTCACTAAAAGAAATTAAAAGAAATAATTTCAAAAACTTTCTTATAGGTTTCTCTTCATCAACATTAACATTTTTCGTGATTCACATTATTACATTTACCTTTCTAATTTTAATTTTCTTGTAACAATTTTTTCATTTAATTAATAATATATATATATATATATATATATATATATATATATATGTGTGTGTGTGTGTGTGTTTGTCCAACCTATGCCTAGCCCTACAAATATAGGCCTTTAGGTAAAGTGATACAATTGACATGCATATGCTTATTTAGATACTTTTTTTTCCATTTTATATGTTGTATATTGATTAATCGGTCTAAAATTAATTAGAAAAGTTTATATTAAAAAGTTTATCCTTTTTAACATAAACTTTTCTAATTAATTTTAGACCGATTATTCAATATACAACATATAAAATAATATTTTTTTTATCTAAATAAGCATATGCATGTCAATTGTATCACTTTACCAAAATGCCTATATTTGTAGGGCTAGGCATAGGTTGGACAAACATCTAGGTACTTATTAGGAATTAATTTCTAATAATAAAATTTTGCTCTACACCAGTATTAAATAATATAATTTTATGAATGACATAATGACATTTTTTTTTATATAATTAATGTAGTAGATATGTGGTAACCTTGTTTTTACGATCATAATTGCACTAACTAGTTTAGATAGAATTTCTTCAAGAGATTTACTTCTTTTGATATATTTTATAGAATTTTGATTCTTAATTAGATCGTAGATTATTTAATATTTTATAGTAATTGATTCGACTTTTAAAATGTTAAAAATTTGTCTAATATCGTTTATTTAATCTTTTACATGTAATAATTCTGTTTGAAAACTTTGTAGTGTTGTTGCTTTCATCTTCTCCTAGAACGGAATATAATTTATTCTTAACATCTTCTTCTACCTCTAAATTTTCTCTTTCTCTTTATTAGTAGTTGGTCAATTCTTGGCTCAATGTCCTATTTTTTCACAGTCCCAACACTTGTCAATTAAATCTAATTTTACTGGGCTCTTGATTAAAAATTTTTAACCTCTTTTTGTAATGACTCGATCTTTCCAATTTATAGTCATTTTTATGGCCTCGTTTCATTCTTTTAGAAGTCTCATGTAACACCCCTAAATACTAACCAAGAGTCCCATGTCAATACATCATATTTAATTTCTACAGTATGTTTTACTCACATTTTAGAAACTTGAAATGTTGTGATATTTGCAAACTTGCTTAACTTAAATTGTGATCGCAATTTAAGAGATTGTATTGGGGTATTTACGTAATATTCTAATTAAACTTATGTATAACTTGAAAAGGAGGTGAGGGATATATGAATGATTTCTTCTAAACCTTTTGTAGTGACAATTGTACAAGTGATAGACATCACTTTTGTGACTATATTTTCACACCTCCTTTAGTTAAATTTGTATCCCAAGTCTAAGAACCTTATCTAAACAAATTGTTCTTCAAAATCACAAGAGAAAAACTTGGTCCTTTTGGCTGAAATTTGAGACACACCCTTCTCTTTGGTAAGTGATGAAATTTGTTTCTGAGTTGGATAATGTTTGATATTTTAAGCATATCTTGTTCTCTAGAACTCCGTTTACAGTGAATAAATATGATTTGAAAAGCTAACTCATGTACCTACAACTCTTATATTTATTTAAATCTCTAATTTAGCTATTATGAATTTGAAATATGAAATGCAACAAAGACAAGTTTTGTCTAGATTTCGAAATTAGAAATCATGTATGATCAACTGTTAGTGTTTTAATGATATCTTTTTGTACAAAATATATTTTGCGGTGATTCTTGATTATTCGCAACCTTAAGAGATGTAACTACATCTTTAATTAAGGGTATACAATGCAGTTTTGTTGTTTTCCTCTACAAATTTAAGTTGCGACATGAGGTACTAGGCTGGCCAGAATTACTGTTTTGGGGGCATAGTCGTATTTGTACAGGCTAAGCTTACTTGTGATGATAATCTTATTTTACATCATCATTATTGAGCTACTAGGGATAAAGAAGTTATTTAATTTAATTTTTAAGGTTGTATATACTTGTGAACAAGTTGAAGACCTTGATACGTTGGTTGGTCTACGGTTTGAACTCTTGAAGTTGTGTTAGACTATTTCTAAGCTAAACACTGAGGTTTGAGTATAAAATTATACTTATACTCTTTTATTTGTTGATATATCTGAAAGTTTATTACCTCTTGTCACTTAGCTTTGTCGTGTTGGTGTCTTTTAAGACATTAAATACACTTGTGTAACTCGTCCACTTGTACAAATTATTTGATCACTTGGCACTTTTATTGGGACTTTGTCCTTCTTGTGGTTGTGACCTTGTCACTATTGGTATGCCTCTTGATCCGGATCATTTGCCATCTTTATTTTGGATTTTTAGTCTGTCTTAAGATGGAAGTTATCCATTTTAAGTACAAATTAGAAAGTTATTTTGAATATAGTTCTTGGTCCTTTTTTATTATTGGGCTTTACCCTTCTTGATACAAGGCGTCAGCCTTCTTGATACCTGTTTGTGCTTGGTGTGACGACATGGTGTATATATTGAGTGAGTCTTTGTTGTTTGATCTCTTGGAAAATGGTGTTATGAGCGTTCTTGATATTTGGATCTTTAAATATTGAACTTGATACTCTTATTATATTGTTTACTTGATTTATTTATTATGTTTCAATTGTGTTGCCCATGACTTGAGAAAGGTATCTTGATGAATCTGAGTGCTCCGAACCTATAGTTTTTACACCAATAAACTATACTTAGTAATAGACGTTGTTTCTATCGTAGGAAATCTTCGAAAGGATGAATGAAACTGACCATAGGAGATCGAGATTTTGAGAGCATTAAGGAAGATAACATTTGCATATATGCATCTATATTTTGTATAAGCCTTGGGACGTGTACATGATCTATGTGTTGTATATTTACATGAAATTTTGGGGGCTAATTTGATCATGTCACCATGGGTTGTAATATAAGTATGACTATATGTTTTGTTCTTTTTGGGTGTGTAAACTAAAGTATTGTAATATACTAAATTTACTATTTGTTTTGAATGATGTGAAGTATGAATCGACTAATTTGGGTACTCGACACTTGGTAATATTCTTTTTATATAATTTTTAAGTGTGAGAATAATATATGCATGAAAATCTCATAAGTTATTTGCTTAGATTATCTTGAAAGGATTTTTCCGTCATAGGTTAAAATTCTACGCAGTTTCAATTTAATGCATAAATGTTTAAATGGGCAGCATACACATCCTTAATTCTTTTTTTATTAACCTAATCCCTCTACTAGATTTTAATCAATACTCTCTACATAAATATATTTCAAATGTCGCAAGTATTAAAGTAGTATCCTTTAGAAAGGTCGCTACATCTCATCTGAGCGGGCAAATAGTTTAATGTAATCAAAATTTTAACAAAAATTTTCTAGCTTATTTCACGATATTTTACTATTTTTTCAGTTGATTTTTAAGTTTCATATATGTACTTAATTCTAATTCAGTAATATTTATAGAACTCATGAGGTCACCATAGGTTAGTTGATTATAAGAAATTGTCCTTCAAACTTGTCACGACCCTCAAGTACACCCTAGAAGTTAGAGCATCCTTGAGTTCGTCACACGGCAAATGAGACTTCAAGAAGTCTCAATTGAGCCACTCGTACCATTCGTTGCATAATAAACATTCTAAAATGAGTAAGAATTTAAAACTTTCTTCACACACGAAGAACTCTTTCTATAAACAATACGCAAACGAAAGACTTTCATCAAAACATTAAACCTTTATAATATCCCTTTGAACCATCTAAAATTTAGAGTATACAACACTTGGGACTAAACTCATACAAGACTTAAAATAAAGACTTAAGACATAAAGGAACATGTGGATATTGTCCTCGAATCGATGAGGACTCACCAATACTTCATCTTCAACCCTTAGAAACCTATTCGTCCTCCATTGCACATCAAGACTTCCAATTCCCTATACTTTAGTCAAAAAGGGAAAAGAAGGGGTTAGTACATTATATGTACTAAGTATGGAAGCCATGCAAAAACCATGAAAAAGGGACATTTAGTCAATAGCATGCTTTTCATGAATTTTGATTAAAACATCATACTATAATCTTAAGAACAACATTTAACACTTTAGAAATACATAAGAAATCATTTAAGAAATTATTCATATTTTTAAGCCCACTTTCCAGTGAACTACTTCACTGTACAGTGAACTCCTTCACTATTACAGTGAAGTTATTTAATGTTTTCTTGGATATTAGTTAACATGTAATTTCCTCACTAAAAGCTATTCTAAGACTCACTTAAGCAACACAAAGAGAGACTGCCCATACACCCTCTCTAAGCATGCCTAAATGATCCTCAAGACTACTTAGAATGAGATATATTTATTACAATACATCAAGCACATGAACATGAGATCCTTCTACCAAAGGTGATTCTAAGGTTCACTTGGATGAGTTGTGAAGCGACCGCCCATAGAATCCCTTTCACACATACACAAGGGATCCTACAGACTACCTAGGATAGAATCATTCTCACTTAATACAATAGCATACATAAAACATGACATTCTGCCTTTCAAAGGTTATCAAAAGACCTACTCAAGTAACTCAAGAAGAGAATGCCCATAATTGACCTCTTCAAGATTACCTAAGTAATCCTTAAGACTTACCTAAGTTAGGATCATGTCCACATAATCAATCACATTCATTAACTAGAATCATTATTAAGACTTATCTAAGAAAGAGATGAAATGATCATTCCTATGCCCCCTTCATACCTTAACTAGACAACCCTTAACTACTCTAGATAAGAGCTTATTCATTTAACATTCTTTCTTAACTTAAGTCATTACATTCCTTAATTCATTTAAGAGACATTCATCACATAAGAACATTCAAGTAATGGTCTTGAAGAAGACCTAGGGACTCTCACTAATATCTTTAAAGTCTATTGTGCAATGTCTAGATAGCGTCCCATACCACCACCTAAACTTCATAGAACTTCTCCAATACTAGTAAGTATCCCACATGATGAGAATAGGCAATAACCGACATAGATCATGTTAGTTAAGCATGAAATCCGGAGTTCTATCCTACTCCAATGAGGTTGTTCTACTTGCCAAGGGTAGAAGTTGGACACATCCCATGTAGGCACATGGTTAAGTAATATGAAGGGCTTACTTTGTATTCTAGCTTCACCCTTTAACTAGAACTACTTCCCTTACCATACTCACTCGTTGCTAGCCTTTGTTCTCATAGAGTAATTCACATTAAGGTTCATACAAAGGATTTTATATCATGTTCATAACCCAATCACATTTATCCTACCAAAGAGGTCCTCTAGGGCTGCCTTCCAATGGCGACAAAAGCTCATCATGACTTCCCTAAGTATTGATATGATGCCATTCCAGCCAATCAACCTTAAGTCCATCATTACATTGCATGAAGGATACCATTCTGACTTTCAACTTCAAGTTCCATAACCTTACCTTCTAGGTTCAAGGTTTTACATAAGGACCCTCTTATCATCATTCAAGGTCTCACATATCATTCATTCAATCAAGACTAAGAGCTTTAGCTTCCTAAATCAAGACATCACATATTCACATATCATTCATGCATCAAGTAAGGGACTTAAGTCTACCTAAATAAGAAACCACATTACATCACTTTATTCATATAAACATATCATTATTTAGACACTTAGGAATGACCCTTATCATCATCATGTCAACCTATATATTACTTTAACATCATCATCATAGTCATAATAGGACTCCATAATCAATTAGGAAGAATCATGCATCAACTCTAAGACTACACTTTTAACACATAGTCATAGTATAACATGATCACCTAAATAACATCAATAGGGGAACACATACTTTTCACATTACTTCACATATAAGTAGATATGATCATACTTCATACAATCAACTACACAATTCATCATAATACTTCAAGTAGTGCCGACAAGACCATGATCATCATAATACATAAAGTAACGCCGACAAAGCCACATCATTCACATAACACCGTCGCCATAAGTGGGACATACCAATCACATATAATCCAAGATCTAAATTATAACATATATACATAATAATAAGAGAGTTAGGGCAGCGTACCACCGAATTCATCTCACCACTTCAATCCAAATCCAAATTATTCAATTCGATACCATAAGACCCTTACCCATGACCATGAACATCAATTCAATACATAAATCATAATACTCAATGAATCTAAGTCAATTCAATATAGATTTATCAATCTAAGACCAATTAGACATCAATTGAATACAATTCTTACATCATTCATTAGCCCGTAGAAATCTACACTAGAATCTATAAGCATTAAGTTAATATCAATTCAATAAGCTTAACATGCAATATATCTAAGAGTATTCATTACTCAATTGACCAAATTGAAACAACCTATACATCATACAACCATAATCTATACATAAATCAAAAGCCCATAACAATCTACACATGAATTTCTTAATATCAAAGCATAATCAATTCACCCATATTTTTGTCAAATTTAGAGAATTTAGAAGATCAAGGTGTAACAACCCTAAAAATGAATAAGATAAATACTTAAGGTGTCAAGAATGCTTGCGATTAGACCAAGGTTCACACGGATTGATACACGTAGAACCAGACCTCAGAACCCTTACTACGACCAAGCCAACTAACTTGGGGAGTTAGTTGAGCTTGAAAATGTTGGAACCAACCAAGTAAGGCTCTCGAAAACGAAGATTTAATCGAAGGAGTCTTTACCGGACTTAAAAAGAAGAAATCTTAAGTTTTGAAGGTCTAGGGGTAAAATGGTATTTTACCAGGATAAGGGTGATATCGTAATTACTCTAAATATATAATTAATTAATTATTTAATAAGATGGAGGGGCAATTTGGGGAGAGAGAGCCAAAATTGAGCTCTTGAAGTGGAGTCTTGCTCCACCCGGGTTCGAACCTAGGTGGAAGCAATGATTTAAATTATTTTTATTTAAATAAATAAATTAATGTAATTAATTTATATTTATTAATTATTAGCTGATTTAAAATAAAAGGAAAAATCAGATTTTTAATTTATTAAGGAGAGTCCTAAATTGACTAAGTCATTATCTAAGCCTAAAAAACTTCACACGTTTCACTCTCTCACAATCTCTCTCACGTTTCATAACCTCTCTCACGTTTGTTTCTGCCAAAACAACTTCAAGAATTGAAATAATATTAAGAGTTCTTCACACTTGAAGAACTCATGAAATTTTAAGAAAAACAAAGTAACCAAAAATGTTAAGGCAAAGAGAAGATTCCGTCGAGTTGGTGGTGAAACTTAAGGAGGCTTGGACTGATTTTTGGAGAGGATTTTGGGCAGCAACTTCACGTTTGAACAAGAAAATTAAGGTATGGGTTTCTTCTCTCTTGGTCGCTTTCCCAAGAGGCCCCTTACGATTCAAGATATTCACTCCGAAACTAGGATTGTTCCCCCTTTGCATGTCCTTGTCACTAGCTTCCAATGATTCGTAGGTTGGGTTTGTTTGCTGGTAGATTTAGGTATGTGTGATGTTTTTATGTTGAATGTGAATATGTTTATGTACGTGAAATCACGAGAATGACAAGCAATGTGTGATCGAAAGAGATGATGTGTGTGCGCACGTTGGCAGTGAACTTTGGCAGTGAACTACTCACTGTTAGAAGTATGAATTAACATGTTCATTCTTTGTATTTTATGTGTAAAATGTGTACACAATGTGATATTCATTGTAATGAAATATGGTTGATTGAATAACAATCTTTTAGCCAAATAAATCTATGAAAGATGCGCTTAAAAATGTGTTAAATGATTTATGAATGCACCCTATGAATCATGTGAAAACGTTGATGAAAATGAGTTGAAAAATGACCAAAATTTTCAGCAACTATGCAATATTAATTTAGATTAAAGCTTAACAAAGAAATCTGGAAATTTGCAAGAATTTTAAAGGGGTGAGGCCACCAGGATTCGAACCTGTGACCTCACCCGTTTGGCTACTGAATTTCGCGAAAATAAATGAAAAGCGAGGCTGGGGGGACTCGAACTCGGGCTACTGGTGGGGGAAAGAAGAGGGAAATAAATCAAACAAATAAATGGGAGGCGTGGGATTCGAACCCACGACCTCCAGGTAGCGAGTGAAGGAGGAGAAAATAAAGAAAAGAAAATGTGAGGCGTGGGAATCGAACCCACGACCTCAAGGCTGGAAAAGGAGAAGGCAAAGTTAATTAAGAAAACAAAGTGAGGCTGTGGGGGTTCGATCCCACAACCTCACTACCAAGGCGCCTAGTTAAGGAATATTTAAATAAAAATAAAGATAGGAGGCTGTGGGGGTTCGAACCCACCACCTCACAGCCTCAGCGAAATTAAAGTCTAAATAAGGAGGCTGTGGGGGTTCGAACCCACAACCTCCCTATCCCAGCGAAATAAATAACAAAAGTAAAAGAGGCTGTGGGGTTTTGATCCCACAAC
This sequence comes from Solanum lycopersicoides, assembly GCA_022817965.1. Taxonomy (NCBI): domain Eukaryota; kingdom Viridiplantae; phylum Streptophyta; class Magnoliopsida; order Solanales; family Solanaceae; genus Solanum; species Solanum lycopersicoides. The sequence continues at coordinate 94,639,702 of CM040626.1, forward strand.
CTCTTGGTTTGGGCGAAAAGAGGCAAAAAGATCTTAATGAAAAATAAAAAAGGATTGTGGGGGTTCGAACCCACAACCCTTCGGCCAACCTAAGAGAAAAACTAAGTAGAAAATTAATGATACGATGTTAATGTTAGGATTTAATCTAGAGTTCTAATGTTATGAATATTAAAAATAAATCAATCAAAAATGTAAATAATAGCAAAGTGATTCAAACTTGGGTTTCCTTGCCCAAACTTCCGTATTGATACATAGGTCATACGTGAACAAAATATCCAAGAATAATGCCACATATTTAGATCGAAATCAAGATCTTGGCATACATACAAGATGCATAAGTCTTGTATCACATAATCTTAGAAAGAAATGAATCACTTAGATGAAATATGAATGAAGCCTCATGGCTTGTATGTATAGACACATGAGTCTAACATACGTTCAAAAGTTAGTGAACATAAGATGTATGTAATGATATGATGAACCCTAGAAGGGTTAAGTATGAGTGTAAGATACACTAAATGTCCAAGTGCATTGGCATATGATGAGATGAATAATGAAATGAGGAAACGAACAATGAAATGATGAAACCCTAGAAGGGTTAAGTAGGGTGTGAAACACACTAAATGGCCAAGTGCATTGGCATATGATGAAATGAACATTCACGTAATAAGAGGTGAGTAACTATGAAAACCAAAGGTGCTAATGATAATGAATGTGGTGACAACATGATATGAGGCTAATGTAAATGATGAAAGCAATCTCAAATGAGCCTAAGTAAATGTTACCAATACGTACTCACCCATGAGAGTGTAAGTTAATGAAGAGACCAGTCTCTATGAACACTCTAATGAAGGTATTGAGCTTAACACACTTAATACTAATGATGAGATGAGAAATCATCTAATGAGATATGATGTCCTCATACTAGAAGACAGCTTCCATGACGTATGAGATGAATGAAATGGAACTTTATATTGAGCACCGATAGGCTAGCTATGAGCGGTGATGCCTTCTTTCGAGAAGGGCGGAGGTTCACGTAACTCTCATGAGATGAGACTGTCCGGCTTACCGGGTATGGGTCTCCTTATATCTCCTAGTCTTCGAACCTATACAGCCAATATAGGGATCTGGCGGGGTTAAATTCCCATGTACGCTAGCATGTTTTGGGTCACTTTGGCCGGTGATTCCACCTCTTTTTGGTGTGGGGGAGACTGGATTTCATGATGCTCACATGATCTATGTCGGTTAAAGTTAAAGTTCCCAATGAATGAATGAGGCCAGCCTCAAATGATGCACATAATGAAATGAATAATACCAAAGGTGTTAGGATAGGATAATCAAAAAGTGAGTTAGATTCAAGTAATGACATTAGGTCATTCTTGGTCATTGCACAACGAACCTAATGAAAGTCTTAAACTTTATCCTAGGTATAGCTGGTGGTTACACTGGCCTATGAATGAAATGAAATGGAGTACGTATGAATGAACGAAGCAGACTCTGTGTTTGCTAATGAAGACTCCCTAGTTGAGGTCCCATCTGTTGAGCCCTCATTTCTGGGATGTCTTAATGTTAAGTCCATGATTCCAAGGTCTCATGGCATATGAATGAATGATATTAAGAAGTTATGTGCTACATGCAAAAATGTGCTATATGCTATATGATATGTGCTATGTGTAAATTTATGTGCTGTGTGCAATGTGAAAAGTATGATGATGTATGTTATTCTCATGGCATAACTTTCTATTCAAATATGGAAAGCTCACTGACTTTCTAATCCAAATTTGGAAAGCTCACTGACTTTCCTAATCCAAATTTGGAAACTTTCCTAATCTCAATTTGGCAAGTCCACTGATTTGACTTCCAAAAATCATGTTGTTAGGGAAGAGCTATTATTTCTCATGCATGTCCTTGGTGTGTGCTTGCATATACCCATACTTAGTACAAGTGTGTACTAACCCTATACAACTATACTATTTTAGGTGCAGGCACAGGTGGACGATAGAGCTACAGGATCATTGTTGCAGTTATCCGGACGTCCATCATTCATCCGGAGTTGGTAGGTCCTCATGCTTTCGAGGATGCTACTGTTTTATATTCTAGCTTAGTTTTAGAGTTGAGCTAGTGGAGCATGTTCCACTAGCGTTCCTTTCCTATTTTTATTCAAACTATGTATTGGTACCATTTTGGCAATTATACACTTAATAAGAATTGAACTATTTCTTTCAGTTGCTTATCTCTTAATATTAGATGGTTGATGGTGAACAATTACGTATTAATGAGAATGTTTTTATAAGTATGTTAAGAAATAAAAAGTTTCAAATTTTCCGCTAAAATTAACCTAAGTGAAGTAAGAATAACGTAAGTAGGCTTGTCCGCGACCTCTGAGAGGTCAACGACGCCAGTCTCGTCTGGGGTCTAGATTCTGGTCGTGACAAAGTTGGTATCAGAGCACTAGGTTAAATTCCGATAATAATGAGTTCACATCAATCTAATTGAGTAGTTTCTAAGTCATGGTAGTGAAGTGCACCACTATATTGGATTAGAGACTGCATGATGCGTAGGAAAATTTCCCTTCTTCTGATCTTATCGTGCTTTTCCTAATGTCTGAGTTCTTGGTGTTATGAGCGTGTCTAACATCAATCCTTGTTGTTTTTCAGAGAATGAACACTAGGAGAGCTAATGGTCAGAGGAGAGGAGGAGCAACTGCTGGGGGTAATCAGGATCAACCAGGCTCCAGCTGAAGGAGTGGCCATGCCAGTTAACCCAGTTGGGTTGACTGATGCTAAGGTGAGGGCATCTCTAGCCCAGATGGCACAGACCATTACTATGCAGGCGCAGGCTATGACTGCCCAGGCCAACCGACAGGATGTTCAGAGGGAGAACCCACCGGTTCGTAGCATGGCTGACAGGCTGAGAGATTTCACGAGGATGAATCCTCCTATTTTCACAGGGTCTAAGACTTCAGAGGACCCCCAGGAGTTTGTGGATGAGGTGCATAAGATTCTGGTGGCTATGGGGGCCACAGATACTGAGAAGGCTGAGCTGGCTTCCTATCAGCTCAAGGATGTTGCACAGACTTGGTACAAGATGTGGCAGGATAGCCGAGCGTTGGGCGGAGTTCCAGTCACTTGGGAGCTGTTTAAGACAGCCTTTCTGAAGAGATTCTTTCCCAGAGAGATGAGAGAAGCCAAGGTTGAGGATTTCATCAACCTTAAACAAGGCTCTATGACGGTCAGGGAGTATTCCCTGAAGTTTGTTAAGCTATCAAGGTATGTTACTTTCCTTAGTATTTAATAGCAAGGATGAGGAGAGTACTGAGCTTTGTTGAAATTATCCAGGTATGCTACTTCCCTGGTTTCGAACAACAGGGATGAGATGAGCAGGTTCCTCATAGGAATCAATGGAGACCTGGAGGAGGAGTGTCGGTCTGCGATGCTCCATGATAATATGGACCTTTCCAGGTTGATGGTGCATGTCCAGCAGGTAGAGGACAGCCGCAAAAAGAGGGACATTTGTGATGCTAGGAGGCCTAAGCCTCAAGATCAGGCAGGTCCCAGCCATGGAGGCCACATAAACAATTTTGGCGTCCGCGAGCAGCCCAGGTTTAAGAAGGGACTCTCCCACCAAGGGGAGTAAAGTTTATCCAAGAGTCGCTATGATAGGGATTCCTAGTCCAGAGTTAAGAGAAACAATGGAGTAGATACACCTCAGGAGAGGCCACCTTGCAGGAAGTGTGGCAAACTGTATGGAGGAGAGTGTATGATGGGCTCTAACGCTTGTTACAGTTGTGGAAAACCAGGTCACATGGTAAAGGATTGTCCGAATAGGAGAAGTCAAGAACAAGGGAAGGAGAGAGTTCAGCCTAATGGTCCAAATGAAGAGGCTCCAAGGAGGCAACGATTTTTCGCACTCAAGTCTAGGGGTGCAGGGGAAGGCACTTCTGATGAAGCCTCGGGTGCGTAGCCTTAGTTAGTCTTTCATATATTTGACTGTGTATGGTGGTTATGCACTAATATGAATTTAATATGTTTGAGTCATCATGTTAGTTGCTGATTTGTATGACTTATATAGTGACTTATGTTGTATGCTTTAATGAGACTAGTTTAGGGAAGAATTCCTTAGTCTATTAATGTGAAGCTACTAGTAGGTCTCAAGGATGTACACCATCATGTTAATATGTGAATCAGATATTCACCAGTGGAAGTATTGAAATACCTATGTATGCGTACGTTCTATAGATGACATACTTATTGTTAGTAAAGAGTAGTGTCATTCGGGGACGAATGTTCCTAAGGGGGGGATAATGTAACAACCCTAAAAATGAATAAGATAAATACTTAAGGTGTCAAGAATGCTTGCGATTAGACCAAGGTTCACACGGATTGATACGCGTAGAACCAGACCTCAGAACCCTTACTACGACCAAACCAACTAACTTGGGGAGTTAGTTGAGCTTGAAAAGGTTGGAACCAACCAAGTAAGGCTCTCGAAAACGAATATTTAATCGAAGGAGTCTTTACCGGACTTAAAAAGAAGAAATCTTAAGTTTTTAGGGTCTAGGGGTAAAATGGTCTTTTACCAGGCTAAGGGTAATATCATAATTACTCTAAATATATAATTAATTAATTATTTAATAATATGGAGGGGCAATTTGGGGAGAGAGAGCCGAAATTGAGCTCTTGAAGTGGAGTCTTGCTCCACCCGGGTTCGAACCTAGGTGGAAGCAATGATTTAAATTGTTTTTATTTAAATTGATAAATTAATGTAATTAATTTATATTTATTAATTATTAGCTGATTTAAAATAAAAGGAAAAATCAGATTTTTAATTTATTAAGGAGAGTCCTAAATTGACTAAGTCATTATCTAAGCCTAAACAACTTCACACGTTTCACTCTCTCACAATCTCTCTCACGTTTCATCACCTCTCTCACGTTTGTTTCTGCCAAAACAACTTCAAGAACTGAAATAATATTAAGAGTTCTTCACACTTGAAGAACTCACATGAAATTTTAAGAAAAACAAAGTAACCAAAAATGTTAAGGCAAAGAGAAGATTCCGTCGAGTTGGTGGTGAAACTTAAGGAGGCTTGGACTGATTTTTGGAGAGGATTTTGGGCAGCAACTTCACGTTTGAACAAGAAAATTAAGGTATGGGTTTCTTCTCTCTTGGTCGCTTTCCCAAGAGGCCCCTTACGATTCAAGATATTCACTCCGAAACTAGGATTGTTCCCCCTTTGCATGTCCTTGTCACTAGCTTCCAATGATTCGTAGGTTGGGTTTGTTTGCTGGTAGATTTAGGTATGTGTGATGTTTTTATGTTGAATGTGAATATGTTTATGTACGTGAAATCACGAGAATGACAAGCAATGTGTGATCGAAAGAGATGATGTGTGTGTGCACGTTGGCAGTGAACTTTGGCAGTGAACTACTCACTGTTAGAAGTATGAATTAACATGTTCATTCTTTGTATTTTATGTGTAAAATGTGTACACAATGTGATGTTCATTGTAATAAAATATGGTTGATTGAATAACAATCTTTTAGCCAAATAAATCTATGAAAGATGCGCTTAAAAATGTGTTAAAATGATTTATGAATGCACCCTATGAATCATGTGAAAACGTTGATGAAATTGAGTTGAAAAATGACCAAAATTTCCAGCAACTATGCAATATTAATTTAGATTAAGGGTGTGTTTGGTATGGAGGAAAATGTTTTCCATGGAAAATATTTTCCTAGAAAATGTTTTCATGGAAAACAAGTAGATTTTGGACTTATTTTTTCTCATGTTTGGTTGGTGATTAGAAAATATTTTCCGGAAATGATTTTGTGTTTGATTTATTAATGAAAAATGTTTTTGAGAGACATTTTTTATTTTTACTAGAGTAAAAAATAATTTATGAAATTGAAAATATTTTTTAAAAACATTTTTTTTGGGTGGTGGTGGTGGTGGGGGTAGTTGGTGGGGGTAGGGGGTAGGGGGTACGAGTAAAAAAATAAAATTTTGAAGTTGATAGTATTTTTAAAAAGCAAAATTAATTTTTTGGAGGTTGGAGGTGGGGGGCTGGCCGGGGTGTGTGTGTGTAGGAGTTTAAAAATAAAAATTTGAAGTTGAAAATATTTTTAAAAAACAAAATTAATTTTTTGGGGAGGGGTTGGGGTGGGGCTGGCCGGTGGGGAGGAGGGTCAGTGATCGGGTGAAAAAATAAAATTTTGAAATTAAAAATATTTTTTTAAAATTGATGTTTTTCCCCAAAAAAATGTAATTTGAAATTGGAGGAGAGTTTTGGAAAATGTTTTCCTTAATTTTTTAAGGGAAGTCATTTTCCTTAATTTTGAGAAAAATGAGTTGATTTGGAAAACATTTTCCAAAACTTTTGTCCCAACCAAACATGAGAAAATTGGAAAACATTTTCCAGAAAATGTTTTCCTTCATACCAAACACACTCTAAAGCTTAACAAAGAAATCTGGAAATTTGCAAGAATTTTAAAGGAGTGAGGCCACCAGGATTCGAACCTGTGACCTCACCCGTTTGGCTACTGAATTTCGCGAAAAATAAATGAAAAGCGGGGCTGGGGGGACTCGAACTAGGGCTACTGGTGGGGGAAAGGAGAGGGAAATAAATCAAACAAATAAATGGGAGGCGTGGGATTCGAACCCACGACCTCCAGGTAGCGAGTGAAGGAGGAGAAAATAAAAAAAAGAAAATGTGAGGCGTGGGAATCGAACCCACGACCTCAAGGCTGGAAAAGGAGAAGGCAAAGTTAATTAAGAAAACAAAGTGAGGCTGTGGGGGTTCGATCCCACAACCTCAATGCCAAGGCGCCTAGTTAAGGAATATTTAAATAAAAATAAAGATAGGAGGTTGTGGGGGTTCGAACCCACCACCTCACAGCCTCAGCGAAATTAAAGTCTAAATAAGGAGGCTGTGGGGGTTCGAACCCACAACCTCCCTATCCCAGCGAAATAAATAACAAAAGTAAAAGAGGCTGTGGGGGTTTGATCCCACAACCTCTTGGTTTGGGCGAAAAGAGGCAAAAAGATGTTAATGAAAAATAAAAAGGGGTTGTGGGGGTTCGAACCCACAACCCTTCGGCCAACCTAAGAGAAAAACTAAGTAGAAAATTAATGATACGATGTTAATGTTAGGATTTAATCTAGAGTTCTAATGTTACGAATATTAAAAATAAAATCAATGAAAAATGTAAATGATAGCCAAGTGATTCAAACTTGGGTTTCCTTGCCCAAACTTCCGTATTGATACATAAGTCATACGTGAACAAAATATTCAAGAATAATGCCACATATTTAGATCAAAATCAAGATCTTGGCATACATACAAGATGCATAAGTCTTGTATCACATAATCTTAGAAAGAAATGAATCACTTAGATGAAATATGAATGAAGCCTCATGGCTTGTATGTATAGACACATGAGTCTAACATACGTTCAAAAGTTAGTGAACCTAAGATGTATGTAATGATATGATGAACCCTAGAAGGGTTAAGTATGAGTGTAAGATACACTAAATGTCCAAGTGCATTGGCATATGATGAGATGAATAATGAAATGAGGAAACGAACAATGAAATGATGAAACCCTAGAAGGGTTAAGTAGGGTGTGAAACACACTAAATGGCCAAGTGCATTGGCATATGATGAAATGAACATTCACGTAATAAGAGGTGAGTAACTATGAAAACCAAAGGTGCTAATGATAATGAATGTGGTGACAACATGATATGAGGCTAATGTAAATGATGAAAGCAATCTCAAATGAGCCTAAGTAAATGTTACCAATACGTACTCACCCATGAGAGTGTAAGTTAATGAAGAGACCAGTCTCTATGAACACTCTAATGAAGGTATTGAGCTTAACACACTTAATACTAATGATGAGATGAGAAATCATCTAATGAGATATGATGTCCTCATACTAGAAGACAGCTTCCATGACGTATGAGATGAATGAAATGGAACTTTATATTGAGCACCGATAGGCTAGCTATGAGCGGTGATGCCTTCTTTTGAGAAGGGCGGAGGTTCACGTAACTCTCATGAGATGAGACTGTCCGGCTTGCCGGGTATGGGTCTCCTTATATCTCCTAGTCTTCGAACCTATACAACCAATATAGGGATCTGGCGGGGTTAAATTCCCATGTACGCTAGCATGTTTTGGGTCACTTTGGCCGGTGATTCCACCTCTTTTTGGTGTGGGGGAGACACTGGATTTCATGATGCTCACATGATCTATGTCGGTTAAAGTTAAAGTTCCCAATGAATGAATGAGGCCAGCCTCAAATGATGCACATAATGAAATGAATGATACCAAAGGTGTTAGGATAGGATAATCAAAAAGTGAGTTAGATTCAAGTAATGACATTAGGTCATTCTTGGTCATTGCACAACGAACCTAATGAAAGTCTTAAACTACATCCTAGGTATAGCTGGTGGTTACACTGGCCTATGAATGAAATGAAATGGAGTACGTATGAATGAACGAAGCAGACTCTGTGTTTGCTAATGAAAACTCCCTAGTTGAGGTCCCATCTGTTGAGCCCTCATTTCTGGGATGTCTTAATGTTAAGTCCATGATTCCAAGGTCTCATGGCATATGAATGAATGATATTAAGAAGTTATGTGCTACATGCAAAAATGTGCTATATGCTATATGATATGTGCTATGTGTAAATGTTATGTGCTGTGTGCAATGTGAAAAGTATGATGATGTATGTTATTCTCATGGCATAACTTTACTATTCAAAATATGGAAAGCTCACTGACTTTACTAATCCAAATTTGGAAAGCTCACTGACTTTCCTAATCCAAATTTGGAAACTTTCCTAATCTCAATTTGGCAAGTCCACTGATTTGACTTCCAAAAATCATGTTGTTAGGGAAGAGATATTATTTCTCATGCATGTCCTTGGTGTGTGCTTGCATATACCCATACTTAGTACAAGTGTGTACTAACCCTATACAACTATACTATTTTAGGTGCAGGCACAGGTGGATGATAGAGCTACAGGATCATTGTTGCAGTTATCCGGACGTCCATCATTCATCCGGAGTTGGTAGGTCCTCATGCTTTCGAGGATGCTACTGTTTTATATTCTAGCTTAGTTTTAGAGTTGATCTAGTGGAGCATGTTCCACTAGCGTTTCTTTCCTATTTTTATTCAAACTATGTATTGGTGCCATTTTGGCAATTATACACTTAATAAGAATTGAACTATTTCTTTCAGTTGCTTATCTCTTAATGTTAGATGATTGATGGTGAACAATTACGTATTAATGAGAATATTTTTATAAGTATGTTAAGAAACAAAAAGTTTCAAATTTTCCGCTAAAATTAACCTAAGTGAAGTAAGAATAACGTAAGTAGGCTTGTCTGCGACCTCTGAAAGGTCAACGACGCCGATCTCGTCTGGGGTCTAGATTCCGGTCGTGACACAAGGGTTCATGGAGAATTTCATTAAAAAACATCAATTATACATCAATAACATCATATCTTAAGCTTTGAAAACGTTTCATGTAAGAACCCAAGACTTAGAGTAGAAATTAAACTTTTTCATCTTTTTGAAATCTTTGAAAATCATCTTTGAAATTGACTCTAAGGTGATAGCAAGCCTTAGATGAAGAACTCTCATACCTTATTAGAAGAACCCAATGCTAATTGAAGAAGAAACTCCATTGAAGACCCATCTTCAAGCTCCATCTTCATCTTGAGCTCTCATGGAGGTTTTTGGAGAAACTTTAGGAGGGAAAGGGTTTTAATCTAAGTGCTAGGGTTTAAATGAGAGTTTAATCACTTATATACTCTTAAAATACCCTTAAACATATAAAACAACCGTCCTCACATTTTATAAGACTTGGGGTGAATTTCCCAAAAAAAACCAAGCCTTAACAGAAAACTGGCAGGAAAGTCACAGCACCATCGACGCCCAGCATCGACGGTCCGTGGTCTCACCCATGCCCCGTAGATGGGATCTCGTAGTTTGCTCCTGCAACTCCTCAACCTGCAGGACAAGTGGATCCATCGACGCCACCCATCGACGGGCCGTCGCCTGGTCGACTGGTGGTCGTTTGAGTCAGTCGATTGCCTCTGCCTGGCAGTGTTGAGCTCCAAGTTGGGGTCCTTCTTCTAGGGACCCTTGTGGGTCCTACATAGAGTCGTACCCGGACGTTTCCAACCCAAATATTCTCGTATACAAGTTTAGGACCTCCCACGTGAGTTTCATTCAAAACGAACATGTAAAACTCTACGAAACATGCTTAGACACACAAGGTCATTTCAAGGCACATCTTTCGAACGTCATGGCCGTTCTTGAGTGTTTGACCTCCAAACTTCACGTTGACACACTGCCTATATTCACCATAATAAATCATTTAAGAACTTCATAACCTCATGAATCACACATAAACACATAGAATACATATGAGGCACATAGATGACTTAGTCGTCGAACGTCTTGGTCGTTCCTTGACGTTTGACTTCCAATGCACCTAAACTCTTACACATGCCTCTATACCACATTATACACCAATTTAGGACCTTAGACCATCATTACAACCACTTTAGGCTCTAGCTTCACCTAAGTCATTTTCGGATCTTACAAAACCTATCTTTTAATTTTATCCTAACATTTTCAGCAATAGAATATATAAACCACTAAACTAGCAAACTAGTCAAAAAATCTAACTTAATTGGTAAAAACCTCCATACTTTATAAAAATTAGTAAAAATATCAAAATGCCATTATTTTAGAAAATATTTTGTATCCTAATTTACTTCCTCCTATTTTGTCTCACCTTAATTACACATTTTTCAACTCTCTCTCTCTCTCTCTATCTCATATTTTTTAAAAAAATAATCTCTGTCTCATATTTACCTCTTCCGATTATTCTCCATTTTTAAACTCCTACATCACTCTTTCTCCCGTTATTTTTAATTATTTATTTTTCAAAAATTGAAAAATATATTTCTAAAGATATTCATAACAATTTCTTTAATTAAGGTATGCATCTTTTGTATTTTATGTGCTCATTTTATCATTCAAATTGAAATTGAATATCATATTGAGGTGAATATTTTACTGTGATCAATTTGTATTTAACTCTCATATTGTATATAGACGAGTTTGTATTTCTTTTTCTTTTTTTTCATTTATCATAATGATATAGTAACAAAATCACTTTTGTATTTCAATTAAAGTTAGTATTTATTGTGTTCATTTTTGTATTTCAACATCAATTTCAATTACAACAAGTCTGTATTTCTTTTTTGCTATGTTTTCATCATAATTGTATACCAACAACTTTTGTATTTTATGTGCTCACTTTACAGTTTAAATTAAAATTGGTATTTTTCTTTCATAGTAAAAACTAAAAATCGTATCTCAGTGATTAAAATTGTATTACGTGTCTGTCAAATATATTTTTCTATTATTTATCTTATAAAAATATTATTGATTGTATCTCAATATAATTTAAGCATTACATATGAATACGAATTAAGAAAGAATACACAATTCTGGAAAAAAAATTAGCATACTTAGTGAAAATAATACAAGCAGTTGAGGAAGAATGTAATATTCTAAAAATAAATACAAATTAACTCTGAAAATAAATATGATATATTTATACTTAAGAAATACAAATCCATTTGATATAATGACTACAAACTAAAAAAGAATACAATATTCTTAATAAAAATACAAATGTTGAGCAAAAGAAAAACAATTGACAAACAAAAATTAATATGAATACAATTTTGGTACGAATACAATTCTTTGACTCTCTCTTTCTTCTTCGTCTGATATGTTTTTTTTCATCCAAACTCAAATACAAATCTGTATTAATTTGTGCATTAGTAAAACTCTACCTCGTATCCAAGAAAAATAATTACCGAAAAATATCAAAAAAGTTCGTGTCAAAACTCCCATACAAATTAATGATTCAACAATTAACGAATAGTTGATCGATTGTATTTCAATGATTATATCGAAGTTCCAGTTGAAAATTCCTTCTCCAAAGTTGTTTGTCAACGAAATTATACACGTTTCCAAAATCTTCTCGTCAAACAGAAAACACAAATTTAATCGAAGTCACTTTAGCAAAGAGGATTTTGATATCACCGCCAACATAGGATAGTTGATGATCGTGAGGACGAAGTTTAATTTTTCCACCATAGCTACACATTAGCTTAACCTTTGGATTCTCCATTGTTGTTGCCGTCAAAATTCACGTGAGAATGATGAAGAAGACAAATAATTTAATTTTTTGGGTTTTTTTCCTTAGATTTTCTTTTTTATGTAAAGATGAGAGAGATTAAGCGATATGTTCCTTTTATAAAATACTGAAGTTGTAACTGATGATTATTTTAAGTGATATACACCTTTTTAAAATATTTCTTCCCTAAATTTCTCCATTCTATTATTAAATAATTGTATTCTTTCAATTAAAACAAATAAAAACAATGTGAATTAAATACATACAAATTAAAATATTGACACTTTTAATAAATATTGAAAGTGTGGCTAAGGGGTCCTATTAAATATTAAAATATTGACATTTTAAAAAATGTCCCATAAATTTTTCCTTTCAATAGTCATGATAGTAGTCTTTTTGAACCATAACTTTACCACCTAAAATCATCTAACTTTGGACAAGATAGATTAGATAATATTTTTAACTTTTATCTTCAAAGAATTGAGGTTCACCTATAAAGTATTAGCTATCTATAAATTAAGCTGACAGTGACATCTTCTAAAATTTAATTTTCTATAATTAGTTTTAATGATAGGGATAATAGGAGTAGCATTTACCATCTTTTGCCTATTATCTTTAGTGAGGTTATTGGCCCACTAATTTTTTGAATGTGCCAGTATATTCAGTTGATATCAAAGTGACAGTTTTTTTTTTTTTTTACATGATATAATGGTCATACCCATTTCATATAATTTATTATATATTTGATGTTCCGCGAGTCCATCAATTTCACTCTGCGATTCGCTTTCAGAGTGTGCAGTATGAGATAAAAATTCATTTTCTTCATACTACGTTTCCGGAAAGGGGGGGCTCTTGTAATATATTCTTTTTGGTGGAATAATTAGAATCTAATTTATTAATTTTATTATTATTATTTTTGGATAAAGTATTTATAACTTTATCATTTTAACTTTTCGTTAATTAGTCTTGTAACTTTTCTACCAAAATATACTATACCTTCATCATTAAGAGAACATATAAATAGTTCAACCAATTTACAATCACTTCATTCAATTTTTCGAGAAGATTCCTCTTCCTCGATCAATAAAAATATTTTCATTCAAACAAAAAATAGTTACAAGATGAAAAGTGCGGAGATATATCCACAAGGAGATCCCCTTACCACTTCACAAGAGAATTAGAAGAGAATTACTCTCACTAAATAATAATTTTAGTTAACAGTTTCGTATATACTGCATATTACTGCACTTAATAAAAAATATGAAAATCATGGGAGTCCAAACTGAAAATTTTCAAATTAGTTTTTATATTGAGTTGATAATACCTGTTTATTTTTTTGGATTGACTCCACCATTCATAAAACCGTCAGGAAATTACTGCATTCTTCATTTCTTGTGAATATTTTATAAGTCAAGTAAGGGTGTTGGATCTAACAAAAATAAAATTATATCAGTCTGTCTTATAATCATACTAATTATATTTCTAGAGTTAATGAACTTTTGATAACAGAATGAAGGTATGTAGAAGATCTACAAACTATTCGAAGGAGCTTTAAATACTTTTGATCGTGAAATTTGAGTATTATGTACTATGTGGAGTGCTTTCCTTAAATATATCCTCAATTTCTATTGAATCGATATTCATTTAAGGTAAATTCATAATACCTCCGAATTTTAAGAGGGTCTTTAGTCTTCACATGATTTTGATTTGTCTAGCAGGGTTTTAGTAAGTTCGGACTCCCATGATTTTTATATTTTTTATTAAGTGCAGTAATATGCAGTATATACGAAACTGTTAACTAAAATTATTATATCTACTATAACACCTCAATCTTAGAAAGATTTAATTTTACAAAGAACTAACTAGAAATAGCCAAATTTAGAATTTTGCAAGTTATGCTTAAGTTGTGACTTTTGGATCAACTTCACATGGTTATAACTTTCAGTACAAGATGAGTAAGGTGGCCCATAATATATCAAATGAAATGTCTTTGAATTCTCTTTCTAATGCCACCAAGTTTGTTAAATTTTGAATTAAAAAGAGGGAGATATGTCCATTTGAAGTCAGCCTATCCATTTAAAGAATTTTACTCGAATTAATGGAAGGTATTTTGATCTTTTCCTTACCCCATCAACTTAAAACATTTTTAGTAATATTTTTGGGGTCAAAGCTGATTTGGATCAGTTTTCACAATCCCAAATACAATTAGGTTTTGAGAAGAGTTCAAGAGGAGAAAAAAGGAAAGGTTCAAAGCCTTCATCAAGATTCATGAGATTTGTCGAGGAATCACGCCAAGTCAAGGTATTTAAACTTCCATAGTGATGGTTTCTTTCACCCACACGTCAATCATGATTTACATATTCAAATTCATCCACAATGATTGCGAAACATAAGTTTTTGATGAGTGTTCTTAAAGTGTTGTTCTTCGTTCTTGAATTTTGGTGTTTCGTTAAGTTCTTGAGGCGAGGTTCTTGTTAATGAGTATTGTTCTTGAGGATTTTCGAGTATATTTTCATGTAGTTAAGTTAGGTAAATGAATCTAAGAGGTTTAGAAGAAACTATTCGATTCTAGGCGAATTAGGGTTAAAAAACGAGATATAAATTTATCGGGTTTCCTGGGCAGGGGGATGGCACGCTTCACTAACAGTGCGCTAGGAATAGATCTATGAAGTTTAGCGGTTGGCGCCCCGCGCCACTCACTGCGCTAGGGTGGTCTGCCCCCGTCCTCTTTCTGCCGTTTGACCCGTCTAAGTTTTTTAAAGATGTATCTTTACTCCTTTATGATTCTAACTACTCTAAACTACATCTAAACATCAAAAGATCCTTTATAACATGAATCATAATCATTTAATTCATAATTCAAATTGAAGGTAGAACTTAGAGTAAAGTCTTGAGAGTTCTTTCGAGTCATTTTGAGAATTTTTTAATAATTTTTTAAAATTTATTTTAAGACTTGAGTACTTGAGTATGAGGAGAATTGAGTTTCATATTTTCAATAAATATATGTGAACTAAGTATTCCCAAAATAAATATTTTCACATTTACAATAAAATGAAATATCAATTTCCAAATAAGTTTATAAGGAGTTTTTTAGTATAATCTCTTTTAAGAGAACCTTTTGAGTAATAATCTCAAAGCTTGAGGATGAAGAAATGTTTTGAGTATATTTTTGGGAGTAGTATTGAGCACCGATATGAGAACGAGTTTATACAATTCAAAGTTCTCATAAATCAGGTAGCCAGTGTGGGTAGGAATGATCATACTTTTTAAATGATTCCTTATTTCTTTTTAAGCATAGAGTATTGGATCCACTTAGTTGAGAATGTCTTATACTCCGGAAGGTATATGGCAATTCTAATAGCGTGTGCGAGACGTTGTATCATCAAATAGCTCATAGTGATGGTTGTCAGTTAGAGAATCTCCTAAATTGAATTATTTTGTATCTTTACATACAAATTGAGTTATTATTTTTAAAGGCTTTATATAAATTGCATCTTTATTGTTATTTTTATACTGTATTGAGTTGAGTATTCATGAGTTGAGGTTGATTTGAGTAGTGTCACGATCCAGGGGTACCCCATAGATGTAACAAGGCGTATAAGACTTAAAAATGCCTCATACGAGCCACTTAACATATCATAACATAAGATAATAGAAAATGGTACAGAAATTTATAACATTTTCAATAACATTAAAGCTTCATAAAACGAGGATGAAGTCTTTAACATTTGTCTCAAATCATACAATACTTGAATAGTCTTAGGGATACAACCCATACAATAGTTCTAAAACATAAAATAAAGACATAACAGAAAGGTGATCAAATCCTCGATGCTATGAGGACTCACCAAATCTTCACTCTTTGCTCTACTATGAACGTAGCCACAGAGATGGAAGTCAATATCGCCGGACCCTACATTTGATAAGAATGTAGGCAAGAGTACGCGTTAGTACAAAAATGTGTTAAATGTGATGGCTAGCATAAACAACATACATAAAAATAAGGGCTAACCCATTGGTAGCCCCCTAATCTTGACACGATCTTTCACTTAGACACCTCAACTAAAGGATTTTCATTTTAAACACCTAACATAGGTCCTTATGTGTCACTTGAACACTTTTTGCACATCTGGAGTATCATGTGATTTTCACTGATTCCAGGCGCGTAAACATTAAAGTTTCGTCTGATGTGGCATCCCAACGGTAATATTACTCCACATTATCTTTTTATATTGATTTAACTCCAATTATACCCTAATTAAAACCCCAATGTCTCTTTTCTTTTCCAATTTCTCCCTTATTATTCAATTTCTCTCTTCTTCAGCCTTTCATGTCAAACTTCTCCAATTCTTCAGTGGAATCTGTGGATGAAGGTCGATATTGTAGGTGTGGTAATGAAGCACGATTAAAGACTTCATGGACCCAATTAAATCCAGGGCGTAGGTTTTTTACTTGTAGAATTTCAAAGGTTAAATTATTGTTTCCCTTACTTTTTTTAAGTCAATTAGATGATTAATTATTTGCGTCTAATTTATTTTGATTGGTTATATAGAAAATGGGTGGTTGTGACTTCTTTGGTATGAAGATCGACACCCTCCACAAGCAAACAAGGTAATATGGGGATTGTTGAAGAAAGTCAATGCTTTTGATGAAAAATTAAAGCGAGCAAGAAATATATTTATTGTTGGTGTCGTTACTACTGGGTTTCTTATGTTTGGAATATGGAAATTGAAGTATCATTGTAGTGTTCTTGAGGTGTTTGGTCTAGTACTATTTTGATGTTGTTGTTGCTGTAAATTTTTGATGTAATTGTGCATTTTGGATTCAATGAAATTCTAAGTTCTAGTATTATTTTGATGTTGTTGTTGTAAAATTGATTTTTGGCTACATACAAAGTAACACCAAAAGCAAATGCCCGGGCTATAAACAATTGGTCATATTTGTCACAATGTAACACCCAAATTACACAATACGTAGACAGATATAGTGAATGCTCCATAATGAGCTCAAAGTTAGCATTATGCTACATAATATTCAAGGCTACAACCTTAAAAAAAGTGTACCAAAATAAGGTCCCAAAATAAAGCTAGCATAAACAAAAGCTACATACAACCTTCACAAAAGTGTTTACTTGTACCAAAATAAAGCTAGCATATACCAAAAACATACGACAACATAATAAAGGCCAAAAATCAACCTATTCTAAGTTGGTGTTACTTCTTCTTTTTGTATGCCATTTGCTGCAATTGAAAAATGGTGACAACATCCTCGTTTTTCCATCTCAAGCCTCTGGTTTAAAGCCAGTGTCTATACCCATTAAACTTGCATCCTTGTAACTTGAACCTGTTCGCAGAATCCGTTGACTTGAAGTACCAAACTGTTTTTTGAAGAACAAATCAAAGTTAATATATGAACTTTCATTCATTTAAGAGATAAATAGTGACAAACTGAAGTTTAGTATTTTGATTCCTCTTGTACTTGTGTAGATTCCAAATCCAACGTTACTTGCTCTACATTTAATTTGCCTCTTTGGTCCCCCTCTTGCAGAATCTTCTCCAGTTGCAACTTTTTCTCTTTTTTTTCCAACAGTTTGTCTTGTAACAGGAATACTTGTATCCACAACTGGTGGTGGTTGGCTTATTTTTGCAGTTTTCCTTGTCCTCTTAACTCTACTGGTATCACCACAAACTGTTCTTATAAGAAGCATGATTGCTTGATGTTGTTAATGCAGGTTGGTTGAATCTTATTGGTCCAGGTTGGTAGGAACGTGTTGGTTCAGGATGGCTACCTCCTTGTGAACTTTGACCAACAGTAAATTGTAAAGCTGGTTGTGAAGTATGGACACCAACCTAAAAATCAAACATAAAGTTTGTTCAGAACATTCAACAAGAATTTAAAAAAGGCACAAACAAATACTCCCTCCTTTTAAAAAAGAATGACCTCCTTTCCTTTTTAGTATGTTTCAAAAAAAAATAACCTCTTTCTTTTTCAAATCAAAACATACTTACTATACTTCCTTGAAATAATCTTGATTCATTATACAAATGCTACTTTGATTAGGAATTAGTCCCACAGTAGCTATTCTTACTATTCATGGAAGAGTACTTTTTACTAGTCCAAAACACAGCATTACTCATGAATGATTACGATTTACCAGTTCGAGTACACATCATGGGTACTCGCCTCCATGTCCATTCATCATATTGGGAACGTAGGGAATCACCTCTTGTTCAATTTTAAGGAGAATGAGAAATCATTGCATATCCTTAACATATGGAGGTCATGGGTAGTCACATCTAGCCTCATCATTCATTAAGAATTTTTGTCTAGATTCATTTTAGGTGAGCACTCCTATCAACCTAGAATCATTTATGTTAGTAAACCTTTCACATTCATTCAATCATGCTTAGCAATTCATTGTAGGAAGTATCTCTTCCATGCAACAACATCAACAATCAACAATTCCTAGTCTAGGCTTTTCTCTCAAAGCACTAAATCTCATGATCATCAATTAAGCTTTACTCTCCAAGTTATATTAGTCATAACTCATCATATTAGTTTTACTCCAAAAGTCCTAGTAATTATGATTCATCATACATGTATTACTCTCAAGACAATTCTAATCTCAAAGTCTTACTAATCATAATTCATCATGTATGCTTTGATTTCAATCAATTCATGTCTACATGTCTTACTCTTAACCAATACATATATACATGTTTCAATCTCAGGCAATTTATTCACACTTCATCATATAGCCCACAATCTTAAGCACCACTAATCATGATTCATCATGTATACATTAATCTCTATCAATTATTTTCTATATGCTTAATTCTTAAGAGATCTACAATATATTATCAATTCCAGAAATTTACATTTAAATCCTTAATTATCCCTTTCATGGCATGAAATCTAATTTCATCTATTCTAGATTAGAAACAAGGGTTAGGCATGGGTACATGTAAATTCACCCTATAAACATTTAATTCTATCAATTCAATCATAAACGATCATCATCCACTCAATTGGATCAACATTCATCATAACCCATAATATTGGAAGAAACCCTAACCAGAATTGGGAATTTAGACTTCACAATTGGGGAAATCTAGAGAATCCATAGATGAACCCCCTTATTTTTCTTCAAATTACTAGAGAGAGAATTATTTAAGAGAGGAACCCAATTCTTTTCCTGAGTTTGAGAGAATGACTTAAAATAACTTCATTTAGGGGTGTAAAGTACTTAAATCTGAAAAGTCCCAAAGTACCCCTAACTAACCATCCCTGACTTGACCCTCGAGATCACGATCGATGGACCTACGGTTCATCCTGGTCAAGTGTGGTTCATGTTCAGAGATCCTGTAAATTGGGCCTTGGGCCTACAACACCCAACCAAACACCCAACCAAGGTCGTGGACCCATCAATGGGACGTGGGTCCAGGAGTGGTCATTGCCTTAGGTAGAATCTCATGGTGTCCACCTACGATACATGAATCAAACCACGGTCGTGGTTGTCCCTCATGGATGACATCAGGGAGTTCTAAAATTTGCTTAGTCTCCCTCTTTCACATACGGGGTGTTACAAGTAGAATTGAGGTGAGTATGTTTCCTTCTTTTCAAGTTCAAGCTTTTGTTATGTTCAGTGTTCTCCTTACATGCTTGTACATTCAATGTATAATGTCATTTGGCCTTCATCATTTCATGATGCACAAACAGGAGATCAGGGTCATCAACTGGTGATTCTTTGATACCATTTGCAGTTCCAAAGTTATTTGGTGGCCTCCTTGCTTCCAGAGGATCCCTTATTTAATTTCATCTATTTCGATTTTGTTAGGATAATTTGGGGTTCTTGTCCCAACATCCCTCATAGTTTTAGAGGTTTCATAGATAGACAGTAATATTTGAGGAGTCTTTCTTTCATTTCCCTTATTTGTGTACTAAGGTGTGTAATAGGTCGCCCCATTAATAAAAGTGTGTAAATAACTTTTGGGTACAAGTTTAGGGAGTAATTTATGCCTTTTCCCTATAAAAATGAATGGTAAGAATTTTTTTTTGTATCGTTACTTGTAACAAATTTTAAAGTGACAGAAAAGAAATTACAATCACAATAAAATATGAAGAAACATCACTTTTTTTATCAAGATAGATCGCGGGTACAATTCTGTTGATCCCTTAATTCTACTCTCATAAGATTTATCCATGATTCGAGGGTCGTTAGTGACATATTTCTCGAACTAGGATAATTTAGATTTGACCTCTCTATATGAATAATTCATCAATCTGCGAATTATTCGAGATCTTGATCTCTTTATGAAATTTTAGAGATGCCTTTTAAGAGAATTTAATACCTTTTATATAGGCATAAACTAGGGTTTAGGATTTAGTATCCTTCAAGAATCCTAATTTGAGTTGAACACAATTTGTAGAGTCCCAACTCGAATTGAACGCATCTTGTAGAGTCCCACAAAATTTCAATGTCTACAAATGCCCCCTGTTTCAAGGCTTGTCGAGTCTAGACTTGATGAACTCAAAGATGAGGCTTGAAGTACTCATTCTACCACATTTGCAGCTTCAGATTTTCAGATTTGATTTAAGAGAGAAGAGATGAAGGGCAGATTTGATCCCACTGGGCGTGTCAATTTCTTTACAATAAATTTTAAACATATGAAAAGTAATAAATAAACCACACAAATAAAATCTGAAGAAACATAATTTTATTACTTAAAATAGCTGATACAATTCTGTTGATCCCTTGATTCTACTTTTCTAAGATTATCCATGATTCGAGGGCTGTTAGTGGCGTATTTCTCGGATTAGGATGATTTAGATTTGACCTCTCAATATGAATAATCCATCAATTTGATGGTTATTTGAGATCTTGATCTCTTTTTGGAATTTTCGAGATGCCTTTTAAGGGAATTTAGTACCCTTTATACAAGCATAAACTAGATTTTAGGGTTGAGTAGCATCCAAGAATTCTAATTTGAGTTGACCAGAATTTGTAGAGTCTTAACTCGAATTGAACGCATCTTTTAAGGTTTCACAAAACTTCAATGTCTATAATTACACGCGAAATCAACATGATGAACCTTTCAACATAAAATAATAATAATTTGAGGACAGATTAAAAGTACATGAACAATAAAAACATGAAAAACGATTAGTGTTATGTGAAAGAATGAGGATGCTTTTGAAAATAAATCTAAAGACAAGAAATTATTTTAGGCTTCATTTGTTTACCTAAGACCTCATTTGTTTGCACTTAATGGGGGTCTGAATCTTAATCATTCAAATTCAGTTCATTAAGTGTGTTTGACTTTTAGGTGTGAATCTTTATCATTAAGATTCGTTCCATTATGTCCAATTGTTTTCTTTTTTTTAAAAACACTCTTAATGGGTCTTAATGGTCTGAATGAATCAGATCTATAACAAAGTCTTAATATCATTCAGACTCTATCAAAATAATAAGCGTTCTTTTCATAAATAAGGTCTCTTCTTTCTTGCTTCTCTTTTGGACAAGTTTCAAGTTTCTTCCTTTTCTTTTTCAACCAAGTACTAGTGAATAAGTAAGTTTTCATAATTTTTTACAAGTAGTTATTTAATATTTCTAATATATAAAATATTATTGGGTGAATTGATATTAAGAAGAACTCTTCTTCTCACAATTCGTTTGTTGTCAAAACTTCTTTGAAAGAAATTATTTGTTTCTTGAGAAAACAAATAAATCATCTTTTTCTGGGGTAGGTTATAATCTTATTCTTGAAACAATTGTATGGAAGAAGTATTCTTAGTTTGGATTATAACTTTTATTGATGTAGTGTTAAATTCCTCATTTAAAAAAAGATTATGTACATTCAGATATTGAAAACAAACAATCTTAATTATTTAGTGTTCAGACCTAGAAACTACATCTTAATATTCAAATTATGATATTTTAATCTTAATGCTAATCTTAATATTCAGATGTACATTCAGATTTAGACCTCTTGATCCTAATAAAAACAAATGAGGCCTAAGTCTAAATGGTTCATACATTATATAATTAAGTACATTTGTTTTCTATGCGAATTAAGTACTTAATAAGTCTTAAAAAGTTTTAATCATTAAAATCTAAAACAAAGTTTTAATATCATTAAAAGGTATTCGTGTGTGGATAATATTCACTATCATCTACAATCATTAGCCGCCACCACTAACCACCTCTAATATCACACCTACAACCATGCACCATTGCCGTTGTCAACCACCATTACTTGTCTACCACCAACCACCATTGTTGTTAGCTATTACTGTCAATTGCTATTAGACTTACCTTCTTCATCATTATGATGATATCCATTGTCATCACCACAACTGTCTCAGTAGCTGTCGCCATCTTCACCAACACTATCAACCTATCCATAAACTACGCCATATAACTAACAATGTCACAAACTATCATCATACATTTCTCGATCACCACCTAGATCAATATTATCAGCCACTACCATCACCATTGTTAATCGCTACTACCAATCACCTACATCATCATAACTAGCACCATCGTGTCGCCTACTGTCACAAACACATCACAAACCACCATACATTCTTCAACCACCACCAACTCCTAACATCAACCAACTTCATCATTACAACCACCAACACCACTCCCAATCGGCAACATTATGATAGTCCCACAACACCAACCACCTTCATCATCGCAGCTATACCATCATTACTAGCCACTAACAATAATTATTACCATCACCATCATCATTACAAACTATATTCACCATCACTAACAAGTAACAAGTATGTGTGTTATATTTTTTAATTAAAAAATATTTATTTAATCTTTATTTGAATTATATATTTATGATGAAATAAAGAAAGAAAAAAAAAAAGATGCAGTGGCCAGTGAGGACCTCAAAAACTCATCATTCATCTAAAAAGAAGAGGAGTTGGTAAATGTAACGTGGGACATTGGCGTCTTCCATTTGTCCTTTGCTCTGCCGTCTGCCTATCAAAATTCAAAAACTGGTATTTCATTCTCCGTCACCACAAAGCTTTCATTCAGAGCTCATACAATTCAGTGAAATGTAAGTCCCAATTATCCGCTAACATGAAGACTTGAGTTTGATATCTTCTGTTTAATTTTTGTTGTTTTCTTTGTTTGTTTGGTGATTAGGGAAGGGGAATTGAAGCCGATGGATGCAGAACAACTGCGAGAGTATGGTCACAAGATGGTAGATTTCATTGCTGATTACTACAAAAACATCGAGGATTTCCCTGTTCTCAGTCAAGTCCAGGTTTATATCAATTTCTCTGATAAATCCTCAATAGTTAATTTTGCTTTTAACCTAGAGATAGTGCGGAGAATTTGAAGACCTATTCAAAATGAAATTGATTAAGCTCACTCTTTTTGCATGCTTACTGAAGCCGTGAGGGCTAAAATGCCGAAAATAACATAAATGGTGCCATGTCTAGGTCATAATTCAATGCAGAAATACAAAATGATCTCAAATCTGGTAATACAAGTTATGAACTGATAAAGAGTAAATACAATTGTTTCTCAAAAGTTACGGACATCCTGGTGTGAACAAAAGAACAGTAGAGAAAGAATAAAAGAGACTCCAAGGATAAACCACTGGTTGCTGGTGGCAGGTATCCAGTGGAATAAGTCGAGGTGTGCGAAAGCTGGACCGGAAACCACGGTTATCAAAATAAAAAGATAATTAAAAAAATAAAATCTCGAGATCAACTTCCTTGGCACCCTCTTGAGCTGCACGGGTACTTAGATTGGTATCTGCATGCACAGTGCTGAAGTGTAGTATGAGTCAGCATGAACCTAGAAGGTATCATCACGAGCCCCAACTAAATAGTGGTGAAGATTCGTATCGAAAATTCTCTTTCATAAACCTGTGCAATATATGAAATCAATCATTAAAACTCAAAACGAGGGTCTACTTGTTTCACATGCATGTCTACTAATCCTAGTTGGTCACCAGATGAAAGACCCTTGTTCATCATAAAGCTTTATTTAGCTGTTAGTAATTAGACCTCATTTATTGATTGTTTCCACGCCTTGTCTTTGCACAGCCTGGTTATCTCCGTAAACTTTTGCCTGAAACCGCACCTGCTCATTCTGAGACATTGCAAGACGTTCTTGAAGGTGAAATATCTAGTTTTCACTCTATTTTCTGTTTTTCCTTTTCTGTTTGTTTTTAATTTATTTATCAATGATTTTCTTCTTTCCTCACCTCCTTGTGCTGTCAAAATGGATATATTGGTTAGATATTCAATTTTTGTATATTTTGGTTTAGAATATTTGTTTCGTCGACTTCTTGCATCATCTTAACAATGAATGAATAATACATTGATGAGCAGGATGCTAATGCGTGTAATTTGGATCTTGGTGCATTTGATCCAGATGTTCAAACAAAAATATTACCAGGGGTGACCCACTGGCAGAGCCCAGATTACTTTGCATATTTTCCTTCAAATAGTAGTGTGGCTGGATTTTTGGGGGAAATGCTCAGTGCCGGGATTAACATGGTGGGCTTCAGTTGGATAACATCTCCAGCAGCGACAGAACTCGAAATGATCGTTCTGGATTGGCTTGCTAAAGCACTTAAGTTGCCTGATGAATTCCTTTCAACAGGTAACATAACGGTTAGACATTAGCTTCTTGTTCTTCTAGAAAGCTACATGCCTTAAGTCTTCCAATCCAGCAATCAAAAATGGTTGAATCATTGATTTCTGCGAAAAAATTGTCAGTTCGAATCCTTATTGCGACAAAGTAAAAATTTGAAATTAGAGGCAACTTGTTCTCTTGGAGCTCACTTAATCTTGAGTTTTGGTTAAAAGTTGTGTACTAAAATATTGATGTAAGTTAAGCAAAAAGTTAGGAGAGAGAAGATAGAACCATATGTTTATAAGCTGATTGAAAGATGGAAGATCAGTTAAATATGTCCACTGTATATCCTTTCCAAGAGATATCTTTGCTAAGGTCAACCAGGGGAGCTGATTGGCCACAAATTGGTATCCTTTTGTTTAAATTGACTTTCAGGTCAAGGAGGTGGAGTGATACAGGGAACAGCAAGTGAAGCTGTTCTAGTTGTGATTTTAGCTGCTAGGGACAAGGTTCTGAGAAGAGTCGGAAAAGATGCAATCAGCAAACTTGTGGTCTATTGTTCTGATCAAACTCATTCTTCTTTACAGAAAGCTTGCCAGGTATATGCCGAAATTGATTGAAGTTGTGTGTGATTGTTGATTTACTTGACAAAAACGGTGACAAAACCAAAGTAGAGGATGTTCATGTTCCGTACACCAATATTTAGCTACATCAAACATATGAAAAAGGTTTTTTTCTGCAGAAGTTTCTTTTCTAACCCATGGAATTCGTCTCTGAGATATAGTTCTCTTTCTTTCTTGTGGCAGATCGGAGGAATATATCCTGAGAACTTTCGGGTGCTGAAAGCAGACCCATCCAGGGATTATGCTCTTTCTCCTGATACACTTTCAGAAGCTGTATCAAATGACATGGCCACTGGTTTAATACCTTTCTTCTTTTGTGCTACTGTAAGGGAAATAGAAAAAGAAGACACCATGTTCATCTTGCCAAACCGTATCTTTCAATGTATTAGCAAGAGAACTATTTTTTGGTTTTACTTTTTAGGTTTCTCTCATTTCGTGTAAGATATTGCATAGTCCTTAGGTCTCTCTCATTGACAAGATAAGTTACTGCTAATTCCTGTTCTAGAAAGAGAAAGTAGATCATTAATTTAGTATGTCATATTGTGATTACTGTACCTTGTTAGGATATAAGTGTCTTGAACTCAAAATCCGAGTTTGAGACTTTTTAAGGTTGTCCTAACCTTTTAGTATTTTTTTTACATCAAATGCATTCTTTGTATTCATTTTTTCGTGTGAGATATTTATATTGGCTTGTCTAGTTGGCATATAAATGATTTGTTGTATTAACAACATCTAATAAGGACCTTCACCATTGTATACAAAAAGTATAACATATCTAGGTGCTTTTCCATGCACAAGTACGTATCAGTAAGTTGGTGAAATGTAAACACTCTGAATCGCTTAAAATGTGAGATATTACGTGTGTAAAATGGGCTCCAGTATACAAGTTTAAAGCTTTAGATGCAAATTGTTGGTAATCAGTGTTTGTTGTAAGTTTGGTATATAATGAAATCGATTCCACCTTCCGAGTTTTTCTCACATCTCTTTTGCTTACTTTTGACGTGTAATTTCCTTGCTGTGCATTCTAAAATGCTTAAGCAATCTTTTGCAATTCATGCACAGATTGGTACAACATCTTCAACTGCTGTGGATCCTTTGCTCGAACTGGGAAAGATTGCCAAGGTAAAACCTGGTGAGGTGTTTGGACATCATGCAGGGAGAATCTGTTGGGGGATGATTTTTTAAAACTTATAGATTAAGAAAGGAAGTATGACCATTGCTAAAAATTAAAATTAGTGCTGGGCACTTGGTTAGTTCAGTCAGCTTGGTTTTATTCATTCATAGTTTTCAGTTTTTAGATGGAAAACTGAGAAGTTCTATTTTTTCATATGGTTTGTTTTGTTAGTTTTTCAGTGTTGCAATTTTGTCACTTTAGCTTTAAATTTTTTCCTTTGCTACTCTCTTGTTATACTTTTGTGGACCAAAAGAATTTATATATAATTGAATTCTAATAGATCCCTTAGTATATATTTAGTTGTTAATTGCACCATTCTTCATATTTCACATATTCGTTTCAACTTACATACTCCCAAATGTATAATTATAACTTTGTTCATCATAACTGTTGTTCTCTGCTTTGAATCGAACAAAAAACTAAAGTTTTAAGGCTGGGAAGCTTCTCTCTCTCCTAAATTTCTCTTCCTGGTTTAGACTGCATATAATTCACCACTAGTTCAAATATTAACGTAAATTTTTACAGGTCTGAATATTTTGATGCTACAGTGTGAAGCTAAATTACTGCTTTTAAGTTGTAACTATGAAACAACAATGCCAAGTGTCCAAGAAATTAAATATCGCTACTGTCCCTTTATTGTGATTGATAGACTTCTTTCATGAACCTGTATATGTTGCTCACCACTAGCTCAAGCGTTCACAATCTTCACTTCAAGATCCCACACTTGGGTAAAACCATAAATCATAGACAGCTGGGTTTTAGCCTCACTGATGTCAAGCACAAACCATAAAAGTGATGCCCAAAGCAATATGAAGTATAACCTGTATTTTTTGTGGACTAAGATTATGGAAGAATCATTTTATAGACTTATACTTCTCTATATCCCACTCCTGTAAGCCATTAAATGAACCTTCCGGTTCTGGAACTCAGTAACTTAAGCATCAATCCTCTTTAATCAGATGTCTTGTTATCACTAGCAGTCTTGTTATCTTCTTTGATTTCCTTGTTTAATGAGTCCATATATCCACTGTCAAGTCCATATAGAACAAGGCTAAGTCACATGCCTATTTACAGAGTAATAGCATATGGTTTCATGTGGATGCGGCCTATGCTGGAAGTGCATGTATCTGTCCAGAATACCGGGGCTATATGAATGGTGTAGAAGAAGCTGATTCTTTCAACATGAATGCACATAAGTGGTTCCTGACAAACTTTGACTGTTCCGCGCTCTGGGTCAAGGTACAGGGTTATTTTCTGGTGTTATTCAATAAATTAAATAAAATTGTGTGCAATCGACTACTAAATGAGGACCACAGTGCATGTTATCTTAAGTGATGCTGGAAACGGCTTCTCTAGATGGCCAGATTTTCTTAGAGTTGCTGCTTTGATAACTCATCTTCTTAGTTCATTTACTAGGTGCTTACTTTACCAGACACAGAAGCTAACATGAATTTATATTGTTTGGAAAACTGGACTTTCTGGCATTTGCATCTGAATAGGACCGGAGTGCACTCATCCAGTCACTGTCAACAAATCCCGAGTATCTCAAAAACAAAGTAAGTATCCTTGGTTCAATGCTTGACATTTTTCAGTTTTCGTTAGTAATAAATACTCCGTCCGCCCATTTTATGTGGCACCCTTTGACTTGGCACAATGTTTAAGAAAAAAAGGAAGACTTTTGGAACTTGTGTGGTTGAAAATCATTTCATTAAGGTTAAAAGGGGTATTTTAAAGTTAAATTGTTTCTAATTATAGTGAGGTGACATTCTCTTTGGGACGGACTAAAAAGGAAAAGGTGACTCATAAAATGGGACGGAGGGAGTAATTATCTTATCGTGGAACATAATATTATCCCACAGTCTAATACAGATAAACTAGGGCTTATTTATTGTTTATTCAAAGTATGAACATGGAAATTGATTTTTTCGTGATAACCGAGAAATCTCGGAGGGTCAGTGATGCACGGTTCGGTACTCAAGTGGATTATGGGTCTGTCCTTTACCCTTATCCACTTAGATACCAGGTTTTTGGCTGCGGCAAGGTCCGAATCTGTGACACGCGCATAACCACACATCATACGATGCGCTCTTACCACTAGATAAAATCCCGGGATGACATGACTATTAGATTTATGAAATGTAATCAGACATAGGTTACTTTTAGTTTCCCCTACTGATAATGATCCATTCTTGTGTAGTTTGGTGGGAGTTGAGTAGCAGCTCCATTTTACCCTTCCTTGCAAAGATTCTTCAAACTCTATCTCCGTTTTCTTTAGATCAGTCTTTTCGTTGTATATCATTGTCTTGACTGAAAGGTATTATCTGCATGCTTTGTTACTTAATTTTGTTTTGTAAACTAGTTATCTTGTGCTTTTGAGGCATCCACTGTATCTGTTCTAAAGCATCTGATAGCCAAACTTCGGATGGAAATGGCTTCTATTGCATGAAATAAATTATTATTGAATTTCAATGTGTAACATCTTCCTTTTGGAGCTATTTTCAAAAGTTCTAATGTTAATCTTTATAACTGGTTGAATTTTCTATTTGGAACTAACATTGTCGATAGTTTGATCATCCATTTGCTTGTGAAAAATTTCGGCTCACCCTATAGTGATACCCTTGAATCTTGATACTGCAGGCCTCTCAAGAAAACTTGGTTGTGGATTACAAAGATTGGCAAATTCCTCTTGGACGCAGGTTCAGGTATGTCATTAATGTCATATAAAGTTAGCTAGGTGCATGTTGATTGTGGGCCGTCCCATCTAAAAGTTTGAATTTGTAGAGAGGAGACACATTTATTTATTTAATTTAGGTCGGAAACAGTGCTACATACTGTTCACGTGATAAATATCTTAAAGCATAATGACAAAAATATAGAACACTGGATAGTGAAAAAGAGCATCTATGATCTAGTGAGCTCTTAAAATGTTAGTGCTCCAGGTTTGAATGAATTACTCCTACTCAGCTACTATGATGACACATGAAAGCTAGCCTGTCACGCAGGTTTATGAAATATCATGGTCTTTAAAAATAACATGTTACAGCTTAATGATCACAAGCTGAACTTCTTTAAGATTTAAAATATTTTTGTGAACTCAACATCATTTCAATATTTTTTGGTAGCACACTCAAAGAACTCTGTTTTAGAAAGTTCTGATGAACTTATTGCAACATTCAGGTGCAGTTTCCTTGTATCTAACTTGGTTTATTAACTAGATCATTGAAGCTGTGGATGGTATTGAGACTCTATGGACTGGAAAAGCTTCAAGCTTACATTAGAAACCATATAGAACTAGCAAAGCTATTTGAGGAACTTGTTGCTCAAGACAAGAGGTTTGAGGTAAAAATTTCATATCAAAGTAATCTGTGGAATGCTTGACCATGTCAAGTAAGATCTTTTCAGACACTGGCCGAAATCTACCTTTTAGAAAGGCTCAAATCCCGTTGTTTCTATGAAAAGCTCCCAATATCTCTTCAAACTAACAAATCTGTCCTCTGAGAAGTTTATTTACTGCAGATTGTCACCCCTCGGAAGTTCTCATTAGTTTGTTTTCGCCTACTTCCACCCCCGGATAATGAAGATTATGCCAACAAACTGAACCATGACCTGCTAGATTCTGTCAACTCAACTGGGAAACTATTTATTTCTCACACGGTATGTTTGAATTAAGCCAATTTCCCTAGAAACTTGTCTTTTACTCAGAATTGGGGATTAAATCGATTGCTTCAGTAATTTAATAGAGCTTACTTTCAATGAATTATGCAGCTTCTTTCAGATAGATACATACTACGGTTTGCAGTAGGGGCTCCACTGACAGAAGAGAGGCACATTGTTGGAGCTTGGAAAGTTTTACAAGATGAGGCTGCTACATTGTTAAGTAAATGTTAATATTAATCCATTATTTCACATCATTATTAATTGACCACATTATTGAAATGCAATTTCTTTTGTCTTGTTCTCATTGATACTTTTATTTACTTTACTTTGATAGACTTTTCTGTTCTACTTGAGGAAGCTTAGAATACTGCTGGATTTTTTGCTTTTCTGGAACAGTTGGAAACTTGTCTACCTCTACATGTTATCATTGATCACATGATGTCACTCAACTGAACTCGGAAGATCTTTAACTCTGATAGTTGACTGAAAGAATCATCATTGCCTTACAATAATTTCATTGTGACCTATTTATATCTGTCAAAATTTAGACCTCTAGTACTACCTGATTGTTTCTTTCACCCCATTTATCTTATTATATTGCAACTGTTACTGCCTGTTATTACTGTTTCCGTTTCATCTCTCCTTGAGCTGAGGGTCTATCGGAAATAGCCTCCCTATCCTCACAAGGTAGGGGTAAGGTCCGCACCTTCCCTAGACTCCACATGTGGGGATTATTTTGGATATGTTGTTGGTGTTGTTGATATCATACTAGAAAGGGGAAGAATACCTCGTCCATTAAGTTGGATAGAGTTATACTGCCTAGACTCAAGGATACAATAAGATTTCACTTATGCAATTGTTTGAGATTAGGACCATCATCAGGAGTAGAATATCAAGACACATTGAGAAGAGATAAGTGCACACTGTATTACCATTTTAAAGTATAGTTATTGGGAGTAATTTTAACTTCCTACGATGAGCACTCTTAGGCTTTATCCAAAGTTCTATTTGATTTCCTTTCTTTTGCATTTTTTAGTGGTTACACAAATGTTGTACCAATATTTATGCTAACTTCAATATGCTGTGTTGCTGTGGCACGTTTATGAAGGAGATGATTTATAAATGTCTTGTAAAGTGTGAATTAGGACCTAGACCACTAGCTACTGATAATCTTTCATTAGCAGCAACAGAAATGAGATATGCTTGAGTGGAAAGTGAGCGTTACATATTGTTGGTGATATATAGCTAGTAAAAGGGAGAAGTTGTCATTTGTTTTTTGTGAGTGTTGATGTCGGTACTTTTTCTAAACAGAACATTTTAAACTATCAGGCTAGCACAAGGGGCTATTATCTCAATGGTCGAGCTCACCCTTTCCCTTAGTAGCATAAGACTACTCCCTATAGGTACGTTGTCTTTCTATCCCCCTATAAAATATTTAATCAATTGTACTCTGAAACTTCATTTGCTTGTATTTGTGGTCAGTAGCAAAGAGTGGAAAATGTAGTGCAGTTCTAAATATAAAAAAAAAAAGAGGTATATTGCTTAAAACTTGGTGCTCTACATGACAGGGTTGGTGATGTGAAATTATAGAATCAAAGAACAGAAGCCCAACTCAGCAAAAAATAGTTTGTAAATATATTTTAGGGAAATTTTTCAAAATGTCAATATTTTAACATTTAATAGGATTCATTATCAACACTTTTACTAGTTAGTAAAAATGTCAAATTTTTAGTTTATTATGTATCTTGTCTAAATTTTATTTAAAGAATATAATTGTTAACTAACAAAAAGGAGAAATTTAGGGGAGAGAATTTTTTAAAATAGGAACAATTGCTTAAAAGTCTCATCAGTTACAAAAATTCAAAAAAATAAATACAAAGAACTCATCCCGCTTGTTCATCAAATTTCTAGTATCGATTTTTAAATTTTCATTGATAATACTCAATTTATGTTGAAATGGATTTGATTAAATCGCGTTTTTTAAATTTGTATATTTTAGAATATTGTATCAACCTCAACAGATTGTAGTATTTTCATTATGTATGCTATTCTTTTTCTAGAATCATGTATCTTTCTTTAATCGTATTCATATGTAATGACTAGATTATATTGGAATATATTTCGTAATTTTTTTGTAATACAAATAAAAAAAATATATATTTGGCAGTTATGTAATACAATTTTGATCACTAGGATACAATTTTAGTTTCACTATGCAAGTAAAATACTAATTTTAATTTAAATGGTAAAGTGAGCACATAAAATACAAAATTTGTTGATATACAATTATGATGAAAACATAATAAAAAGAAATACAAACTTGTTGTCATTGAAATTGAGACTAAAATACGAAATGAGCACAATAAAATACTCACATCAGTTGCAATACAAAATTGACTTTGTTGGTATATCATTATGATTAACACAAAAAAATACAAACTTTTCTGAATACAATGTGAGAGTTAAATACAAAATGATCATAGTAAAATACTCACCACAATTTGATATTCAATTTTAATTTGAATTGTAAAGTGAACACATAAAATATAAAAGTTGTTGGTATACAATTATGAAGAAAACATAATGAAAAAGAAATACAAACTTGTTGTCATTGAAAATTAAGATTGAAATACAAAATGAGCACAATAAATATTCACTTCAGTTGAAATACAAATGTGACTTTGTTGGTATACCATTATAATGAATACAAAATAAAAAAAATAAAACTTATTTGTATACAAAGTAATACTGAAATACAAAATAAATAAATTAAAATACAAAATTATCGTCATTTGTGTTCTAAGTTTCAATTGTAATATTTGAAAAATAGAACATTGTTGATTAAGTTGAATACCTCTAGTAATTCTCTTAGATTCTGCCATTGGAGAGTGATCTAGAGTTTATCATACCCAAAAAGTGATTTCAACTACAAACAACAATTTTGAACGATTTATACAAAAATAAAATCATAAAACAAATATTGAAAAACGGATAAAGACTCATATTTTAATAAAAGGGATTGTGTGAATATCTTTATAAATATATTTTTCTGGAAAAAAAAGAAGAAGAAGAGAGGCAGATTTTGAAATGGAGAAGAATTGGAAGATGAAAATATGAGAGAGGGAAAATATTTCATTTTTAAAAAAACATATGAGAGAGGATTAATTGAAAAATTTGTAATTAAAATGAGATAAAATAGGAAGTAAATTAGAATACACAATCCTTTCACATTTTTGATATTTTTACTAATATTTATAAAGTATGAAGATTTTTATTAATTAAGTTAAGTTATTTGACTAATTTATTAATTTTTCCTATTTTCTATCATTCCCTTGTTGCTAGACATCAATACAAAAAAAAAAAAATAGAAAATAGCCATTGGCATTGCCCTAAAGGTCGAATCTGTGAACTCTTATTGTTTCAAGGCATGAGCTTAGAGTGTGAGCCCAGGGAGTGTATATTACATTATCTGAGCACAGGAATAAAGGTTACATGGTTTTCGCCAAAGAACATATGATTGAAATTTATCCTTTGGGCCACATATACTCGAAACTATTCGGCTTTTTGGTTTGGTTTTATATTATTCGATTTGGGCTTTTGATTTTTGGTTTTAAAGAAGTGTAATCCAATCCAAACCAAAATAAATTTGGTTTCGTTTGGGTTTTTTCAGTTTGGTTAACCAGTTATTTCAATAATTAGAAATATAACAAAGTTATATTTGCAATTTTAAAAAATTATATATATATATATATATATATATATATATATATATATAATATTGAATTTCTTAAATAATTTTTTAATATAAATCACAAGTAAAACGTAAAGCACAATACTTAAAGGGCAACTTTCACATATAGCAAATAAAAAATTCATATTTGTATGCTATAGCAAAGTTTGCATAATTGAGCTCCATAGCAAACATAGAAACTGTATAATTCGCTATACATATACAGTTGAAACGAATTGTATAAAACGAAGTGTATAAAACGAGAAAGAGAAAGACACTTGGGCAGAGACTTGTATAAAAACGAAGTGTATAAAACGAATTGTATGATTATAAGTGTATAGAACGATTATATACAATTTGAATTTGTATAAAATGAGAAAGAAAGAAAGACAAAAGAGACTTGGCAGGGAATATACAATTGAATCGAATTGTATAAAACGAGAAAGAGAGAAATTAGATACAATTTGAAATTTGTATAAAACGAGAAAGAGAAAAAGGCAAAAGAAATTAGGCAGGGGAGTATTTTTATTGTATAATTATAAGTGTATAGGACGAAAATATATGTACTTGCATGTGTATATACAATTTTCTCACGCTTTATACAAACAGAAACGCAATTATACATTTCGCTTCTGTTTGTATAAGTGAGAAAGGCGAGGGTGGCGAGCGAGATTTGGGAGAGTGGTGAGCGAGATCTGGAAGAGGGGAGAGAGGGGAACAAAAATATATGTATTTATACGATTTTCTCTGCTTTATTAGAAACAATTTTTATACACTTGTGTTTGTATAAAAAGTGAGGAAGCGAGCGAGATATTTGGGAGAGAGGCGCCTGGCAATTTTTTGCAAACGTTTGCTATGAAGCACAATTAAATCAAACCCTAGCTACTCTATTTATTTTAGGTTATTAGTTTGTTATTATATACAATTATCCCATACTTAAAAGTATATCAATTATAGATGTCCAAACAGAAAAAAAAAAATCAAATTATAATGAAAATAACTAAAAATGGACAAAAGTGGTTAACTTCAACATATATATAATAATTCGATTCGGTTTTCGATTTTTATTTTTCTAAATCCGAAATCAAATTAAAAAAAAAAACAAAGTAAATTATAAATCTAAAATCAAACCAAAAATTCAAAAAAACAATCCAAATTAGAATTTAATATGATTTTTTGGTTTAATCCAAATAATGTACACCCCTACGGGAAACATTCATTACCTTTGGTCATATAATAGCTTGAGTATTGAAATTGTTTTTTGCTTCGTTATGAAATATTAAAAAATAAGTTATAACATATTTATTTTCCTTTAACAAATATTTTCTCTCCTACCAACATACCCTACAATCTACCTCATCAATTTTGGCTTGCTATTGAAACAAAACTTGCATTGATATCTTTTTGGTCATGTTGTTGATTGTACGATGTACACTCTACCTAAAACTCATGGTGGGGCACTTTATTTGGATTTTAAAAACTATTGCATGTGTTTCACTTAGAAATAAATTTAAATTTGTGATGTTTAAATTTTTATACGACTAAAATTTAGATAGTTTTATTTAAAATTCAACAAAATAGCTTAACATATATATAGCATAATTTCATGTAAAAATAGTTGAATTCATTTTTTTATGATTGAAGTTAAAATAAAAATTATTAAAAACTCAGTTCATATGTTTGAACTTCAATCACTTAAAATATCAAAGATTGTATATTTAAAATTATTTCAAAGTGAAAACTATATAGTGTATACATTGTAAATATGATTTAAATGATAATTCCATAATCAAATATTTTTAACTTTAGGGGTTGTTTTATAGAATGTTATTGGAAAAAAAAAGTAATGCATGTATTAGCTTTGTGTGTATTACTAACACTAGTACCATAATTGATACACTTTTTCTACCTATATAAAACTAATGTGTGCACTCTATTTGGTATCAAGGTATATATAACTAAAAAATGTATGGAAATTCATCGTACATAGGATTATAATGCTTGCATTAGTATATGTTAAACACACGATTTCCCCTCAAAAAGTTCTCCACATCTTTTTCATGATATATATGGAGAGTATTTTTGTAAATATTTTTTTAATTTTAGCATGCTATTTTTAATATATTAATCAAACTTTGCATAAGCAATTATTTTAACATAATTATTAAAAACATTACTAATATAAGATTCTAAACATTAATTTTATAGGGAAAACTAAGTAAATACTCCATAAAAGCAAAATAATTATAAATGTTACTCATTTACATTCATATCCCACTAAATAAGTGCACTATATACCCTTCCCTCCCTCTCCCCCCCCCCCCCTTAAAAAAAACTTATTTCGCAAACCTTATACTAAATTATTATTATATGTTGTATTGGTATCATTCAGACTGATAATTTTGCTTAATTGAGAAAATTATCAGTCTTACCATTTTTTTTAGAGAATGGATATTTTTTGAATTACTTTGAATTGGGGTATGAACATATAATTATTTTGAGTTTTATGGCTCATTTATGTAGTTTTTCCAATTTTATATTCCTATTAAATAACCGATTATTGATTTTGTCTTATCCAGATCAATACTTTTCTTTCTTTTCTTCGTTAGGTGTTCAATACCCACATTAGAGCCGGATAAAATTTAAATTCACAATGAAAAAGTCTCAATACTAGGGATAAAGCGTTTTTGTTAATTGATTTGTCTTGTCCGATCAATTTTTTTCATTCGATATTCAATACTCATATTAGAGTATGATTAAATGTGAATTCGCAATTAAAGTCTCAAATTGGAGATAAAACGCTTCTCAACAAGGCGACTGATTTTGTTTTATCCATATTAATTCCTTTTTTCTCATTCGATATTGAATACTCACATTAAAATCTAATAAATTTGAATTCATATCAAAAAGTCACAATATTAACAACAAAGACGACTTTATTCCGTAGGAAACTCAAACTAAAAAATAAAAAAAATATTCACCACTCCCCACTACAATACCCGATAGTCAGATCAGTCTTATCACGTGGGTTATATATAGGTTTTGGCCCACAAGGGCCCAGTTAAGCCCATTAGTCTTACAATGTAGACAAAATAGGTTTCGTTGGAATTCACCAAATGAAGTTAAGTCATCAATCTTTGTGGGGTATGGACAGTTGTCTTCATTTTTAACAACAAAAAAAAAAGTGTATCTGACTTATCTTATTTGACAATGTCTTTATCCATTTAAAGCGGTATTTTCAAAAAATAAAAATAACATTCCACACATACTTAAGATGATATATATCAAATTATAAATATATTTTTGAAAATAAATTATTTATAACAGATTATTATCAAATTATAACATATCAATAAAAAATATATTAATTAAAAAAATTATAAGTAATTATTTAAGTAATAATTAATTTGTTTAAATAATTATTTTTATTTTTTCAGTTATCTTTTTTAAACCCAACTCTTTAATTTTTACTAATTAATTATACAGTTACCTTTTATAGTTTTAACTTTTTAAAATAAATAATAAATTATTATTAATTAAATTTCATATTATATAGTTACCTTTTTAAAGACAAAAACTAAATAATAGGGATTTGCTTTTAATTTACACTCTATTTTACAGTTACCCAATAACTACACCCCCCCCCCCCATTTAAATCAATACACGACAATCTTTCCCCAATACACTCGATCTTTCCCCACACGCCTAAATCACCGTCTTTACCAAATTTCCTTACTGTTCCCC
The DNA here is from genome assembly GCA_022817965.1 of Solanum lycopersicoides. Taxonomy (NCBI): domain Eukaryota; kingdom Viridiplantae; phylum Streptophyta; class Magnoliopsida; order Solanales; family Solanaceae; genus Solanum; species Solanum lycopersicoides. The sequence goes on from CM040626.1 coordinate 94,677,479, forward strand.
AAATCTTCCCCATTATCCCTCACATATCAGTTCATCCCCCAAATCAAACATCCATACTAAGTTCGTATAGAATGTCGAAGAAAGGTAGTGAAATCTCACGTAAAAGTAGAAGATTGGGCGATGAGTCAAGATCTGAGGACTTTCATGCTCCTTCATTCAACATTTTGTCACAAACTCAAACACAAAAATTAACTGGAAAAGAGAAGTCTAGGTCAGTTAAATCAAAAATGAAAAAAAACAAAAACAAAGAGGCAAAGGAAAGAGAGAAGAAGAGAAAAGGAAAAGAAATTCAAACATCATCTGAATCCGAGTTTGATTTTGCTGACGAATTAATAAATACAAAATCAAAAAAGCCAAAGACATTGAAATTGGTAGGTCAGAGATACAAGCCACAAATAAATCAAAAAAAGTTGTTAAGGTCACTAAAAAGATTTTTTTAAATTTCAATTAAAATATTCTGTTTAAGTGTGTATAATTTTGATTTTGTTTATCGATAGTATAGTACATGAAATTTATATGATTTATATATGAGTTGAGTTTTTAGTATTGTATATTATAATTATATATGAATATTGTATGATTTAATGTTGTATGATTTGTGAATATATAATTGGATTACAACAAAGTATGATTTTTGATACATAATAATGTATTAATGTTGTATGATTTTGTGTATGAAATAATTACTATATTTCATTATAGGAGTGTATGCATTAATGTATTAACTTTGTATGCTATGTGTATGAAATGCTATATTGTCTATTACAATATCAGCGTATGAATAATGTATTAATGTTGTATGTCGTATATTCTTGACTATTATTATAAGTATTACAACTGTATATTTTATGTTTTGATTTTGATGTATGAATTAATGTATGGTACTGCTTGAGTAGTAGTTTATAGTTTAAAAGTCACAAATTATTATTTTTTTAAAAATTAAATATGTATTAATATTGTATGCATTGTGTATGAACTGATGTACAATTTCTGTATGCTTTGTGTATGAATTGAATTGAATGTCCATTTAACATAGCAGTGTATATATGATTTTATATGACATTAGATAGTATGATAAACGTATTAATTTAATTTTACCAATTTTATAGGAGAAGAAGATACAAACACATTAAACACATTTGTCTTCATGTATTAACATTAATGTGTTTGCGGATCTGTTGACCTTCCTAGGTCAAGACAAGTTTCAACAATTTTTACAAGAAATACCGTTTGGATTTTTTTACAATTTGCATAACATAAAAATTCAATATCAGTTATTACGACATATATTTCTTCTTGAAACTGAAAATGACAGGGATGACATGTTTGTTATAAATGTAAATGGTACAGAGTTACATTTTGGGTTAGAAGAATTTATTGTTGTAACTGATCTGAAATGTGGACCAATTTCTGATTTTGTATCTGATCCATCTGTTTCAAACAGACTTATTGCAGAAAATTTTGGGAATTTTGATAAAGTACCCAAGTCAAATTTTTACCACAAGTTTAGATTGAAAAACTTTTGAAAAAAGGATGACCGTTTAAAAATCGAAATTCTGTATTTTATTTCTTCTTTTCTGACTGCATCAGACCCTTCAAAAACAACAATTCTAAAATTGTATTTTGATTTAGTTGAGTTTGGCTAGTATGCCACATTTTCTTGGGCGAATGAGTGTTTTAATTTAACACTTAAAGCGTGCAGTCAAAAATTAAAAAAAAACCTTCGTCATTTAAATTCAGCCAGTTCCACATAGCATTGCAGATATGATTTTATGAGTGTTGTCATCCATTTGACAACACAATTGCTATCCATGCTTCAGATCGTACACCGCGAATCCTAAACTGGAAGATAACTAATGACGTCATTTTTTTTGACAATTTGAGAAAAATAATTTTCAGAACACATGGCAATCAGATAATTATTTATTAAATGTTATTACAGTCATTATAAATTAATATACATTCTAATTTTTTTCTTTACTACAGCATAAATTCAGAAATATGATTTTTTCTGAAGAAGAGTTAAATCTCATGGACGACACCATTTTAAATCAATCTAGCAGTCACCATGATTCGGAAGAGCACAGAACGTTGGAAAATTATGTCGTTGATATTGAACAGAAATTTGTAGACTTGAAAGCTGAGATTGCAGAGGTACAAATACAAATTTACACTTAAAATATTTTTTTTGAAATTACAATATACATATCAAAAACTTATTATTATTAATTAACAGGTTAAGGCGGAGTATAAAGACCTCAAAGTCACTGTTAGTTCCAATCTATTTTTTAAAGAAATAATATAATTATTTTATATTTTATTTTATTATTTTAATTTTTTTATACAATGATAAGGTTGACAAGCACATGGCTGATATCAAGACTTACGTCGATAACTCGACTAAGCTGATAATTCAAGAGATTAGATTGCCAAGAGGTGAACAAATACCAGAGGCACAACAAGAGGTATGAATTTATGTATATACTGTGTATGAATATTGTTTGATTACTGTATGTATTGATATTTTTATCCTAATTATTTATTTATTTTTGATCACTGTATCACTTTTAAATGAACAACATGAAAAAACATCATATATATGTGTGAATAATGTATATATGTTGTCTCTATTATGTATGAAATGGTTTATTATATATATACATGAATTATGTATAGATGTTTGTATTAATCATGTATGAAATTGTTTTTAAAAATATATATGACTAATGAATATATGATGTATTAAACATGTATGAAAGTTTCTTTGGTTTGAAATATGTTAATTTATTTAATACAAAAAAATCAGAATACATTGATATCTGAATATATTCATATTATGTGAAAATTATTATCAGAACAACGCCAATCAAGATGTTGCACAATCTAATAAAGATCCAACATCTATGCCGACTGTTTCAATGAAAGAACACGTCCAAATGTCAAACATAGCTGGTACGATATATACATTATTATGAAATATATCTTAATTAAAAAAATTATTTTTACATAACGATTTTTATTTTATGTACATGAAGCTCAAAAATCAACTGGTGGTTCTTTCAACGTTGACGTACCTGGAACGTCAACGTCAAAACCATCAACATTGGACGATTATCCTGATTTTAATATGACACAAATCATCGCACTTGATTCAATTCTTAATGCTACCACGACTCCAAATGTGTAAACAAGACATAAGAATCCCGGCAAATACGAATCTTCTCCTTATATTAGAATGTCGCAAGGCGAAAGCAGTTCAAATAGAGTACCTATATTCTTTCCAATCAAACATCCATTCCAAAGTCACAATGGATTTGATGTTCTAGATGACATGATTGAGGAGTTCAACAAATGGATTTTCAAAGATGTTTCAAGCAGGCGTGGCAGGTATAAATGTCTATAAATAAATTTATTTAATTTAATTTCATAATTTCACAATTTATATAATATTTATTTCAATATACACAGGAAAGCAGCATATTCAAAGGTTAAAAATACATTTCATCCTCAAATGGACTTTGGCGTTGTCAAAATCGCAGAAAAAGATTTTTTCCATATATAAGTCAATCGGGCAGATCTTGGGAGGACGGGGTAAGACATAATTTGATTCAATATTGAATAAGTGTTTTATAACAATTGAATAAAATTTTATCGAATTAATGTGTGCATTGATGTACATATAAAAATTGCTTTGTATGATTTATGTGTGAATTGAGTATGAAATATATATATTCATTTGTAATATATAATTTCTGTATGAGGTATCAATTGTGTTTTATTTTATATTTTTTTGTTTGTAACAGCATATTAATACAATTATGTATTATCTTTGAAAGAAGGCAAAATACTCCCAGACAGTCACTTCTTACAGTACTGTTGATTGTTGATTTATGACATGGATTGATAACATTGAGAAACAGTGAAGACAGTTAGAATGCGGCATGAGATGCATTTCTCCGAACCATGATGTTGGATAGTCATTAGAGGATTTAAGCTGCTTGCTAACATTCCTTGGATAGGGTTGACGAAGTAATCATCCCTATCAACATCAGCGAGAAATTCCATTGGTTCCTTGTTGTATTCTGGATCAAGCTTAGATGTCTACATATATATGATTCAATGATGGGAGGATTTGTTCACACCATAAAAGTTAAAGAAGTTGTTGATAAATTTGCAATCGTGATTCCATTATTTCTGACGAGCACATGATTTTATAGCAAAAGGCTTGATTTGTATGTGAACAATCTCCCTGATTATCAACAGAAGTCTCAATCCGTACCTCTCAGTATCAAGCATGTGACAGATGTTCCTCAACAAGAAGACTGTTCCAAGTATGTATATTTGCTATATTATATTTACTTCATCTTAAATTATATCGGTTTATAGTTATTATAAATTTTTCTGATTTCAAATTATTTACAGCGATTGTGATCTATACACATCTCTGTTTGTCGAGTACATGAGCAATGATGTTTTTGATGTATCTGATATTAATATCGATTTAAAATATCATCATCAGAGGTATGCTACATTACTTTGGCATTATGCAAAATCAAAGAATGATGAGAGCGTAATAAGTGAAAGTGAAGTTATGGGCACAATTGCTAGCAAGAAGGGTGGACCTCGAACGCCTAAAGAACAAGTTATGGACATCACCAATTATCCTACTCCAAGACTCCGTAATAGAAATTAGAAAACTTCATTGCACCCTGTACATTTTTTTTAATGACATGTTTTTTAACTTTTGAACTATTTATGTTATTTTCTAGTGCTTTATTATTAATACTGATTATTTTATTTAAATTATCAAATTTACCATTATTTTGGACAACTGATTACTACGTTATATACACATAAAACCACATAAACATATTTGTTGACACACATAAATATGTATGCGTATATATTAATCATTGTAAAATAACGTAACATCCATGTATGCGTATTGTATGAAATATATTTAATTATATATGACATAATATATTATGTATGAATTTTGTATGAAATATGTATACAATATATTAATCATTGTAAAATAACGTAACATATATATATACATATTGTATGAAATATATTTAACTTTATATGTCATAATATTTTAACTGTTATATAATTGTAGTATGCTTCAATGAATATTAGCACTTATTAAATGTGTATGACTTTTGTATAAATTTCGAATGCAACATGCAATATATATGAACATTATATGAATAATGTATGAACATTATATGAATTATGAATGCCATATTATACTTTGATATGTAGAACAGAAACAAATGTTATATATATGAACATTATATGAATACTATATGAACATTATATAAATGACAGTATGCTTCAATGTATATTTATACTTTATTAAATGTGTATGACTTTTGTATAAATTTCACATTTACTATGCAATATATATTGTTTTGTATGAATACTGTATGAAGATAATATGAATTATGAATGTCATATTATACTTTGATGTATAGAACAGAAACAAATGTTATATATATGAACATTGTATGAATACTGTATGAACATTGTATAAATGCCAGTATGCTTCAATGTATTTTTATACTTTATTAAATGTGTATGACTTTTGTATAAATTTCACATTGACTATGCAATATATATGACTTTTGTATGAATACTGTATGAACATTGTATACTGTATTTTACATTTTAAAAAATTGTGTTTTATTGTTAGTTGTATTTGGCAATTTTTAAACAAAATCAAAATTTATAAATGTCAATGATAACAACTGCACTCAATAAAATAAAACGTTTGTCTAACATTCGAAATAACATAAAAACAGATGTAACAGTAAGAAATCATTGTTTTTGCACAGGATAATTTGAATATGTCTTTCTATTGTGTCCAACTTGATGGCATCTACTGCAGGTGATTTTTGTCCTCTTGAATTTCACATCAGCAAACCCCTTTCAGCGTTCAAATTTGGGTCTTCCCGCTGATCGTTTTGGACCGGATGACATTATTTTAGGCTCTGAAATATAACTTGGTATATCCCATGTACTCTCGCATGGGATAGGCTCGACAGAATTGGCATAAACATCTCTGAAATTCTTCAGGCTATAAAAAGCAGAATAGAAATCTGCTTCATGCAACTTTCTGTATCTGAGAACTGCAATTGCATGACCACATGGTATCTCATAATGTTGAAATCTCCCGCAACTACACATCCTTGTGTTCAAGTTTACTATGTACTTCTTTGCTCCTTCGGCTACAGCATGCAGATCAACAGTTGAAGGTATCACCTAATTAAAAGTTACAATGTTATATTGTTAATATACATGCCACTAAATATTGAGAAGTAAAGTACAATTATTTATTATTCAATACAGTAAAACACATACCCTCATATTGCAAGACAAAGCAATACTTTTCTGTAGATAAAGATCATAATTTTTTATCAGATCAGATGTTCAGCCTCCTCATTGTGCTTGTGAATCCACCTCTGAATTGTTACCCTCATAAATTCAAGAAGTGAAATTACCGGTAATCTCCTTGCTAACCTGTTAACATTATTCAATGACTTGGCGATGTTTGAAATCATGGTCCATGTGCGCTTACAATTCGAGTAAGCTCTTGACCATTTGCTATAACCAATATCAAACAAGTATTGTTGTATGCGCGTATCTATCTAGTCTATTCTTCCCATAATTGTCTCAAACTGTTATTTTGTATAAGCTTTTGCCAATGTAAAAAACAAAATCTTCAAATCTTCAGTATTTCTATTGAAATTCTTCAACACATTAACTGACAGATGCCATATGCAGGCATAATGTTCGGATTCAGGATATACAGTAGCAGTCCCTTTTTATATGCTTTCATTTCGATCCGACATAAAACACATGTTTTGTCTAACTCCATATGCTTTCTTAAATTGTTCAAAGAACCAAGTCCATGAAGCATCATTTTCGGAATTCACTATCACATACGCCAACGAAAGTATATGACCTGATCCAATTTTAAAAAAATATCACACAAATTAGAAATACAATTTATAACATATTTTATTATATGTTATAATCGGAAAATTAAATAGGATCAAGAAATATCTCCCGGATTCATTGTGCTGGCAGTTAACATTGTACCATCATATGAACATTTTAATCCGCCCCATCAACAACTACAATTGGCCTACAATACTCCCAACCTCTAATACAAGCTTCTAACGCAACAAATGCGTATAAAAATTTATCACCTTCTTTCCTTTTTATTTTCAAAACGGATTCTGGATATGTTTGCTCCAAAATGTACAAATAACCTGAAATTTTTATAATTATATAATGCGACAGTTTACAAAATCATATGTATAATTTAATGGATACACAAACAACACTTAATTGTTACAAAAAGGATACATACTTTCTTTATACATCAAGGATACATACAAAAAGTATACAAATTTTATACATAAAGAATACAAGAAACATAACAGTCCAGTTCATTAGGATAACATACTATATGGTCATTTTTTCCATTTAAACAATTAAAAAAAACTTTGAATTCATTTTTTATATCGAAATTACTCGATAATCTTGCATAGGACTCTGCTGGATCTCCGCGCACCAACTTTATTGCTTTTTCTTTAGCTCCATGCCTGTATGTACGTCAACGAAACGCCATGCAATTTCAACATATCAGCAGCTATATCCTTTGGAGTATATACCGTAGATGGATCAGTATACTTCTCCATTATCAAGACAGCTACAACGTCAGTTATCCCCTGAAGTCTGGCATACACTCTATCTCTAACAGAACAAGTGTGCTGAGCATTATACTTCCTAATTTTGAATAAATTTGATTTATTCAAACTAGATGCCCTCATCATTCAAGAACAAGTATCATAAATACAATTCAGGTGATAACTGTTTCAAAATTAAGAAAATATAAATTTAAATTTTATACAGTAAAAACAAATCAAATAAAAAAATATAACTTAAAACAGTTGTGTACACTTACTTAGATGCATTACAACGCGCAACACAAAAACTGAACTTTTCGACAAGTCCAACATGCCTCATAACCTCCTTAAGTGTTTCTCTATTATTGTAAATCTGATTATCAGCTACAAATAGATTGGAATGGTCACATATTACATCATTATCTCTTTCACTATTATCATTGACAACACCGTCTAAATTCATTCCGATCAAACGGATAGAATTGTTGAAGTATAAATCAACGTTAGTATGTGCTAAACTAACATCAGAATTTATTCTATCAATATTAATAACTCCATGACCTTCATTATACATCTCACAATCTTTCAAAGAGATGCATAATGGATATTTTGTAAAGAAATCCAAATTCACCTTCTTCTGATCTAGAAAAATCTTTACCCCAACATCATTATGAATATTAATAGGTGGACACATATCGCTAACAATATATTTTATCTCAATAAAATTTATATTTTCTTCTATATTAAGTTGAGTGATTATAGCATTAACTAAACCAGTATAAAGAGTAGATGTATCATACATGATGCCCTCCATCTGAAAATCGACGTATTTTCCTGTTTCATAATATTAAAATAACATTTAGTGCAACACACTATATAATTGCAAAATAATTCATACAAACTTCATACACATTTAATATATCATTCACTGACATATACACTATTTCAATTAAACAAAAAGAATAAACTATACAAAATTAATACAAAACATATATTATAATTTCAACAGAAACATATACTGTAAGTTCAACAAAAAATGGACTTTCATACTCAATTGATACAAGTTTCTTATAAATTTCATACACAATTAATACAATTTTCATACTTCATCAGTACACAGAATTATATCTTCTTACTTTTTGAATATTATCTGAGCAGGTTTTACCATTAAATACATATTTCATATAATTTTCAGACATTATTCATACATTTGTCATACTTCACCTGTACAAAGAATTATATCTAATTATTCTTTGTCTAGTTAATAAACACATTGTACGTTTTTCTATTTTCTTCACAAATCAATTAACACGCGAATCTTCAATTTAATTACAACTCAAACACATTTACATTTACTTATTGTTTTTCAAAATATGCTATACGTAACATAATTGTTTCATCAAAAAAAAAAACATACAAACTATATTTCAGATCTAACAATAATAAAAAAAAAATCAAACATTTTTATACATGTAAAAAACAACAAATATAATTAAAACCAATAATTCATAATTAAAACAAACAAATCATAATTAAAATCAACCTGAAAAATTCCACTTTTCACCATGTTTAATTAATATCGACACAATGTTCTCCATCAAATCAAATTAAATTATTTCCAACGCCAAAAATTATTCAATTACTAATAAAAAACGAAATTAAAATCTGCAAATCTCAAAAAATCGTGAAATTTTGGAAAACAAAATGACTTGTACGTTCATGCCAATCTGGTAGAGTTTTTTAAGGAATTAAATCAAAAATTAATATCATTAAACTAATTAGAGAGAATTAAGGCAACTAACTAATCTGAAAATTTTTAAAATCCCTTAAAACGTGCTAATTTATTAATTGTAATTAATAATTATATTTAATTTATTTAATAAAGGATCTAATTTTCCATTATTAGTTTGTCCGTTTTTTTTCCATTTATTTATTTTATTTTAACAACTCTTTTTAATAATTTAAAATTAACATTATATTTTTTTTTAAAATGCTATAGCTTGAGATATTAAATGTTATACAATGAAATTCAAAACTCTAATGCTATAACTTGAGAATATTACTATAGAAAATGCTATATACCTAATTTACACTTACAAAAATGTTTTTGAGGCGAATCTTGAAATAGAGCGTATCAAAAATGTTTCGGATGCAAATTGTAGACTTAGATTCATTAGGGTAAGTCTTAGAATTTGAGGCGTAAAACCCGAGCAAAAAATATAAGTCTTGGGCGTAAAAACATAAGTCTGGGTATTTTAAATTTTTTTTGCTTTAAATCATATTTTTTTATTATTGGTGTAATGATATTTTTCAAATAATAATTAAAATACTTTTTTTCTTCATTATTGATTATTAAAACCTATCCCAAATAAAATTCAAATATAATATATATATATATATATATATAAAATTATTTGTAAGATCATTAAAAGTTTCACTAAAATTGAATATACACGAGGCTACGCTCATAGATCCATAGACTTACAACCCGTGTCTCGAGATTTATGCCTCACTCCGTACGACACAAAACGTCATGTCTTTCAAAACACTGATTTCAATATTTAGTTCTGTACGTGATTGAAACAAAAATTTTGTGTTAATGTAAGAATTCAAGTCATTAATTTATCAAATTTTAACTAATTACTCTTTATGTTCTTAATTATTTGTCCACTTTTTTTTTTATAAATATATCTAATTACTTATCCATTTGACAAATCAAGTAAATTTCTTTACCTATTGTACCCTCAATTAATTACTTTGAAAAATGTAGAACTTTTTTAAAATCTTAAATTTTTAATTTATCTACTTCATAATTAACAGGGGTAGAATGGTAAACTTACTATGTCAATAATTATTTTCTTAATAGATGTGTCAATTCAAAAGTAAACAAGTAATTAGGGACAGTAAAATATTAATTTATTTAAAACTTTTTTTAAATACTATATGCTTGAACTTCAGTCATACATGGAAGAAACACAAAACTTTATGAGCAAAGGGTCAAATATAACCTTGTACTAAAGGAAATAGTCTAAATATACCCTTCGTTATGTTTTCGGTCCAAAATATATCCCTCATGTTATACTTTGAGTCCAAATATATCCCTCTCATTATACTTTGAGAAAATATACCCTTAACTTTGACGGAAAAATATGTGACAAACTCAAAATTAAATTATTTACTCTCGATTTGCTTAGAAATTCACTTGTGTAACTCATCTCAACTCATTCCCTCCGTTTTGAGCTCTTATTTTCATTATTCCATTCATTATTCTATTTTTAAATTTCTTGTACTTGAAATAATAAAATATGCATATCACACAACATCATTGTGTTGCATTTTTTCCTCACAAATTAAAAATATGCAAACTTATTTCTATAAAATTAATCATTGTACCCACATCTTCTTAATATTATAAAAGTACAAGAAAATAATGAACGTAGGGAGTCATCGATTTTTTGGATGCTGAAAATTTTTAGAACATATCTCAGTA